>JAJJWX010003746.1:600000-1048795 GCA_023529315.1 Papaver bracteatum | reverse complement strand
ATAAAAGTGTTGTTGTTCATCCACAATTATGACTTAGTTTTCATAGATTATTGACAAGGGTGTAGTGTGGGAAATCCTACAACTACAACATTCCCTTCCATATCCCAATTGCTGCAAACCTTACCTGTCGCATAAACTCTGAACATTCTTGCAATGGTCTTGTTATTTGTAAATTAGTTGATCATAGACCTCGCACAACTTATGTCATTTACAATCCGTCCATGAGGTGTTGCAAAACCCTTCCTTCGGTTCCATTCAGAAATGCTCGTGCCCCTATTATTCTGAGTGTCACTATAGCTTTTGATCCTGCAAAATCAAGTTACTATCAAGTTGTGAGTGTCTGCAATGAAAATATCAGCAAAGGTTTGTTTCACATGGAAATCTACTCTTCCGATACAGACTCTTGGAGAGATGCATGATATTCCTTTCCTTTCTCTTCCCGTTGTATATTATCCGAGTCTGGTGTGTATTGGAATGGTTTCGTGCAATGGATCAACCATCTGACGACAACTCTTCATTATTTTGATATTGATTGTGAATCAATGAAGACATTTGCAATCCCTACACAGCCGCATTCCGGAGGAGATTATAGTAGGCAGGTTGAATACTTTAACGAGTGTAGGGAACATTTTTATCTTATGGAGATGCGTACAGACGGTATGTCACTTTCTAACATTTGGGAGATGCGTATGGGCTATACGGGATGGGATGTAAAGTATTGCGTTGATCTTAGTTCATTGACAACTGTATACCCCAGCATTATCCAACAAAGATACTACCATTATTATGGGTTGGATGTGCTGCTTATTGAGGAAGGCGAAGATTCATCAAGGTTGATATTACGAATTGTGAAGGACAAGGTGATATCCTTTGACCTTAAAAATAAGAGTTTTAAGGAAATGTATGATGTTAATCCAGGTTTTTGCATAGAGGGATTTCAATATATCGAAACACTTGCTGATGTTTGAACATTGCTTTGAAGCATCCAAAAATAAATATGAAGAAGAAAGCAACCCAGAGAGATTCTGAGAGTTAGAAATTGTTAGGAGGATGATATCCAGTTGTTATAATTGAGAAAATGAATGGAAATTGCAGTTTTTTTTTTTGGTCATATTTCATGTTTGGTGAAATTGAAAATGTATCAAGTACAATCACTGTCTTGATGTTCCTCCAAATTCTTCCAAGAGGCGCTCTACGGTTTTCCTTGATATTATTCTTCAATATACACGCTGAGGCTTTCCCCTTGAGTGTGTGTTTGGTTTTTGCTTTGTATTGGTTGTGGTGGTTCTTTCCTTGTTTGGAAAATTTTCTCCTTTCACTTAAGAACGTGGTAACTACCATCTAACCTCTCATGGTGATTAGTAATGAACCTGCAAATTGCCTAAAAAAAGGAATTGTACCTGGAAAGAGGAGAGCAGCACACAGCACCAGCGCGCTAGGGATAGCCTCCCCTTTATTGCAGGCGCAAGCTAACCGCTCGAACCCACATCCACAGATCCTGTATGCTTGGGACGATGCTAAACTCTTCAATGCCAAGTTTAAATAATGTACTCAGATCTAGTATGTTCGCGATGTGGTACTAAACTATTCAATGCCCAAGTTGAAAACTTTCTTTCCTCCTCGAGGCTTCAGGTCATAAACTCGATTCCTGGCGGGACCATAAATAATGCTTAGTACTACTGAGACATAAATGTTCTATCTCAATAACCACAAATGCTTCCTGGTCTCTCACAAATCAAACAACAGAGGTGTCTTTTCCTTATAGTCACTACTACAGAGGTGTCTCTTTTAATAAATGGAAGACCTACTGCCTCTTTCATTCCTACTAGAGGAATTCGACAGGGTGATCCATTATCACCTTATCTTTTCCTTATAGTCATGGAAGCTTTTTCTAGGATAATTCAAAATAATCTTCTTGTAGGCAAGCTAAAAGGATTCAAAGTTGCTAAAAACAGTCCTGAAATAAGTCACTTATTCTTCGCAGATGATTGCTTGTTGTTTTTAGAAGCTTCTCCTCATCATCTTCGACAACTTCAAGCTATTCTTCACCAATTTAGTACTGCTTCAGGCCAAGTTATCAACTTACAGAAGTCAACTTTATTTTTCAGTACTAATGTTCCTCCTTCTGCCAGAAACAACATTGCAAAAATCCTACAAATGAAGGTTATGGGCTTGGGAGAGAAATATTTGGGTATACCTTTGTTGATGCACAAATCAAGAATTAAAAATTGTCAGCCAATTTTGGAAAACATGAATGTTAAATTGCATGGTTGGGAAAGTAAATTAATTAACCAGTCTGGTAAGACTACGCAATTAAATTCAGTTCTAAGCACCATGGATATGTATCATATGCAGGTTCTCAAGTTGCCAGATAGCATAATTCAACAAATGGATCAAATTCAGAGGAACTACTGGTGGGGTAAAAAAAAAGCATTTCATTGGCTGGAATAAGGTACGTCTGCCGAAAAGACATGGAGGTTTAGGTTTAAAACACTTGTCTCATTACAATTATGTTTTTCTAGCAAAGCTAGCATGGGATATGATTCATTCTTATTCAAAATTGTGGATTCAACTTCTTCATAGTAAATATTTTGCTTTATATGATTTGAAGCATGAGCCCCCCCCCCCTTTTTGTGAAAACACTAGTTGGATTTTCCAAAGTATTCAGCATGGGTTACAGATTATTTACAGATTTGGTAAATGGAAAATAGGAAATGGTTCTACGGTAAACATTTGGAAACATAACTGGATACCCTGCGAGATAAAAGCTTTATATAAATGGAATGACTTAAATACCAATGAATTGAAACGGGTTTCTGATCTTATACATTTTGAGACAGGTGAATGGAATGTTGCTCTTTTGAGAAAGTTGTTTACTCCACAACAGGTAGATTCTATTTTAACAATTCCTTTAGTGTTACAGACACAAGATACTCTCATCTTGCCTCTTACCTCAACTGGAATATTTACAACAAAATAAACTTATCATCATCTCTGTTAAATGGATCTGAATAATTCAGGCTTATCTTCTTTTCGTACAACTTTCTGGTTGAAATTTTGGAAACTAAAGATACCCTACAAGTTACTGATATTTTTATGGAAAGTTATTAACAATGCTCTACCTGTTAAGAGTAACTTGAAACATGTTCCTGATATAAGTGACTTCTCTTGTCCTCTCTGCAATACAGCCAATATAGAAGACATAAATCATCTTCTGTTTAATTGTCCTTTTGCTACTGCCATCTGGAAAGCTTCTCTTCCTCAGCATTTTCATCTTCTACAACAGTACAATACTCTTACTGATTGGATTTATACTTGGTCTTCAACTAATGCAGTGATTAATTTTGATTCAGATTCTCCTTCTATACATGGAATCGTTGCTGCAATGTGGCACATATGGAGATACAGATGTCAAGTTACCTTTCAGCATGTTCGGATTAATCCTAACTCTATTTTAATGCCTCTGTTCAAGTATCTTACATCTCATCAGCATACATATCATATTAGACATATTGTAGGCCAATCACATCATTGGAACCCTCCTCCACCATATTTTTTAAAACTAAATGTTGATGCTTCATTTCATAAAAGTTGTTATCTATCTGGTATTGGTGTGATAGTTAGAAATTCTGCAGGGAAATATGTTGCTTCCAAAGGAGTTCTTATAAGAGTAGCCAATGCTTTCCAAGCTGAAACATGGGCTCTGTTAGAGGTAATGAAATGGGCTAAAGCTAAAGACTGGAATGCTGTCATCTTTGAATCGGATAATAAGAGTTTAATATTGTCTATAAATGCTGGCTTGCCTTTACCGCCATGGCAATCTTATTCTCTTTTATCTTTGTGTGTATACTTTTGTAAAATAAAAAAAAAATGGAAATGTGTCTATGTACCTAGAGTGTGTAATAAAGTTGCTGACTGTTTGGCTAAATCAGTCCGCAAGTTTTGTAACATAGGAGAATGCTGGAATGTACCACCAGCTGAAATCTCTGTACCTTTGGCTAATGATGTAACTGCTACTTGATGTTTAATATATTCCTCTTTGGTGAAAAAAAAAAACAAACAAACAAAGTAAAAGAAAGAAAGAAATCCGTCGATTTTTCGATTTTAAATTCACAGTATAAAACGGGGGTTATCAGACTGTCAAAGAAATTGGATCGGGATTGCAGATGCCGTTTGAAATACAATTAGGGTTTTTGGAGTAAACTTTGAGCTTCAATATCAGGTATAATTAAAGAACCCCTTTTATTTTATTTTCAATATCATTCAAAGATGCTCTCACTTTCCAGTAACAAAAGTTCATCAGCATCAGCAGCATCATCAATTATATGCAACAATAGTGATATTTTAATAGACATTATGTATTGTTTACCGGTCAAATCCCTGTGTATTCAGAACCATATCAAAGCAATGGCAGTCTCTAATATCTGATCCTTACTTTGTAAGAAACTATAATAATCGGAGCTGTCGTCTTTCTATTCTTGCATTGTTTATGAAGAAAATATTGATGGATGAATCATTTGTGACAGAATCAGAATTCAAAACTTTGGTCTTGGGTGAACGAAACGGTATTGATTGCTTTCCCATCAATATCCCAATTGATGTGCATTAAATTTGAGCATTCTTGCAATGGTCTTGTTCTTTAGGAAGTTTATGATGTATCTAATTGTCACACCACTTATGTTGTACACAATCCGTCCTGAAGCATTGCAGAACCCTTCCTAAACCCCCATTCAGAAAAACTCGTGTCCCTTATATTCTGAGTGTCACTATAGCTTTTGATCCTGCAAAATCAAGTTACTATGAGGTTCTGGATGTCTGCGATACAGATCCCAGTGAAAGTATATATCGTATTGAAATTTACCCTTCCAAGACATACTCTTGGAGAGATGCAGGAGATCCATTTCCTTTATCTCCACCTGGTAGATTAGCGCTGTCTGGTGTGTATTGGAATGGTTCAGTGCACTGGATTGACAAGTGGACTGCAATTCTTCATTATTTTGATATTGATTGTGAGTTAGTGAAGACAATTGCAATGCCAACTCAGCCGTATCCTGAAGGATATTATAGTAGGAATATTGTATACTTTAAAGAGTGCAGGGGACATATTCATCTTATGGAGATGCGTAAAGATGACATGCCCCGAGATGACATTTGGGAGATGCGTATGGATTATACAGGATGGAATGTCAAGTATAACGTTGATCTTAGTCCATTAACAATTGTATACCCCAGAATTCTGCTAGATATAGATTATTCATTCCGTTGTTTTGGGTTGGATGTGCTGCTTATTGAGGAAGGTGAAGATTCATCATGGTTGATATTATGGATAATGAATGACAAGGTGATATCCTTTGACCTTGAAAATAAGGGTTTTAAGGAAATGTATGATGTTAGTCCGGATGTTTATGTAGAGGGATTTCAATATATGGAAACACTTTCTCATGCTTGAATAAGAAGAAAGACAACCAGAGAAATTCTGAGAGTGAAAAATGTCAGTAAGAGGACAGGAATTAGGCAAAAGGAGGAGCAAATAAATAGGAAAGTTTTGAGAGATTATTATCAAGGTATTACTAAACCAGCTAATCGAACAAGAAGAGGTGGAGCGACAGTGGATTGATCTATGGAGAAATTCGTGGTGTTCTTAATATCTTTCTTGGGAATTTGATTCTTGATGTTGTTACTTGCACTGAACATGCTAGGAGAAAGACTGTTGCATCTATGGATGTTGTTTATGCTTGATACGATAAACTCCCTATAAGTTTCTGAGTTTGTTGGTGTTTTCTTCTTTGTCCATAGGTTTTACAGCATTTTGTTGGTCTTTCTAATGAGAAGTATATCTGGGAATATGGATCTTAGTCTAAGGACCCTTGGTAGCAGCTTTTTGATAGTCGTTTGAAAGTCTCCGAAATTTTCATGGAGGGGTGAGTCATTACTTTGTATCGTGTTTCAGTGTCTCTTTGTTTGTCAATTCTCAGTGTTTCTGTTTGAACTGTTGTTTGCACTGAGCTGTCTCGTACCTTGTTCACCTAGTCTTAAAGAAAATTATTTTTTCATATCTTCAAGTTTTATAGGTTGTCCCCGAATGAACAAGTAATCGAGTATGTGGATAAAATCATCAATAGTAGTACCATCTCCAGGTTACTTGCCCAGAAAAGTATGAAAAAAGCTTTCGGAGCAAGTCTTATGGTGGAATCCATCCTATTCCAAGTGTGGAAATTTCATGGAATGTCAAGTCTAGTGGCTTCCAAGTTGGTGTTTTCCACGCAAAATCCAAGCAAGGTTCCAAGGTTTGGTGGAACGTTGCGTGGAATCCATCAAAAACGCTAATAAGAATAGCGTAAAACGCCAATAATAATGGCGTAAAACGCCAATAAGAATAGCGTAAAAAGACAAAAAACACTATTAAGAATAGCGTTTAATGCCATTAAGAATAGCGTTTAATGCCATTAAGAATGGCGTTTTTTTTTATCCGTAGATTTAAACTAAGTTGTTGAGAATCTAACGGCTGAGAAAAAAGCTCCATTAAGATTGGCGTTCTTACTGTAGATTTATCTCCATTAAGATTGGTGTTTTTTTACTGTAGATTTAGCTCCATTAAGATTGGCGTTTTACGCCATTCTTAATAGCGTTTCTACTATTCCACCATTACACTTGTGCTTCCATCCACAGTTCCAAGTGCTGAGGTGGCGTGGAAGATGGATGGATTCCACCATAAGACTTGCTCTAAAAAGGCGCAGTAGGAGATTGCAACCACTGAACCAGACACTGCCAATCTTCGGAAGCGCCTTCCAGCTGTAATCTGTTGGGAGATTCCTGACCAAGGAAAAGAAATTTTGTAAGCTAAACTCAATTTGTCTTTTGGTCTAGCAAAAGCAAGGCGCTGGAAACAGTTCAGGTGGAGCAGATAGTTTCTTGAGTTGAGTATGGTTTGTTTGTTCATCTTAAATCCTTAAGGTGGATGTTTGCTTTGCCTTGGCTGTGGCTCTTTCCATGTTTGGAAAATTCACTTAAGAACGTGGCAACTACCATCTAAAGTCATGTTTTGGGTGATGCACCAATAAATACCTTCGCTGGTACTTTGAACCTAAAATTCCGTAAAAACAAAAACGGTGACCAGATCGGAGCAGCAGACACATCAAACACCACTGTGCCAAGCCCAGCCATAAGAATTTCTCTAAAAAGGCGCAGTAGGAGATTGCAACCACTGAACCATACACTGCCAATCTTCGGAAGCGCCTTCCAGCTGCAATCTGTTGGGCGATTCCTGACCAAGGCAAAGAAATTTTGTAAGCTAAACTCAATTTGTCTTTTGGTCTAGCAAAAGCAAGGCGCTGGAAACAGTTCAGGTGGAGCAGATAGTGTCTTTTGTTAATAGTGTACTCCGTGGATTTTGATGTTGGATGGAATCTTATGGTTGTATATAGCAGCATAGATTCAGTTATGAAATTTCATTAACTTGTGAGTTATAGATCGAGAGAATATTAATTGGGAATTTCAGATTTACATGGATTTTTAAATTGCCCTGAAGCTGTTTGCTGAAATGCGCAAGAACTTTCGTCAGATTTTTGGTGATGGCAAACGTGTACATAGTGAATGTTAACTCTTTCAACTGCTTGACCATAATACGTAGTTGACTAACAGGTCAACGACCCAAACACTAAATTGGACAAACTTAGGACCCAAACAATAAGACATACCAAAAATTACGACCCAAACACTAAATAACTCTATTCAAAACCGTATCAAAACAATGGCACTCTCTAATATCCGATCCATACTTTGAAAGAAACTATAATCGTCAAAGCTGTCGTCTTAGGATGCCTGCACTGTTTATTAAGAAATTATCGATGAAACCAGAATTTGTGAAAGAAGTAGAATTTAAAACTTTGTTCATGGATGAATGAAACGGTTTTGATTACATTCCCTTCCATATCCCAATTGCTGCAAACCTTACCTGTCGCATAAACTCTGAACATTCTTGCAATGGTCTTGTTCTTTGTAAATTAGTTGATCATAGACCTCGCACAACTTATGTCATTTACAATCCGTCCATGAGGTGTTGCAAAACCCTTCCTTCGGTTCCATTCAGAAATGCTCGTGCCCCTATTATTCTGAGTGTCACTATAGCTTTTGATCCTGCAAAATCAAGTTACTATCAAGTTGTGAGTGTCTGCAATGAGAATATCAGCAAAGGTTTGTTTCATATTGAAATCTACTCTTCCGAGACAGACTCTTGGAGAGATGCAGGAGATTCCTTTCCTTTCTCTTCCCGTTGTATATTATCCGAGTCTGGTGTGTATTGGAATGGTTTCGTCCACTGGATCAACCATCTGACGGCAACTCTTCATTATTTTGATATTGATTGTGAATCAATGAAGACAGTTGCAATGCCAACACATCCGCGTTCCGTAGGAGATTATAGTAGGCAGGTTGAATACTTTAACGAGTGCAGGGGACATTTTTATCTTATGGAGATGCGTACATACTGTATGCCACTTGCTAACATTTGGGAGATGCGTATGGGTTATACGGGATGGGATGTCAAGTATTGCGTTGATCTTAGTTCATTGACAACTGTATACCCCAGCATTCTCCAAGAAAGATACTACCATTATTATGGGTTGGATGTGCTGCTTATTGAGGAAGGAGAAGATTCATCAAGGTTGATATTACGGATGGTGAAGGACAAGGTGATATCCTTTGACCTTAAAAATAAGAGTTTTAAGGAAATGTATGATGTTAATCCAGGTTTTTGCGTAGAGGGATTTCAATATATCGAAACACTTTCTCATGTTTGAACATTGCTTTGAAGCAGCCAAAAATAAAAATGAAGAAGAAAGCAATCCAGAGAGATTCTGAGAGTTGGCTTTTTTTTGTCACATTTCATGTTTGGTGAAACTGAAAATGTATTAAGTACAATCATTGTCTTGACTCTTGATGTTCCATCAAATTCTTCCAAGAGGCGCTCTACGGTTTTCCTAGATGTTATTCTTCAATATACACGCTGAGGCTTGCCCCTTGAGTGTGTGTTTGGTTTTTGCTTTGTTGGGAAATTTCTCTCCTTTCACTTAAGAACGCGGCAACTACCATCTAACCTCTCATGGTGATTAGTAATGAACCTGCAAATTGCCTTAAAAAATGGTACCTGGAAAGAGGAGAGCAGCACACAACAACAGCGCGCTAGGGCTAATTAAAGAACCCCTTCTATTTTATTCACAGTATAAAACGGGGGTTATCAGACTGTCAAAGAAATTGGATCGGGATTGCAGATGCCGTTTGAAATACAATTAGGTTTTTGGAGTAAACTTTGAGCTTCAATATCAGGTATAATTAAAGAACCCCTTCTATTTTATTTTCAATATCATTCAAAGATGCTCTCAGTTTACCGGTCAAATCCCTGTGTGTATTCAGAACTGTATCAAAACAATGGCAGTCTCTAATATCTGATCCTTACTTTGTAAGAAACTATAATCATCGGAGCTGTCGTCTTTCTATTCCTGCACTGCTTATGAAGAAAATATTGATGGATTAAGCATTTGTGACATAATCAGAATTCAAAACTTTGGTCTTGGATGAACGAAACGGTATTGATTGCTTTCCCATCAATATCCCAATTGATGTGTATTAAATTTGAGCATTGTTGCAATGGTCTTGTTCTTTCCGAAGTTTATGATGTATCTAATTGTCACACTACTTATGTTGTACACAATCCGTCCCTGAAGCATTGCAGAACCCTTCCTAAACCCCCATTCAGAAAAACTCGCGTCCCTTATATTCTGAGTGTCACTATAGCTTTTGATCCTGCAAAATCAAGTTACTATGAGGTTCTGGCTGTCTGCGATACAGATCCCAGTGAAAGTATATATCGTATTGAAATTTACTCTTCCAAGACAGACTCTTGGAAAGATGCAGGAGATCCCTTTCCTTTCTCCCCAACTGGTAGATTAGCGCTGTCTGGTGTGTATTGGAATGGTTCAGTGCACTGGATTGACAAGTGGACTGCAACTCTTCATTATTTTGATATTGATTGTGAGTTAGAGAAGACAATTGCAATGCCAACTCAGCCGTATCCTGAAGGAGATTATAGTAGGAATATTGTATACTTTAAAGAGTGCAGGGGAAATATTCATCTTATGGAGATGCGTAAAGATGACATGCCCCGAGCTGACATTTGGGAGATGCGTATGGATTATACAGGATGGAATGTCAAGTATAACGTTGATCTTAGTCCATTAACAATTGTATACCCCAGCATTCTGCTAGATATAGATTATTCATTCCGTCGTTTTGGGTTGGATGTGTTGCTTATTGAGGAAGGCGAAGATTCATCATGGTTGATATTATGGATAATGAATGACAAGGTGATATCCTTTGACCTTGAAAATAAGGGTTTTAAGGAAATGTATGATGTTAGTCCGGATGTTTATGTAGAGGGATTTCAATATATGGAAACACTTGCTCATGCTTGAATAAGAAGAAAGACAACCAGAGAAATTCTGAGAGTGAAAAATGTCAGTAAGAGGACAGGAATTAGGCAAAAGGAGGAGCAAAGAAATAGGAAAGTTTTGAGAGATTATTATCAAGGTATTACTAAACCAGCTAATCGAACAAGAAGACGTGGAGCGATAGTGGATTGATATATGGAGAAATTCGTGGCGTTCTTAATATCTTTCTTGGGAATTTGATTCTTGATGCTGTTACTTGCACTGAATATGCTAGGAGAAAGACTGTTGCAGCTATGGATGTTGTTTATGCTTGATACGACAAACTCCCTAAGTTTCTGAGTTTGTTGGTATTTTCTTCTTTGTCCATAGGTTTTACAGCATTTTGTTGGTCTTTCTAATGAGAAGTATATCTGGGAATATGGATCTTAGTCTAAGGACCCATGGTAGCAGCTTTTTGATAGTCGTTTGAAAGTCTCCGAAATTTTCATGGAGGGGTGAGTCATTACTTTGTATCGTGTTTCAGTGTGGCTCTTTGTTTGTCAATTGTCAGTGTTTCTGGTTGACCTGTTGTTTGCACTGAGCTGTCTCGTACCTTGTTCACCTGGTCTTAAAGAAAATTATTTTTTCATATCTTCAAGTTTTATAGGTTGTCCCCGAATGAACAAGTAATCGAGTATGTGGATAAAATCATCAACAGTAGTACCATCTCCAGGTTACTTGCCCAGAAAAGTATGAAAAAATATTTCGGATCTGTAATCTTTCTACTCCTGCACTATTCATGGAGAAAAGCTTGATAGAACAATGAGAGTTTTAGAATCTGTGGTGATTATTCTTAGATTTGCTGGAGTTAATAGCTAAGCGGGTACTGCCAAACTGCATCAGCTCATCAATTTATAAAAAGGCGCAGTAGGAGATTGTAACCACTGAACCAGACACTGCCAATCATCGGAAGCGCCTTCCAGCTGCAATCTGTTGGGCGATTCCTGACCAAGGCAAAGAAATTTTGTAAGCTAAACTCAATTTATCTTTTGGTCTAGCAAAAGCAAGTCGCTGACTCGCTGGAAACAGTTCAGGTGGAGCAGATAGTTTCTTGAGTTGAGTATGGTTTGTTTGTTCATCTTAAATGAGATATTTGTAAAAGGGTCGCATGTTTATTGGCTAATTAGGGTTTGGGTCGTGAAACATGCAGTTGATGCATTAGGGTCGTGGACTGACTTTAACCGTCAATATTTTTACCAGGATACCCTTAAGAAGTAGCCAAATGACATATTATCCTAACCTCAGTTAAATACTTAACTAAGTTGTACAACTATATTTCATCGAACACTTGAGGGTCATGAATATAAAACAAACTTAACTGAGTGAATTATCCATACACAACTGTGTAAATTTCATTCATTCTTCTGTAGCTATAATAAAAGTGATTTGCTAAGGCTAAATAATGTTTTGAAGATCGGGTATCATGGTTGGATTTGAATGGTTTGATTGGGTCCCCCCCTAAATTTTCTACAACAAAATAGGGCTCAAGACATCGATAAAAACTACCTTTGACTTTAAATGAGTTTATGGATTGTAGGAATTAAATGTCAAGTTAGGTTTTCTAATGTGGAGAAGGATACATAAAATGAAGATTGGTTTTCTTTTCTTTTTTTCCTGGAGTTGGAGACCAAAGAATGAATATTTTTGAAACCTTTTTTATTCCTCATCTTTGTTTTTGTTGAGAAATCTAACTGAATCTGACGTTTAGGTTTGTTGTTTTGGTGGTTATGTGGTGTATTGATTGAATAAAATGTTTGATTAAAGGAATTGTAGTGCTGGAAGAAAAGAAGTTAAAAGAGAGTTTTATTGATGATAATTTGTTCATCTTAAAGTCAACAGATGTTTTAATGGAAGAGGCGGCATGGCTATGGTAACGACGATGTGGGGGTGACAATAAGGACGATGGAACTTGAAAAGGTAAAGAAATCGTATTAGGGATTAATTTGGATAGCTGAGATGTCTTGTTTACAGAAACTCTAGTGCCGAATAGCGGGGCACATCGGAAAGAAGTGGAAGAATACGAGAATTCAAGGAAGAAGCTGGAGAAGAACGAGAGTTAAATGTTTTGAGAGAATGTAAACTGTCAACTTTAGTCAAGTGATGGTCAGGGTGTCTAGGAAAATAAAAATATTCAACTGTCAATTTGTAACGGTTTTCCGTTAGTCTACGACCCAAATACATCAACCACATCTTCTACAACCCAGACCCTAATTAGCCAATAAACATGCAACCTTTTTACAAAATAACTCATCTTAAATCCTTAAGGTGGATGTTTGCTTTGCCTTGGCTGTGGCTCTTTCCCTGTTTGGAAAATTCACTTAAGAACGTGGCAACTACCATCTAAAGTCTCATGTTTTGGGTGATGCACCGATAAATACCTTCGCTGGTACTTTGAACCTGCAGAATTAGCTAGTCTGATATTCAAAAATGTGAAAAATGAAAATTCCGTAAAAAGAAAGAAATCCGTCAGATTTTCGATTTCAAAATCACAGTATAAAAGGGGTAATGTTGGATGATGACTGTCAAAGAAATTCCTAGGGCAAGTGGATCGGGATTGCGTACAATTAGGGTTTTTAGCGTGAATTTTGAGCTTCAATACCAGGTAAAAAAACAACCCATTTTCTTTTCTTTCATTCAAAGATGCTTTCAGTTTCCAGTAACAACAACTTGTGCTACAAAAGCTTATCATCAGCCGTAGGCAACATTAGTGATCTTTTAACAGGCATTCTATATTGTTTACCAGTGAAATCTTTGTGTGTATTCAAAACCGTATCAAAACAATGGTTATCTCTAATATCTGATCCATACTTTGAAATAAGCTATAATCGTCATAGCTGTCGTCTTAGGATGCCTGCACTATTTATGAAGAAACGACTGACAAATGCAACAGGATGCGCGACAAGATTAGATTTTGAAACTTTGGTTATGGATGAACGAAACGGTGATTGCGTTCCGTTTAATATTCCAATTGCTGTTAAACCTCATCTAAAATTTGAGCAGTCTTGCAATGGTCTTGTTCTTTGTCAAGTTCGAGATGACTCTACAGGTTATTACCCAACTTATGTCATATACAATCCATCCATGAAGCACTGCAAAACCCTTCCTTCACCTCCATTCAGAAAAATTCGTATCCCTCATGTCCTGAGTGTCACTATAGCTTTTGATCCTTCAAAATCCAGTTACTATCAAGTTGTGGGTGTCTGCAGTGCAGATATCTGCAAAGATGTGCTTCATATTGAAATATACTCTTCCAAGACAGACTCATGGAGAGAGGCAGGAGACCCCTTTCCTTTCTCATCACCTGTTAGATTATCAGTGTCTGGTGTGTATTTGAATGGTTCAGTGCACTGGATCAACGAGCGGACAGCTACTCTTCATTATTTTGATAGTGATTGTGAATTAATGAAGACAGTTGCAATGCCAACGCAGCCGTGTTCAGGAGGAGATTATAGTACAAGTGTTGAATTCTTCGGCGAGTGCAGGGTACATATTCATCTTATGGAGATGCGTAAAGATGACATGCCACGTGCTGACATTTGGGAGATGCGTATGGATTATACAGGATGGAATGTCAAGTATTACGTTGATCTTAGCTCATTAACAACTGTATACCCCAGCATTCTACTAGATAGAGTTTATTTATTCCATCGTTTTGAGTTGGATGTGCTGCTTATTGAGGAAGGCGATAATTCATCAAGGTTGATATTACTTGTACTGAACATGCTAGAGCTATGGATGTGGTTTATGCTTTGAAACGACGGGGAAGAATGCCTCATGGGTTTGGAGGTTGTGGCTGTTTCAATTTGTGCTTATTTTTTTGTCAAGTGAAGTTTAAGATGGTCTGGGTACAATATTTCTTAGTTTTATGTCAGGAAGAGGAAAGGAATTAGGCGAAGAAATAGGAAAGTTTTGAGAACTAGCTATCAAGGTATTACTTAACCAGCTATTTGAAGATTACCAAGAAGAGGTGGAGTGACAGTGGATTGATCTATGAAGAAACTCGTGGTGTTCTTAATATCTTTCTTGGGAATTTGATTTGTGATGCTGTTACTTGCACTGAACATGCTTGGAGAAAGACTGTTACAGCTGTGGGTATTTCTGAGTTTGTTTTCCTTTCGTTTGTTTTCCAGTTGTAATGATTTAGAAAATGAATGAGAATTGCAGCTTTTCTGGGTTACATTACAATTCTTCCAGTTGTAATTGATTTGATATGTTCAATCTGGTTTTTGTTCTCAAGTTCTTTGTTTCTTTGTTGAGAATCAAATTTTGTTCAAATGAGCAGTGCATTCAAGTAGTCAGTTTTGTTCAAGACTAGACAACTGTGGTTATGAGCAGTAATACCAGCAAATCCACTATGAAAAACACCAGAAATATCAACTTCCAGGAATATGTTGGTCTAAATGAGTGATTTATTCATCAAATGCTCTCTTCTTGCTGAAATTACAACCAGAAAATGTACATTATTTATGTGTATCAGTGTCTAGATGTTCCACCAAATTCTTCCAAAAGAATCTCTATGGTTTTCCTTGATGTTATCTTCTTATCAATCTCAAACGCTTTCAGCTCACCTCTAAGACCTGCAAGGAACCAGAAGTGAGAATCATTTTAAGGAGTGCCAAAACTTCTAATTGATACCCATTACAATCGTTGCGAACCGAAATTGTTTTTAGCTAAGGCCTAAGTGTAACTCATGCAATTTTGTGCAGTTACCACCGACTTAACCGGAAACCTCATTCCTGTTATGTTAAGCTATTAAACTTGGAATTGGAGTCAACTACAGATAACAACCACAAAATCTCACTTATTATATGTTATTTGGTATCTGCAAAACAGGAAACTAAATAACAGCAAACAAATTGGAAGCGGCATGAGCTATCACTGATTTACTTAACTAAGTACTGATTCTGCAAGGATCAATCACTGTCACAATTTTAGTACAGGTACTATATGGGGCTCTGGTTTCTAGAACTATCGAAGAAGTTATATCACCTCAAGCCCTTTAAATTTTAATTTAGTGAAACTGCGAAATTCCCACCCGCAGATATAGCTTTTGCTGAATAATGCAATGTGTTTCATCTGAATTATGCTTAGTCTTCTACATGCCAAGGTTTGCTCCAAATTAAATAAAAAATAAGCTGTAACAGTTCTCACCTGGTTTGTGAAGATCTTTTAGCGGCAATTGAGAAGCATTGGCGTTGAGAAAATGTAGTAGATTCCTCATTAGCTCTGAAGATTCAGCCGAGACAAGGATCTCCCTCTGAATAAAAAACAGGCAAGAGCATAAACTGGTCATCGCCTACTTCACCATGAATTCATCAGAAGGTCTTCATGGGTGTAGGCTGTAACTAGGTGTTCAGTAAGAGAGTGAAACTAGCAATGACTATTTGTTCCGCTGTTCCATACTATCAAAGACGATGAGAGGAACTGCCAAAATGGTCACAGGCATCAGAACATAGCTTCAGCAAAGCACCAAAGGCGTACTAGGCTGAAAGCTGTGAGGTTTGACCAAGTCCAATCCAAGGTAGACTGACCTCATCCCTAACTGGCTAACGCAATTTAACTTGGAGCAGGAAAATATGATATCAGGGAACCATAAGAAACGTCTTCACGAGAATGAAATGACATGCCATTAAATGGTTTAACAATTGAGACTACAAAAGTGGATCACAAACCTTGAAGTTCTTCTGGGCATCATAATAACCAGAAACAATCATAAGCAGCTGCAGTTTCTCTGACTCTGAAATCATGGCAAGAAAGAAACTAAATTAACAATAAATCAAACGAAACATTTTTTTACTCGCGTCCAAACAGTTTAAAGCTAAAATGGTACACCCTGTGACAATATCATTCAACTCACGCTGGAAAAGAATGATTTCTTGTGCAGCAGAATCCATATGAGAGAGAAGTTGCCCAACAGAAATGCCGATAGAACTCATCCCAATCAATGGAAGCATCAATCTTGAAGCAGGATTCTCAGGCTTTCCTAGTTTCAGGAATCAGACTTGGTCAAGTCAATAAATCTGTAAACAAGCAATATTTTAAGGAACAAACAGCCTATCAGCAATGAGTAGTAAGTGACTAATTCCTTGGGCTGGGAAGTTAAGCGTCACCAAGAAGGCACGGTAATTGTCTTGAACAGCACTTTGAAGCTGACACTGTGACAACCAAGGTATGATTGGATGTTGTGCTCGGCATGCAAGGCATCCCCACCAAAAATCATATTGTTCTAAAACCTCTACCCTGATGAACATGTGGGCGGATTTTCCCCATTAGCCTCACTGATACGAGGTTAAGCTTTAGGATGAGCCAACTTTCCAGGAAGATGATCTGAAAACTAATCAAATCACCCACCTTGGATAGTTTCTATATGGGTCCTTGAGAGCAGCATAAAATGAATTGTGTACTAATTTTGTTTTTGCTCAAATTCCTGCTGAGGGAAAACGACAGAATTGAAGCTTAGGAATCAATCTGAGATCTCTTATTGAATCGCTCATTCAATGAGCATTCTCAATATTATACCTTGAAGAGGACTCAAACCTCCACTTATGTATTGTAAAAGTTGCTGAAGTATTTATGCTATTGGAAAACAAGGTCAAGAAAGATAGGAATTCATGCTGACCTACTTTGGTTGTCCACTTCTTGAAATCCTTACGCAAGATATCCCCTATCTTAAGCTCAGATATATCATACATTTTATACTTTACTGCAAACGCCAAACTATAACAATGAGTTGCACAATAGTAGAATCATCTACAGAAAATTCCAAGTTTAGAAAGCCATACATATCTGGTAAAATCCATTAATTCCAAATCGACCAGCACCATTAATCAGCAATGTGGCCATGTATTTATCTTTGGAGGTGCATCGAGAGCTTTTCAGATTCCCTGTATCCAGAAGTATACCTGCTAACTGTTTCACAAAATACAAATTGGGTGGAGATGCGATATTAGACACAGATTGAAACCATCTACAGAAAAAAAAAGAAAAAAAAATCTAACCAGGAACATGCAGTTAATATATTACGTCTTTCACCATATGCATTTAGATTGAAACAAATAAAGATTTAGTACAAATAAACTGGAAGCGAGAAAGTGAGAAGAGTAATAAATACCAAAAGCCGACTGAAGCCTTGTCCAGCCAACAACTCAGGTGAAGCAAGAGAGAACTTTTCAGCAACAAGTGTACAACATGAGCAGTCCTAGTTATATGCGAGAGAAAAAGAACCAGCTGTTGTAGGGTAACAAATGAATAACACAAGATATCTACAAGCGGATTTAACATTTGCAGAATAAAGTATTCAGAGAGACTAGTCTTTTTCGAGAGGTCACCAAATATTGAGAGATTCTATGCAGAAGTTTCCCATTTCAGCAGATTGGAGATATAGATTTAAGAAAATTAGCAAATGTGTTTTTCAAGGAAACATGAATACTGGTTTTAGTTCTACATATAGGAGATGAAGACCGACAACTTTTACCTGGCCACTAGTAACTGTTTCAACCCACCCGGAAGTAGAATCTTCCTGCAACAAATGCAGAGTAAGTTAGTTTGACACATCTTTACAGATGAAAAAGGGCTGGCTAACCACAAAAAACAGTTAAGTATCTTTACGCAATTGAAGCTTTCAACCACAGCATCCTTCAAAGACTGTTAACACATTAAACATACCTCATCATTTATTTTCATTTTTGATGTTTAAATTGATAATAAAACCAACAATTTTTAAATGTTACCTCATTCTTGGTTGGTACTTTGTGGTTGTTCAGTAGGACTAGTTTAAGACTCCCATATAAGTAGTAATAAGAGAGATCAATCTGCTCAAACATTAGCCACAGTTAAAACAGCAGGATTCAACTGGAAGAACAAGTTATTTTTATAAGAGTTTTGTGCAAGTGCCCTGAACACTTTGCAGGTGTCTAGTATGTTGGGTTTTAATCTTTATACAAAGAAGCGCTTGCATTTAAGGGGTAACACCTACTGTTTCTCTATGCTACACTGGTGCACCATCATAATGACCTGTGGAGCCAACATGGAGGCGATCCTAGGTCTGATAATTAAAGATCTATCTTGCGATGATAACATCCCACGAGTAATCATGCCAGGATTCATCTCTATGCAGGCTCAACAGGAAGGATAGACGGGTGCAAGAATTATAAACATGCTCACGTCGGGAGAAATTAGCCAATGTGTGTGAGCCTCCTTATATCCCTAAATATTTTTGCACAAGTGAAAATTATCCCACAAGAAAGATATACTTTGAACATATATACTAACAGCACTCAGGACTGGGTACTCTGGTACACATGGAGAATTTCTAGGTAGGCAGGAAAGACACATATTAGACAGATTATTAACTCAATGAAATGCATCCCACAATTCATAGATTTGAATGGTTTTCTTTTATCTGGCATTAGGTACTGTTAGTCATTTTTTGACATACTCTATGTTGTTTAATACCTCATCAATGAAAATCAAGGATGACAGATCAATATGACACGATTCAAGCAACCATGTGAGTTCCGCATGAGAATTTAGATCTCCCCGCTTCATGTTGATGATGGGCACAGTGCAAAGCTGGCTACTCTTCAGTGTTTCACTTAAGTAAAAGGCGTACAAGATGGTGGAAGCAACGGATCCAACATCTGCATATCATTGAAAAACATGTCGGTAAGAGGTGAACTAAAAATTTAACACAGTTGCATTCAAAAACTACATCATGTTGTGCAGATTAGATTGTTTTGATATTGAAGCCAGGCTTAACTAAATAACTAACGAACCTAGAAAAGTTGGACACTGGAATTATGTGATCAGCATACAAGAACAAACCAAAATGCATTATCACATATAAAAGTTACAACTGTAAACAAAAAAAGGTATGTCGAAGAAAGTGGAATCACCAGTAGTCTCTTGCCCCATTACAACATGTAAGAACCTCCCAGGAACACCAACACTGATAAAATCTCTTTGGTCTTTCAGGTACTGATTTAGCCTGTCAATGCTTTCACATGATTCAATAATTTCAACTCGAGGAGGCACATTCCCACTGTAGAATGATGCTGCTGAAGGAGGGAGTGGAATTCTAGAAATATCCGACTTTATCTTATTCATCGAATACATTCTTTGAACTTTTGGCTTGACAGTAGGTATGCCAAAAGACTCCTTGTCTGCTTTGTTAGGCCTCAAAATTTCATCATCCAAATCCATTTGAGACATTGATGGAATATTGAAAGATGAAAACGATGGTGCCGAAATCATCCCTGACTCATGAATCTCTGAAGCCAAATTCTTAGTTTGTTTCTCTGATAATTCATCAGAGAGATCTCCAAATGATAGTTTGGACTCTGAGATGTCTACTGAACTCCGGTTGATAGCACTTCCATGGAAGTCAAACATAGCACCTTCATCCGTGAAGCCAGAGTTGCTTCTTCCAATACCATCAAAGAATGGGTTTTCTCGTTTACGAAGATATAGTTTCTGCAAATCAAGGAGCATAATTAGAACCCATAACGGAATTAAAAGTATTTAAGAAACACAACAGCTGTAAGGTTCAAAATGTATGAACATCTTAATCTCTTAAACATGAATTTTACAAAAGCGTAGGCCTCATTCAGTAGAACAAGAACACTGGGTCAATAATTCTTAGTTGGATGGACCTCAGAAGCTACATTTCCAGATAACATAATCGGTTAATGCATTCATTATTGTGGTCTCTCTAGTCTCTATAACTTTTTTGAGCTACGAGTTTATACTCACATCCACCAAAACAACAACACTCCCTTATAGCACTACCCAGAGTGTCTTTCTTGAGCACTCCACTTTCCAAAACCACCAAATCCTACTCAACCAGATTTTCAAATTTAGCCAAATGACAATTATCAGAGACCTTAAACAAAGGGTATCCATCCAAGTATCCAACAACATCAGATAATTCAAGGGTTTTTAGCTCAACTAATGAACCTCCATTTGAAACAAAGAAACAACAGCATATATATAAAGAAAGTGCACAAAACAGAACCAATTTAAGCTCAACAAGAGGATGAATATCAGGAGATAGAACCCAGCATACAAAACTGATTATGTGTAAAAGAATTTATTGATTTTATTTTATTTCAAATTGTATTCTAACCTGATTCTCCATGATGAAATCAGTAAGCCAGCTCCTGAACTGAACAACAACATAGTGAGTGCAAATTGAATTAAATGAAGAAGATGAGTAAACCAAGAAGATGACAATGACATTCTCAAATTTCCTCCTTTGTCAAATCCGTCAGAAACTGAACTTCTTCTTTGGAAATGCCGATTCACCCTAGTTATAATCCCAACACTGTCTTTACTGGGTGCCCTTAACATTTTGGGTTTTGGTTATCAGCACCCTTTACCTCCCGTAATAACTAACAACCGCAACTGTTTGAAAAATACGCGCCAATCTCTCTTTCTCTGCTGAGCAATGAACACGAGAAATTTATCTTTAATGAGCAGGTTTACATCGATGTTGCAGTCATGTTCATCTCTTCGACAAGGTTATCAAATTCATTCACAAATCGTTGTTCATGGAATGAGTGATCGGAATGATATGGGTTCAAGAATATTGGGGATGTATGTACGTTGTAAAAGTTTCAGTGATGCTAAAAATGTGTTTTTTGGGATTGATTTGGGGTATGCTTCTCCTTGGAATTGGATGATTAGAGGGTTTACTTCGATGGGTTCTTATAATAATGCATTATTGTTTTATTTTAAGATGTTGGGGTGTGGGATTTCACCTGATAAATATACATTTCCTTATGTAATCAAGGCTTGTAGCAATTTAAATTCTTTGAGTTTAGGTAGAATGATTCATGAATCTGTTGTTTCTACTGGGTTTGAGATGGATATATTTGTGGGTAGTTCGCTGATTAAATTGTATGCTGAGAATGGCGCGATATGTGATGCACATGAATTGTTTGAAAAACTGCCTGTTAAAGATTCTGTTTTGTGGAATGTGATGATTAATGGGTATGTGAAAAATGGGGATTTGAAAAGAGCTATGAAAGTGTTTAGACAGATGAGGTATACGGAAATAATGCCTGATTATGCAACATTTGCTTGTGTTCTATCTATTTGTGCTTCTGAAATGATGCTTGAAATGGGTAGAGTGCTTCATGGACTTGCTATTAGTTGTGGAGTGGATTCAGAGTCACCTGTTGCAAACACATTGTTGGCGATGTATTCAAAGTCTTTCTGTTTATATGAAGCGCGTAAGATATTTGATATGACACCTCAGGCTGATTTAGTTACATGGAATGGGATGATTTCAGGGTATGTTCAAAATGGGTTTTTGGTTGAGGCTTGTGATTTGTTCCGTGAGATGTTATCTGCTGGCGTCAAACCAGATTCTTTCACGTTTTCGAGTTTTATTCCTTCGGTTTCTGACTTGGCAGGTTTGAAGCAAGGTAAGGAAATTCATGGGTATATTGTAAGGCATGGTGTGGTTATGGATGCATTCTTGAAGACTGCATTGATCGATATATACTTCAAATGTAGGGAGTTAGAGATGGCATGCAATATTTTCAATCAGACAAAAACAGTGGATGCTGTTATTTATACGGCTGTGATTTCAGGATTTGTGCTTCATGGGATGCATAGTGATGCTTTACGAATTTTTCAGCGGTTGCTTGTGGCACAAATGAGACCCACTTCACTCACTCTAGCAAGTGTTTTGCCAGGTTTGTCTGCCTTGGCTTCTCTTAGGTTGGGGAAGGAGGTTCATGGTTACATTCTTAAGCATGGGCATGAGGAAGGATTGTATGTTGGAAGTTCCCTAACTGATATGTACGCAAAGTGTGGAAGAATGGATCTTGCTAATAGCGTATTCCAAAACTTGCCTGTGAGAGATGTTGTGGCTTGGAATTCGATGATTTCGAGCTGTTCACAGAATGGGAAACCAGAGGAAGCCATCATTCTGTTCCGTGATATGGGATTGAAAGGAGCAAATTATGATTGTGTCACGATTTCAGCTGCACTGTCTGCATGTTCAAATTTATCTGCACTTCATTATGGGAAAGAAATCCATGGCTTTATGACGAAAGGTTCCTTTAGAACTGATCTCTTTGCAGAGAGTGCTCTAGTAGATATGTATAGTAAGTGTGGAGACTTGAATCATGCACGTAGAGTCTTTGACTTGATGAAGTGGAAGAACGAAGTCTCGTGGAATAGCATTATTGCTGCTTATGGTACACATGGACGGGTTAAAGAAGCGCAACTTTTGTTCCATGCTATGTTAGAGAAAGGATTTCAACCTGATCATATAACTTTTCTTGCCATGATCTCTGCTTGTAGTCATGCAGGACTTATTGATGAAGGTATAGATTACTTCCGCTCTATGAACGAAAATTATGAAATTAGAGCTCGAATGGAGCATTACGCATGCATGGTTGATTTGTTAGGGCGTGATGGACGCCTAGATGAAGCACTAAACATTATTACAAGCATGCCCTTTGAAGCAGATGCAGGTATTTGGGGGGCATTATTGGGAGCCAGTCGAAATCAGGGGAATGTGGAAATCGCAGAGGTGGCATCAAAGCATTTATTTAAATTGGACCCACAAAATTCGGGATATTACATATTGATGGCAAATGTTCATGCTGATGCTGGACAATGGGCTAGTGCTCTAAAAGTTCGAGAATTGATGAAGGAAAGAGGGGTCAAGAAGTTACCAGGTTGCAGTTGGATTGAGATCAACGGCATTTCTCATATGTTTGTTGCTGCATATAAAAATCACCCAGAATCTGCAGAGATTTATCTGATGTTAAAGAATCTTCTTCTGGATATGAAGAAAGAAGGATATGCTCCCCAACCTTATCTTTCCCAACACCCCCAGATTGCTAATGTGTAGGACTTTCACGGCTTTTAGTTCAATGATATATGAAGTTTAGATCATCTTATACATACCAAGAAGAAACAATTACTTGAATTGAATGGCTTACCTAATAATTCATTGTACAGATAGTATTTGGAGATTAAATCACATTCCATGCTGATGCAATACTAGTCGCAACTATCAAGCATTTTTGCAATGAATCGATAATAAGTGCTATGTGGTATGTTTAAATAAAATTGCTTCCGTTAGTGTATCTTAGAGAACTAACAGATGTTAGCTTTGTGTTATAGTGCTCTTGAAGAAGCCTCCCCTGATGAGGCTGTTCGGATATATGGTGATGCTTGTTCCGTCCTCGAAGAAGATGAGAAGGAGCAAATGGCCTTCAATCTATATCGAACTGCAGAAGAAGTAATAATTATGTGATACACGTCTCAAATCAAGATTTCTTTAAAAACAGTCAACCTCTTGGAAATGCTCACTAGCATTTGATTGGATGGCTTAAGTCGCTTGATTTCTTGTTTAATTATACCTGTGTAGGGAAAAAGGATGTTCATTTGGGGTATGAGCACAAGTATCTTTCATCTATAAGAATAATATTTTGTTTTGCTCACTTACAGGTATACTATTTTGTTTTGCTTACTTACAGGTATACTGATGCTGCAACTTTTCTACTGCGATTGGGTTTATCAGCAGGCCAGTGCAAAGCTACCAATAGTCAGTGCAAGGTACAGTGGAGCAGTCATTTTCAGTTCTTAATCCATTTCTCGATAATCTCTATCTTATCACATACTTATCTTTATTATCCACTAGTAAGGCCACATGTGTGATGCATATGTTTGAATTGGATTCTTTTAACAACAAATTTGATAATAATAGAAGAAAAAAAAATCTTAAAAAAAAAATTTAATATCCTTGTTTGTACTCATTACGTAGATAATTTAAAGAGCTTTCAAAATATATTAATTTTGCAAAAATCCGATGTGTATTTTTAAAGATATCTAAGTTTTCATTTTTTTGATTTATTTTTAAAACAATGGCATTCATGTAAATATACAAATATTAATTAAAAACTTAGTTAATTGAGGTATTATAGTCATGTGAAAAAGCTTCAACAAAAGTAAGGCTTCACCAAACAATTACCTCTTTTCTTTATATTAGTATAAGATAAATGTGCAAGTGATGTGGATCTTTTAACTTTTTTACTTGGATTCAGGCTTATCTTAGTGCAATATAAGTGTACCTGTACGTGGACGACTTCAAGCAAGCAGAAAAATGCTATAACGACTGTTCTCAGTAAGTTTGTCTTCTCTACATCATCCTAGGGTTCTAGATCCATTTCAGATTCGCATTTTTCTGCATATTTTCTATACTTTAGATTTAAAAAAACCCTTAAGACTTTAGCAGTTTGTCTATTATGGCTTGAAGACTTTAGACTTAAAAGAACCTTCTAATTTTATTGTCAGGAATCTCAGGATTGATGGTTTTCTGAGTAGTGATCAGAACCGGTGTGCTAGCAGACTTCTATCTGCTTATGGAGAAGGTGATGTCGAAGAAATTAAGCGTGTTGCACAGTCGAGTACCGATACACATCTTGACCATATGGTAACTTACATAACTTTACCTGAAACCATTAACTCGTAAAGTATAGTATCAGATGTCAATTCTAGAGGTTCTATTGGTTGGAATTATGAATGGCAATTAACAGGGTCAGGCATCAAGGGAAATTCTAGGGGTCTCAGTGGGTACCTGAACCCAATAACCAAATCAAACCCGGTTTAGTTCCCACATTTGCTGTCCCAAACATTTCAATAATGGTGTTGGAGTCAACCAGAACTGGAGATCGATTAGTAGACTCTCCAGTGTCTTACTTGCACAACAATACTTGAACTGGATTGTTTTTGGTTCCCACCACAGCCGTCCTGGATCTTTTTTTTACTCGACATTTATTGCATATAATAGGTCATATATTGGTCATTCATAGCTCAAATGCCCGAGGAATAGTTTAAATTAATATTATTTTTTTGAAATTGAATAGTTAAAATTTTGATTCTGGAACTGACTTAAGGATTATGATTCCGGGGAGTTTAGTTGCCAAACCCGAGCCTGACTCTTGCACTAGTACATCCTTTTAACTAACCAGTTGTTTCTCAGCAGGGCCGGCCCTGAGAGTTTGCTGCCCCGAAGGGAAGATAAAATTGTTGTCCCATTAGTATCACCAATCTTGTTTTTGGCTTTTGTACTTCTAAAATTAGCATAACTAGTCCAAATCTTAGCACTGATTATCCACCACAATAGAAATGAGGAGACGAAAAAATCTTGCAGTCATAAGAAAGGGTTTTGTAGTTTCCGCAAGCAATCGACAATAACCATTATTAGTGTTACTTCCAAACAGTACTGTGAGTGAGGTACCAATGTTAATACAGTCTAGTAACTAGGTTTACTTGCAATGCGTCTCCATTAACCACTATGCACTAACATGATCCAAAAGCATCAAAAATTAATGGTGGCTGCTTCGCCATGAGAATAATGGTGGCTATTCGAGCACGCGAGGGAGAAAGAGGGTTCGAGAGAGAAGATGATTTAGGAAAGGGGAGCAATTTTTTTTATGAATTTTTGTTTGTACTATTAGATATTTATATCTAGACCATTGTACTATCTCATTATATATATTATGCCCCTTCATTTTCTAATGGTAGTGGTCCTATATTTTACTTTTATTCACGGTTTAGACCAATTTGATTAAGTTTACAAAAAAAATTCCTTGAAACATATCATTTTTTGCTGCCCCCTTAGCCTTGCTGCCCCGAAGAAAGACTTTGCTTTGCTTCCCTCAGGGCCGGCCCTGTTTCTCAGCTCATACCAACTACACACCATTTGACAGATTTCACGTCATGAAATTGTCTGCAGATTGTTAAGACTTGCAAGAAAACTTCCTACGGGCAATGTGAGCAAACACAAATAAGAAAACTTAATTCCTACAGGCGATGGAACTCTTCTCTCTCTGTCAAAGTGATAGTGCTTGACATTTTCCAGTTGTTGGATGATTAACCAGCTAATTTTTGTTGCAAAAAAAAAAGGCGTACACATCCTATGCTGCGCGCCCAGTGCGTAGCAACTTGCATGGGTGCTAGTCTGGATTCCTCAACTAACTCATTTTGGGATTGCCTGTCCCGTTGGATTGCTGCAGTTCAGGATGATATGGGAATTTGGCATGATGCCAGAAATCAAATTGAGCTTATTTATTTATCCTACTTGGTTTTGGAAAAAAGGAAGAAAAAAAATCCGAACAGAACCCCGCTTACCTCCCTACAAAAACAAGTTTACGGCCCATAGTTTTTCTCATTAGTTTTGTATTCTTTTTTTGTTTCTTATCTTGGGCCTCTCTTTTTGAGTTTGGAGTTGAGATAGTGTTGCGCACAATGAACCAGGGGTATTAGAGTTGGAGGAAGGTTGGGCAATCATTCAGAAGGGTGTTACAAAACTGATAAATAATATTGAAGGTGTCCCTGAATCACCAATAGACTCGAAGATTTTTTGGATCCTGCATGAAACAATATACACCATGTGCAATCAGAAATCTCCTGGTGCTGATTATTCGAAACAGCTCTACGAAAGATATGGAAAAGTTTATAACAATTACTTGCAGTCAATAGTTTTACCAGCTATCCAAGAGAAGCATGGTGTATTCTTGTTGCGAGAACTCATTATGAGGTGGGAAAATTATAAAGTTTTGGTAAGTAAGCTTTGGCGCTATTTCCATTATCTTAATCGCCATTATACTCCTCGACAGAGAATTCCAACGGTAGAAGATGTTGGGTTTGGCTGCTTCCGCAAAATTGTCGGTGAGTTGATGAAAGTTCGTGTTACGGATGTTGTTATCTCGTTGATTAGTCAAGAATGTGAAGGACGAGAAATCGATCAAACTCTGCTCAAGAATGTTGTAGAGATTTTTGTTGACCTTGGCTACCAGAATGAGATGCAGGATCTGGAATATTATGTTGATGGTTTTGAAACGACGTTTTTGAATGATGCAAAGGATTATTATGCCTGGAAAGCTTCAAATTGGACTAAAAAAGGCTTTGTGGTAGAGGCCTAGATATGTTTGCAAAAGGAGAAAGATAGGGTCTCTCACTATCTGCACTCTAGTACTGAGGACAAGCTGTTGAAAATGGTTCAAGATGCGCTCAAACAACTTGCCTGAAAAGGATAACTCTTGATGACATGTGACGCCTCCTTTTTAAATTTACTAGTATTTCTTTGTTTACAGAAACTAGTACTATTTCTGTTTTTTTTTTCACTTTTTTATTTTAGCCTAAAAGTAAGTCAAATTGAAAATGTGATAGTATTTTTCTTTTTCGGGGACGGAAGGAGTAGTAATTTTTAATTGTTTTCACTTTAACAGTAACTATAAACTTTTCAAGTTTCTCAATATATTGCAATAACAACGGCGGGGACCTATAGAGTCAGAGATCTCTTTCCCAATCTATTGCATTTTCTCTCTGTAACTCAAATACTTCTATGGATAGCAATACCAACAACTATTAACCAAAGAATACAAAGGGAACGATAAATATTATACTGATCGTAAAGTTTGACACGGAGGCTCGTACTTAATGTTATTAACAAAATGTATATTTCATGAACCTCCAAGGTGAACTATCACTCGATCGGCATAAAAAACTATCCTGAATTTCGCACCATCGAACATCCAATATTTGAACCCTTCAACTCATCAGTCCCAGCAAACTTAGCAGCTCCATTAGCCCCAATAATCTCCTAATCAAGAACATAAGATATATGAATAGTTCACACTAGATTATAATTTTGATCAAATTTCAGCTCCTTAATTGATTCAAGATATATTGCATTTCAATGCACTTATCATATTTGGAACCTATAGCATAGAAATTATTTGTTCCTGGAAACGTAACAAACTGCCTTTTAATATTGTCTCATTTGTAGGTGAGGGTGGAGTAGGTTTTGCTTATTTATGATTTTAACCAATGAAATCCCTTAAGATGTAAGCTTAATGCCACATTATGATGTTGAAGCTTGTTTGATGTATAGTCACATGAGTGTTGCTTTACATTTGGATTTAACATGTTGGTTTTGTTGGAATTTCAGCTCCAATAACACCACAATTAAGACCTAAACATCGTAGTAACTAACCTTATGCTGAAAACAGACTTGAACCTAGTAATATCATACTCAACAACACATGAAAACATCATTACATGTAACAAGAACACTGCATATTATGCATACCAAATTAGATTGTAGTACAATGAAGTAGAAACACTCAAGAAACTTAAACCTTCATGACTTATTATCAACTTCTATTTCCTCACATTACTTCATGATGGATGAAAACAAATTTTCCTTTAAAGAAAACTTGTGAGGCTAGAAGAGAGTCCTAGTCATGCTTTCCACATGTCACTCCAACCTTTCCATCATGAATTGGAGGACACCTCATGGCTATATTGGACAACTCATATGACATGTCAAGCTAAAGGACATGTCATGCTTAGACTCAACCTTATCTATCATTAACCTTAATCTAGTCTTTAGAGCAAGATTAAGCAATAAACAAACCATAAAACAGATTATAACAAATCATGCTTATCTTAAACTAAACAAGAATTACCTTAACCATTTGAGATTTGTTGCGCAAAACACAAAAAAGTCTAACATCTCCCACTTGTTTAAGCAACAAAACTTTTGTAAAAACTTTTTATGCTAGCCGTACACTCGAGTCAAATAGTGCGCTAGCCTTCGATTATAGAGACCTACACGTCATGTTTAAGAAGCGTAAGCCATTTCTACAATCAGAAAACTAGACGGCTTATTATTCTCAAGTAAAACATTTTATTTTCCAAAACATAAAACATTTTATTGGCTTACCTTTACACCAAAACCAAACTGAACTTGAAAACTTCATTTGGCTTAGCCTTATGCCAACTGAATTGCACTTTTAACTTTATTGGCTTAGCTTAAATCCATACAAGCAGCACTACAGATGCTCCTATGCCACCCACTTTTTCTCCTTGATGATATCCCCATTGTCTTGCCCGAATTAAGCATTATTTTCATATTCTAATGAGACCAGGAACTTTAGGACATTTAACGATATCGAATGAGAACTATATTTTATACCAGAAATTACTTTATGAGCATATAACACCTTACAAAAGTAAGGAAGAAATGAATATAATGATAAATCCATAAACATCATATTCCCATCGATTTCATATATTACCGCAACATACAACAAACCAAGCTTATAATACAACTATTAACAGAAACCAAATAATAACATATCAATAAGAAAATCATGATGATACAACTGTAAACATCACACTTCTGCTAAAAATCCAGATTCACACAATATGGGAACAAACATGATGACAAAACTAGAAACATCACCCCACTGAATTTCAAATTCAATCCCAACACATACATGCTTATTTTCACTTTATATTGCTATACTAACTAAGCATATAAATAGCATATCAATAAGAAAAAACAATAACATCATAAACTCAAAACAAAACTCTGTATCATTGCAAATCACCTTTGGACAAAAAATACGACATGCAGTGAGTCTTAATAAGTTTATGACAAATCCACATATGAAAAGCTTTCACAATTCACACATATGAGACTTGATTCACATCAGATTTCATAAACACAAAACACCTTTGGGCAAGATTCATGTTTATAAATTCTGAATGAATCAAACAAACCACCACAATCACATGTAGTCTTATTAAAAAACTTCAAGGTGAACTATCACACGATCACCTTGAAGTTCATATCTACTGCAGATGTGAACATACCTTGATTGTGATACATAAACCTTCTACAACTGCTCCAATACTTGTTGTCCTGATTTTTCAATCCCACCCATCAAGTATGAAGTATTAAACCACCGTATATGAGAAGAACTACAACCTTACAATCACCCTAGCTGCTGAATATCTAAATAACTTGGTGAAATAGAAGTTGAATATTGAAATTTCAACTCTAATAACACTACAATTAAAACCTAAACATTGTAGTAACTAACCTTATGCTGAAAACAGACTTGAACCTAGTAATAACATACTCAACAACACATGAAAACAACATTAGATGTAACAAGAACACTACATATTATGCATACCATATTAAATTGTAGTACAAGGAAATAGAAACACTCAAGAAACTTAAACCTTGATGACTTATTATCAACTTCTATGTTCTCACATTACCTCATGATGGATGAAAACATATTTTCCTTTAAAGAAAATTTGTGAGGCTAGAAGAGAGTCCTAGTCATGCTTGACACATGTCACTCCAACCTTTCCATCATGAGTTGGAGGAAACCTCTTGGCTACATTGGACAGCTCATATGACATGTCAAGCTAAAGGACATGTCCTGCTTAGACTCAACCTTATCTAGCATTAACCTTAAGCTAGTCTTTAGAGAAAGATTAATCAATAAACAAACCATAAAACAGATTATAACAAATCATGTTTATCTCAAACTAAACAAGAATTACCTTAACCATATGATATTTGTTGCGTAAAACACAAAAATGTCTAACAGATTTCACATAGGTTACTTTAGATAGGCAAAACTATTCAATTGGACCATTCATATATCTATGAATGATTTTTTGGGCATCACTCCATCTTGTAGGGGGCATGATTCTTTTTTTATTAGGTCATTTGGAAGTAAAGTACGCTGCCTCTTATCCAAATATTTACCTTATTGCCAGAATTACCCTTTCTAATTAAGTTAGTATTGTGTAATGATTAGTGAGTTAACTTAAGCTAATTAATGATTGGTGATATTAAATTAATAAGTTGATTTTTGTTTAAAAGAATATTTATTGAGAGGGAGACAAAGAAGAAGAGGATTTTGGAGAAGAAAAAAACATTACGAGCCACAACTAGAGTATGATGTTTTGGGTACTTAGAATACTTCAAATCTAGTTAATGATGCTTGAATTGGCCAAAACATTCTTAAAAATTGAAAATTTACAAATTGATTTCGATTAGGTTAAAACAATTCAGCTAAAATATCTAAAAAACAGGTAGCCGAACTTATCTGTAAATGTAGCAGTTAACGCAGGCAGCTGAACTTAGCTTTAATGGAGTTTTCGCCACCCGAGTCCCGACTATTAAGTTCGGTTACCTTTTCCGAGTCGAACTCTGGAAGATAATTGTTCGGCGTTTTCGAAAAGTTGCCTATATAGTGGAACTTTCTGTTTGGTTTAGTACCGACTTAACCAAACTCAACATTTTCTTATACAGAGAAGAGTTCACTTAAGAAGAAAAAAAATTGCGACTCCACCGAACCCAACATTTTCCTATACAGAGAGGACATCTGTTAGGAACAAAAAAAAATTTAACCGAAGTGTTCTTCGTGTTTTTCATCTACGAAAGTTCGGTTAGTAAAAATAGGATTTTCAAAAAATCTTTTAACTGAACTGGACCTTGCTGTAATGAATGAATTTTGGTTGAATCATATTGACAATTGGCGTTGCAAACCTCTTCCTAGGGAAGTTTCCGACCATTCTCCTTTTATTGGTTATCCTTTTATTAATACTAGGCCAAGAAGAACTCCTTTTCGTATTAAAAAAATGTAGTTTTCACATCTGGACTTCTTGAGGATGGTTCAAGACAGTTGGAATGCTCATTTGGTTAGTTTTGTGGATTTTGTTTTTCCTCAAAAATTGAAACGTCTAAAAGCATATATGAAGGTGTGGAATCAACAAGTTTTTGGTAATGTTAATGTTAGGTTGAAGCAAGCTCAATTTAGGCTTGAGAGTGCTTTACGTGTTACTGATGAGGACCCTAAAGATATGAAAAAGCATAACTTGATGATGGATGCAGCTGTTGAAGTAAATGACATCCATATGCAATTAAATACAACGTTAAAGCAAAAATCAGATACATGTGGTTGGTTGAGGGGTGTAGTAATACTAGTTTTTTTCATAACAACATCTGCATGCAAAGGAGTAGTAATACAATTTCAGATTTGGTGGATGATAATGGGGTTACTATTGCGGATTGTGATCAGTTTAGAGACTTCGTTGTTAGCTACTTTGAGAGAAAATTAAACGGTGATGATTCAAATATGGTGTATTCTCTCTTTGATGTAGATCATGAGAGCATTTCTATGGAGGAGAGTGAACGGTTGGATCAAATTCCATCTATTGAGGAAATTCATGAGGTTGTTTTTGCTTTAGGCGCGGACAATGCTCCTGGTCCGGATGGGTTTGCAGGTTTTTTCTATAGACATTGCTGGGATATTATTCGAGAGGATTTGGTAAGTTCCATCTTATTTTGTTGGACTAATAAGTTTATCCCTCATGGAGTTAATTCTATCTTGCTACTTCTTTTGCCTAAGGAGAGAGGTGCCAATACTCTTAGAAACTTCAGACCAATAGGTCTCAGTAATTTCTTCTTTAAGATTTTTACTAAGATCCTTGCTACTCGCTTGGAAGTGTCTTGGGTAATTTATGAAGGGTAGAAATATCCATAAAAATATTAACCTTGCTTTGGAGATGGTGAATGAATTGCAGATCAAGTGTAAGGATGGTAATGTTGGTTTAAAGCTTGATATAACCCAAGCTTTTGATACAGACATCTGGTCCTTTATTTTGGAGGTGTTTCAGAGTATGATTTTTCGGATAATTGGTGTGATTGGATTCTACAAATTCTATAATATATTAGAATTTTTGTTCTTGTTAATGGTAATCCTTTTTTTTAGTATTGATAGAGGCCTTCGACAGGGTGATCCTTTGTCTCCTCTAATTTTCGTGTTAATTGAAGATATCTTGAGAAAAAATATCATGAAATTATTTTGTGACGGAAAGATGTCAATTATGGTTACTAGAAAAGGTATTTCTACCACTCACTTATTTTTTGTTGATGACATTATAATTTTTTGTAAGGGAAACATGAAGAGTTTGCGGAATTTGGTTGATTTATTGGGTTTGTACCAACGTGCTTTGGACCAAACTGTTAGTCGAGAAAATAGCAAAAATTATTATGGAGGTGGTTCTTTGAGGAGGAGGGCAACAATTGAGGTGGTGGTTATTTTCCGGATAGGTATTTGGGGGTAAAGGTTATGCCGGGTGCTATTAAATATCATCATATTAACATCAGGTTAGAAGGGGAGGATGTTATCTTTTCAAGATAGGATGGTGCTAGTCAAGTCAGTGATTTCAAGTTACTTATTTCATAATATGGCGATTTACCAATGGCCTAGGAAGTTCATTCATCAATGTGAGGTTGTCATTCAAAATATTTTTTGGTCGGGTGATTCTCAAGTGAGTAGATCTTTTGTTGTTTCTTATGATAAGGTTTGTGCTCCGTATAAGGAAGGTGGTCTTGGTTTTATTATGAACAAGGCTATGGTTATGAAATTGTGCTGGAATATTTGCTCTTCTAAAAAGGCTTGGGCGGGTTTTTTAATGGTAATTTTTTTTTACTAGAACTGGTCAGTTAGTGGGGTATACAAAGTCTTCTATTTTTCCTGGTTTTAAATGGGTTTATAGTGAAATTAATTTAAACATTAAGGTGCTGATCGGAGATGGCAGAGCAACATCACTTTATTTTTATTCTTGGTATGGGGAAACTTGCATTGCAAACGTTATTGGTACAAAAACTTGGACCATAACTTATTAGTCAGTGATTGCATTCAAAATGGGGATTGGGTGTTCACGGTCTTGGTGGTGCAAAACATGCTTGTTGCTGGAGTGGATATGGAGAATCTTCCTATTCCGATGGGATGTGAGGATTGTATAGTGTGGAAGCCTAATTACAAAGAATTTTTTTCTGTAAACTCGGCAAAAGATCTGATTCGTAGAAGATACCCCAATCTGGAAGGAGCTAATTTGTTGTGGAGGTCTTCGATTCATCCTTCTTTAGTGGCAAGGAATTGGAAAATACTTCGTGGAGCTTGTGCAACCTTAGATAAGGTACGGAGTGTATTCAAATTTTAGGTGATTAATAAGTGTTGTTTGTGTAACAGATAAGAGGAGTCTTGGATCACATTTTGTGGTCTTGTAATTTTTCAACAAAAGCGTGGTTATGGATTTCTGATGTTTTTGGTATTTTACCACATCATAATCTCACAACAACGTACAAGATGGATAAGGGGAAGAGTTGCATGTTCAAGGACTGTGGTTTCTAGATTTTTTGGTGATTCACTCGAAATTATGGATGACTCGTAATGGTTTTATTTATAATAACCAAAAATTCAGTTGGCATTTCTTTCAAAACAAGGTTTTCAACCAAATTCATGATTACTCGCGGCGTTTAAAGGGATACATGTTCAATTTACATGATGATTTACGTGTTCTGTCCTAGTTTAGAGTACGACATAGGAATGTGAAATGTGTTGATCCGAAGGAATGCTTTTGGGTTCCACCGAGACATAATAAGCCAATTCTTTTTTGTGATGGTGCGGCAAGGGGAAATCCGGGAAGATCTAGTGTTGTAGTTCTGGTTCGTGATACAATACTAATGTGTTGGGTGCCATGAGCGTTGGTTTTGGTATTCAAACCAATTACTTGCCAGAACTTTTATGTGTTATTGTGGGTCTATAGTGAGCAACTAAGTTTGGTGTGGATGATATATATATATATATATATCCGTACAGATTCTATGGGTGCTGTTTTGGTTTACTCGGGTAATAACATTGTGGTTTTGTGGTTTGTTCGTTTGAGATGGGTAGTTGTGAAGTCAATATATAATGAGATTCACTTAGTGCATACGTATAGAGAGGCAAATTTCACTACTGATATTATGGCCAAAAGAGATTGTTTATTGGAAGATGGGGAGAGTTTGAGTTATGATAATAAACCTGATTTTATTTCTGTTATTGAATTACCAAATGTTAATCAATTTCATTTTGATTAGTTTGTAAGTTTTTGGGGTGTTGTGCCTTTTTTTTTTTACAAACTCTTCTATAATTTATGCTATTTATTAATACAATTTGGACTTACAAAAAGAAAAATCTTAACCGAACTACTATTTGTATTTTCCGTCTCCACCCTATTTTGATGATTACTACTCAAGTTTTACAATCAAAAACGAATTAGAAGTAATGGGTTTGCTTTTTGTTTTCGGTGAATTTCCTTTTAGGTTGGGGGTGGGTTTGAATGACCACCGTCTTTATATGGTGTTGTTATTCAGTCATCTTCATAAACAAATTAGGTTTTGTCATGAAGTGAGAGCTATAATAGTACTAGATATGTTTTTTTTCATCAAATGTTTGAGAAAACCCTGGATATTTTGTTGTTAAATGTAAATGAAAAAGTAGATAAGGATATGGATAAAGCCTTAGCTTCTCGTTTGTTAAGATTTTTCTCGAACTTTATCAGGGTATCAAAGATACGTCGTTGTTCTTGAGATCAACTTGCAGACGAGCTTACTTGGATATGTGTTTAACGTAAAAAAAATCCTTGACGTATAGTAAAAGTTGTAAAGGATGGCAAGATAGATTTCTTAGAAACGAGTCTTATTCTCTTTTTGTAAGGATATTTTTGAGTTTTGAACTTATAGATCATAGATCTATCAGTCTGCTCAAGATCAACTATTAGATATGACTTGAATCGCTTACAAAACGAAAAGATAAAGTAAAGCGTTGTTAAGGAACCTCAAGTTGCAGAGGTCCTGTAGTAGCAGGAAATCCCACACTACACCCCTCACAAGAATTCACACAATCAAATCATTTTTAGATCAACAATCATAATTTTTATTGATTAATTGCACAAATTTTACAAGAAATAAAGGAAATAAAGCTAAAAGAATTAACAACCGCTCTGGAATCTCTCTCTCTCCTAATGACTTGCTCAACACTCGAAAAAGATCTCTCTTCTCTTACGCCTATTCGGCTCTTTATATAAGAAATTACACAGTGGATGAAAATTAATCTGTCCTTTATTTTAGGATCTGACTTGCGATACTCTCGTAAGAGCTTTAATGTTAGTCTTCGCAAACACTCTAACATTCGCAGCCTCATCACGCTTTTCTCATGTTTTTGCCACCGTCATTTATTACGCCACTCTTCAAATTATCCTGCGACACTCGCAATGCGTTGTTGATTAAACTTTGTAAATGTGTCCTTCTTGCGATATTCTGATCCTACATCTTGCCTCTTCTCATGTCTTCTCTGCGAAGGAGAGAATGTCATGAGAATCCGTTCTTCAAAATGTCGCGACTGTTTATCCTTTCACAATCTTCTTCTTTCTTTACCGACAAGTTTCTGTAAATTAAGCATGATTGTCTACACGTGTTGAATATTCCTCTACTCACCGACACGTTTAACATTAACCGGTCATCTTCCTTTGCCTATTTAAAGAGGGTTCTGATGAAAAGATAAATTTCTTCTTTTACTTAGTCTTCATCTTCTTCGTCTTTCTCTGCAAATCTTCATCGTCTCAAATTTTCTTTATTATCTAACCCACCTTCCAGCTGCTATTATTTTCTGCTTCCATGGAGTCACCAAGGTTAATTGTTCTTCTTTTTCTTCTTTTGATTTTGCTGAAACTAATTTTGTTTTGCTGAGATCATCTTGTTTGTTCTTTGTGTAATTCTCATACTGTTTCTGTTTCAGCAAAAACACCTCCAATACTAAATTTACAGTTCAAAACTCTAATGCTCCCAGAAGTTCGCAACTCCAAGTTCCTGCGAGAAAAAGAAAGTCTGTAAATGACAAGGTAGTAAGAAACACCATTATTTTTTTAATAACAATATTGTTTCCTCTGCTTCTTATCTAAGTTGTGATTCGCAGGGTGATGACGGAGATTCCACTAAACCTCTTAAAAGATTTCGCCAACCTAAAACTGTTGAAACTTTTTTTTCCTTTCCCAAACTTGGTCTTTCAACTTCTTCTTCAACACCTTCACAAACTGAACCTCTACTTCCTGTCTGCGAAACCATCGCAACAGATGTTAATATTTCAACCAATCCTGTTATGGATGAAATTCCCTCTGCCGAGTTTGTTGCGAATGAAACTTTTTCTTCTCCTGTGACCAATACTTATCAAATTAATTCTACTATAACCTCAGCCATTGATCTTCCTCAAACTTCTCCCTCAAATGACATCTCTTTAGAAAAGAACGATGACCATTAACTTTCTGCTATCACTACTACTCCCTCTGAGTCTCTCTATTTTTCTAAAGAAACTAGGGATGAAATAGATATTGCCTTCAAGGTTATATCTAATATTTTAGATGGTGTCAAGAAATCATCTGTAGATCCTGTTGAATCTGGTATCTGCGAGATTTTGAGTAATTATTTTGGCTCTGACAGAATGGTTTCGCAAAAATCCTTAGAGAAAGAAATTGCGTCTTTGAAAGAGAGTCTTCAAGTCAAAACTTTAGAATGTGGCACTCTTCGCCTCGAAAATCAAAAGCTTCGAAAGACTGCGAGAATCTTCGCAAGAAGAATAAAGAGTTAAAAGGTATAATTTCTCCTTCCTTATATTTAATTTTTATATTCATCTTTTTTAGAAATTTTATCTTTTCTATACTCTATTTTCTTAAAACTCTTTGTTCGCTCTTTAAGTCTTAAATCAGCAACGAATAATGGAGAGATATCAATTTGAATCTATCGCAGAAGAAGTTCGCGCGGATAGAGACATTTGGATGGATCAATATAACCAATTAGATAATCTTCATACGTACTCCATTGATCAAATAGATAATCTTACTAATGAGAATGCTCAATTAGTACAAGAGCAAAACTTATTAAGTAATGAAATATCTCGCCTTTCTTACTCTTTAACCAAAACTAACTTGGCGATGGAAACTTTATCGGATGAAAATAAAACCTTAACTCAGGAAAAGCAAAATATTTTGATTACAGTGGCTATCTCCTCGCAGAAAATAAATATTCTTCAAAAAGTGTGTGATAACCAAGAAAAATCTTTTCATGCACTGAAAAATGAACTTAAAGAAGTAACAAAATCATCTATCGCTGAGAAAAATTCACTTATCCAGGGTAGGATAACCTTAAGTTTAAAGTCCAGTCAACTCCAAGAACAATATTCCAAATTAGAAGAATCTCACTCTTTACTTGCGAAGGAGAATACTTTTCTCATTTCTAAAGAAAAGAAATTAAAATCTCGCCTGAAGGGTCTAGTTGGAGATAAATTTGATGACACCATGAATCATTGGGAGAATGCTTGCTTGGCACTAATTCAAAACCTAATTTCGCAAAATGAAGGTAGTCATTTTGACAGCCTCAACCATTTTTTCTTTGTTAATTTTCCTTGCAATATTCTCTTGCGATGTACTCACCCAAATAATAATTGTTCTTACTTTTCGCAGAATCTGAAAGAAAGCTTCATTGTTCTATTGCTACTTTGGATTCTAAACTTGCCAAGGTTCGTAAAGAAAATGGATTACTTAATGCTCACCTTGTCCGTTCTCGTGATCGAGCAGAAAGAAAATATGACTACCTAGCTTATTTCAAAGACATGGAGATTACAAACCGTGATAGAGCTTTCCTTATCCAAGCTCATCTTAGTGCTGAAGTTCTTGTAAATGAGATCTTGTTGTCCCAATATCTTCCTCCTTTATCAATTAAACCTCTGGAAGTAGATGAAGATGAAATTCCTCGTGCTATTGATAGTGATCTTGATTATGAAAGTGGTGAAGATGGTGTTTCCCAAGAATGTTTAGAAGAAGAAGAAGAAATCCCTATTAAAGAAGGAGCTGCTAGTGATGAAACAACTGATGGTGATAAGCCAATTAGGGAGAGGCTGGAGTTGGAGTTGACCAGAATAAGGAAAACACTGGCAAAGATGACAAAGCTGGCGGAGAGGATACTGAAGTCTGAGTTCTAGTTTTGTTTTCTTGAGCTATTATTTCTCATTTTTTTCTTGCGAATGATGTACTTTGGACCACTTCTGGATTCAATTATACTTTTGGTATTTTAAGTACTTGCGAGAAAGATAATGTCATCTTACTTATTAATTCCCATACTTACCTCTCATTATCTTTCTTGCGATGAATGATTTGCATAAAAGATAGTTAGTATTTATAAATCTTGTGTTCTATTATGTGGCATTATTTTTCCTTCCTAGTTAAAGATCTTATTTTTCCATCTTTTTCTTTGCGACAAAATCGCATGACATTTTTGCATTTTCACGCAGAAACCCATTGACCTTGCCTTAAATTTTTGTTCCTTTATGATTTTTGCTGCGACAATATGACATGCCTAAATTTTCTTGCGAAATTAAATCCCTATGACATTGTCGTCTTGCGATGAAATCGCAGGAAATCTTTACACTTGCATGCAAGGACCCATTGATCTCATCTTATCTTCTATTTTATATTATTGCCTCTTTGGGAATGTTGCGCAAATATGACAAGTCTTAATACTCCCATGAGTAAAAAGTCTCATGACATTTGCGTCTTAAGACACTTATCATCTCCCTAATGGAGGGTGCCGCCCTTATCTTCCCCCTGGTTGCCCTTTCAAGGATACGTACTTCTGCCATACAAGACTAGATCCTCCCATCCAGTCTTAACAACAACCAGTTGTATTCGAAGCCTCTTATCCCTTTTGCATATATGGCTTATGGTTACGAGACTGCACCCTAAGTGGAGTTTTCTTCAGGCCAAGTGCATCATAGCCAAGACTTGCCAAGAATGGCCAGGGTAGTTTCATACTCCCCATGCACTCTTGGCTCAACCGTGTACCTCGGCGCCTTGGTCATACTCTCACCCCTTAGGAGATATCTTATTACCTTAGTCTCCCAACTCAAGTCATATGCTCAAGTTGAGAATCCAAGGTGTATCTCCTGGATGGGCTTTCATTAACCCCAAATCTCCATGACTCAGGTTCCAGCAGCGGTATAACCTTATCGCTGAGTCATGCAACAGATACCCCCTTCTATGACGTACTTTAGGTCTTACATTTGCCTCTTGCGAAATTTTATTCGCGAGCTAGGGTGTACGCCATAAAGGTTCGTCCCACTCTATTTTGATTTTCTCTTGCGAAATTTTTGCATATTCTTATTTTATTTTGATCTTAAATAATCTCGTAGTGAATTTTTCATAAAAAATTTGTTCATACTTACTTTGCTGCATCATACATCATTTCATCATCTAAGGATTCTCAAAGTTCCTCATGGGTAATATCTCTTTAAATATAGTCTATTCCATGGTCTGTCAAGTCTTTGACCAACATCTCTACCCTCTGGATCCATCAACTTATATTCCCATGTTCCAATTATCTCTTTTATAATGTAAGGTCCGTCCCATTTTTTCGCTAATTTTCCACCACCTTCTCGCTGATAAATTGGCGTCTCACGAAGAACCAAATCACCTGGCTGAAATTTACGTGGCTTGACACGCTTATTGTATTCTCGTGCTAATCTCCATTTATAATTTTCCATGTGTTGTAAAGCTTTTTCTCTATTCTCTTCTAATTCATCCACTTTGCTTAAGATCATTCCAACACTAAGATTCTTCTCCCAAGCCTCTCTTTTTGTCGTGGGAATAGCAACTTCTGTTGGTAACACTGCCTCAACCCCATATGTTAAATAGAAAGGTGACATTGAAGTAGCTTCTCTCCTAGTTGTGTTGTAGGCCCATACTACATTATGTATGTAGGACCAGAATATTGCCACAACGTTATTCCTGCGATATTAACAACATTTCTGCGAGCGTCACTAACAATTCTTTAACAACGTTTCACGAGCGTCACAGAATACCTAAAAGAAACTGACTATGGAAGAAATAAAAGAAGAATATGTTGATCCTATGATGATCAACATTCTTGCGATAGAGAATATGGTAGCGATTGCGATGAGATCGCAGAATAGATCCGAAATAGGAGGAAAACTTAGCTGTCATCCATTATGTAAATCCCTATATAAAGGGATCGATAAATCCTGAAGATGATGATGTGTTTTTGAGAGTTGAAAGAGTCTTGAGGAGAGATAAACTTCAAGAGAATATTTGTAATCTTGATTTCTTCCAATTCTGTAAACATTTCTGAGATTTGAATAGTAAAGTGTCGTTTAAATCTTTGAAGTTTAATTGATTTCCAATAGATTTCTATAGAATCTTAACAAGGGTGTAGTGTGGGAATTCCTCCAACTACATTTTGGCGCCCAGAAACAGGGAAGAATCAAGTTAAGAAATCTCTAATTGCAACTTGAAGATTTGAAGAAATTGTTAGAGTTGAAGAAATGGCTAGAAGAAGAAGAAATACATCAGAACCACCGACAACTGTGGGAAGAAGTAAAAGACTTGCAAGAGAGGGAACAGGTGAATTGGAAAAATCTTTAAGGATAAGATTAGGAAGAAATAGAATAAGAAATGAAGCAAAAAGTTCAATTCAACAACCGAATCAACAAACACAAACACAAGATAGGAACGTGGATTATGATAGAGTGAGTGTGCATACTTGGAGTTCGGATTCGATAGAAGAAGCAGAAAATCGACAATTGAGAAATGAAGAAGAAGGAGAAAGAAATCAAGAAATGGTTGGAGGATTAATTCATGAAGGACATGAAATAGTAGATGATTTGAGACAAAGAATACGGGAAGAAAGAAGATTAGAGACAGAAGAGCGTGCAAATTTAACAAGACAAAATCATGAGCTAAGAATGGAAAATTTGAGGTTACAAAGAAGGAGATCAAGAAGTACTGTTAGATCAAATTCAAGATCATTCAGAGAAGAACCAAGGAAAAATTCCCCTATAAGAAATGTTAGAGAAAATACTCGAGGAGAGGTGCAAAATAGAGAAGAGGAGATAATTGGTGATCGCTATAATCCGCGTGACAATAGAAATCAAGAGGGAAGAAACAACCAAATTGAAGAAGAAAATCCAGAAGAAGGTAGGAGGATATTACAAGGGCGAGAGAATCAAAGAAATCAAAGAATGATTGAAGAAGAAATTGAGAGACATTACGCTGAACAAGCACGCCTAGCTCGCGAGAGGGAAATATTAAGGGCAGAAGTAGAAGAACATGAATTTCAAGAAGTAGTGCGACAAAATAATCATGAAAATCGAGAAAGGAGACGTATGCAAAATCGCTACAATGGTAATATTCAAGAGGAGTATGACAGGATACAGAGGAGAATAGAGAGACAGCGAAGAGAAATGAGGAGAAATGAAGAAATTCGCAGAGAAGAAGATGAAAGAGAAAATCGCAGAGAAAGACGAGATGATGATGAAGAAGGAGATACATAAAATCTCGCAAGACAAGAAAGGCAAGAACGCAGGAGAAGGGAAACAACATTAAAGAGGCCAATGGAACAAAACTCAGCTGATAATGAGCAAATATTGAGAGAAATAGCAGAAATGCGAGGAATGATAAACAATAGAAGAGAAGGAGGTAGAAGGAAACTTGATGAAGCTATTGAAGAAGCTGCGAGGACTCCATTTACTCAAGAAGTACAGTTAAGAGGGATACCTCCAAAATGCAATCTACCAGCATTAACCAGCATTTTTGATGGGACTACTTGTGCTGTTCAACATGTCAAATCTTATGTTAGATGTATGCTACAATGGGAAAATCATGATGCTGTGCTATGCAAATATTTTGCATCTAGCTTAACTGGCGAGGCGTTAAAATGGTTCGAGGGATTACCAAAAAATACCATAACTTCTTTTGATCATTTACAAGCCACATTTTTAGGAGCGTATATTAGCAACAATTCATCGCAGCCGGGTATTGAAGATGTGTTTGGGTTAAAACAGAGAATTGGTGAGAGTCTGAAACATTTAACCATAAGATGGAAGTCAATGTGCAGTGAGATGGCATGAAGAGTTGACGAGAGATATCTTATCTTGTCTTTTATCAATGCAATTTTCGCAACCAATATACTGTACATACAAATTTTCAGAATCAAGAATACAATCACTATGACTGAATTGCGAGAACTACAGGAAGAGTACATTGCTTTGGAGGAGAAACAAAATGAAATGGAATCATATCCAATCGCGAATACCAACTCGCTAGCAGCAAGTGAAAGTTTGCTCCCTAAAGTAATAAATAATGTGGCGAGCACCTCGCAACCACAACAAGAGAAGGTGATAATTGATAATCAACAAAAATTGGTAGCGATGGGCAGTCGAGATCAAGAAGAATATGAAAGGGAGAAGAATTATTACAATCGCGGTGGAAATAATAAGATTCAAAGACTTGATTAGCCTCAAGAAACTTATGGCGGACAAAGGCATAATAACTTTAGAGGGCAAGGAAATCAAAAGATAATATGGGAAGAAATTAAGATGCCACCACTTAATGGCAGCATAGAAAAAATTTGGGAAGCTATTATTCTAATGGAGAATATACCTTCGCCATGGAACATGGGGAAAAAACCACATCCAAGCAACCGAAGTCAAGAATTTTGTCCTTACCATCACTTTCATGGTCATTCAATAATTAATTGTAGGAATGTAAAGAGGATAATTTTGAGGATGATTGATCAGGGGAAGTTAAATCACTTTCTAGTAGGACATCCACAACCTCATCAACTACCGCCAGCACCAGAAACTCGCAGAGTGAATGCTTTAAAAGGAGCAAAAACATTCGTGATAGAAGTGGGGGATAAAGCAAAGAATTTATTTTGTAACTCCATCGTGCATTCATTCAAAACTATAGAAGATTTCCATGATAATGTTTTAAGTAGAGTCTTCGCGAGAAATACAGATGGAAGAGAGATAATGAATATAGCGAGAGCCTTGCCATTAGAAGAATGGCAGAAACAAACTCTATCTTTCACTGTACAAGATATACCAGAGCTTGGCGAGCATCATGACAACCTATTGGTAGTACGATTAGAGATAAAACCAAAGAAAATGCAAGAGGAAGATGAAGAAAATAATGGTAAAATTGAAGACTCTTGGGCCATCAACAGAGTCTTAATAGATACTGGGAGTTCAGTTGATATCTTATTCTATCATACCTATAGAACCATGGGCGGAAGAGATGAAGATTTAATACCATCAACGTATAAAATCTATGGATTTAACGGTATAGCTAACAAACCAAATGGGGAAATTGAAATGCAAATACCGTTAAAAGGAATATCTTCAAAAATCTTATTCTGTGTTGTGGACATTGAATCACCTTACAATGCTTTGATAAGAAGACCTTGGTTACACGAGATATTGGGTGTAGCATCCACTTATCACCAGTGTATCAAGTTTCCTCATCCCAAAGGTGTTGGAATTATTAAAGGAGATTGGGGAGAAAGCAAGAAATGTTATGAAATCGATATGAAGTCTTGCGAAGAAAGAGATGAAAAGAATAGCAATTGGAAGTACAAAATCAAACAACAACAAAGGTGTGAAAGGTTAATGATTGATACAATAGAACGGAAAGAGGATGTGAAAGCTGATGGCGAGCGTCTCGCAGAAAAATAAACAACAGTAAAACGTAGCAGAAAAGCAGAAAATAGTAAGTAGAGAGGTAAAATGATGAACTTTAGAGAATTCTATGAATGATTTGTTTGAAGAATATGTAATTGAACATAATTTTCTGCTTGAAATAATCGCAAGATTTTACAAAAAGAAAGAAGATCAAAGTTATGAAATTCTATCAGAGTTACAATACTCGCGAGAAACGCGAATAAAATTTCGCAGAGATTAAAGAATGGGACGAACCTTTATAGCGTGTACCCTAGTTCGCGAATAAAATTTCGTAAGAGGCAAATGTAAGACCTACGATCACGTCATATGAGGGGGTATCTCTTGACATGATTCAGGGGTAAGGTTTTACCGCTGCTGGATCCTGAGTCATGCAGATGTTGGGGTTAAAGAAAACCTATCCGGGAGAGAGATCTTGGATTTCCAACTATATATGGTTATACCCTGGTTGGACGACCGAGAATCTCTTCCAAGAAGTACAAATTATGACCAAGGCGCCAAGGTACATGGTTGAGCCAAGGGTGACAAGGGCGTACGAAACTTCCTTGCCATTCTTGGTAAGTCTTGGCTACGATGCACTTGGCCTGAAGAAAACCCCACTTAGGGTGCATCCTTGTAACTATAAGCCATATTGGCATAAAGGACAAGAGGCTGCAAAAACAGCTGGTTGTTGGTAAATCTGGATGGGAGGAGCTAGTCTTGTATGGCCGATGTGCCCTCCTTGAAGGGGCAACCAAGGGGAAGATAAGGGCGGCACCCTCCATTAGGGAGCTGATAAGTGTCTTAAGACGGCAATGTCATGGGGATTTATGATCGCAAGAACATTTAGGCCTGTCATATTGTCGTGTAACGTAAATTATATAGAGGCAACAAGCCAAAAGTTAAGATGAGATCAATGGGTTTTTACATGAAAATGTAAATACGTCCTGCGATTTCATCGCAAGACGGCAATGTCACGAGGCTTTAATCTCGCGAAAGAACTTAGACTTGTCATATTGTCGCAATACAATCAAAGAAGAAAGATAAGGCAAGATCAATGGGTCAATACATGCAAATGTAAAGACGTCCGGCGATCTTGTCTCAGAAAGAAAGAGCGTGGCAAAATAAGACCTTTAATTAGGAAGGCGTAATAAGACCACAAGATTACTGCGATAATGCTCGTAGATGTTATGAGAATTTCGATTTGACGCAGTTATTGCTGGCGATAGGATCGCCAATATTGAGGCAAATTTTATTTACCACTAATATCTAATCTTTAATCAATTTTTTATATCACAGATGAATAATAGAGGCAAGTATGGGAATGCATGAGAACGATGAAATTATTATTCATCTATCATATAAAAATTTCATAGATAAATGCACGCGGATAATTAAAGAATAATAATTATATTGATTGATTGACTTGCAGAAAAAGAACTGTTTTCTAATTCATATAGGAAGAAACAAAAGAAATCCACAAAATTGGAGAAACTCACAGCAATGCTGCAGAAAGAAGAAAATAAATATACAAGGAAGATAGAAGGAAAAAGAAGAACTAGCTAGATCCATCGCCATCCGCTTTATCAGACTTCTCTTCTTCGCCAGAGTTCTCCCTTTTGTCGTTATCATCACTATCTTCATTCTTATCAGATTATTCTCCTCCACCATACTTTTCTCCTTCGTCATTATCATTATCATTTTCATCCTCGTCAGAATCCTCAGCTTCACTATCAGAGATGTTAAGATTTGGGATTATTGCGGGGATCTCCTTCGTAAGATCGGGATATATAGAAGGAGAAATTCCATGATCATTGCAGACCAACTTAACGGAATCATTACGAACAACAATGAGATATCTATTGAAATTCGCGGTAGTAATGTCAAATTGCTCCTTCAATCGTGAATATTTTTTATTGCGAGCAGCAAGGGTATTTTCAAGTTCCCCAATTCTTTCAAGATATCTTTTTTCATCTCCTGTGAGAATATATGACAACAAGTTAGAAATTTTGTAAAAAAGATTAATAAAAACAGAAAGTTAGCGAGAAGAAGAACAACAAACAACCTTCTCTTTCAGAAATCATATCTCTAATTAAGGCCGCTTGTTCAACTTGAAGGCTAACATTTACACCTAAGTCATTCCTGGCGTTGTCAAGAACCTTCGCAGCCCAAGCAAACTCGTCATCGCTATTAATGAGGAGACGAGATCGAACTTGAGTCTCCCTCGCAAGAAGATCTTCATTCTCGTGGATAAGTTTATCTCTGTCCGTTTGAACGTCAAGGAGAGTTTTATGAAAGTCTGCCAGGGTCTTGGATCCCCTTTTTATGGCAAGATCTTTTTCGTCAATAAGATCGCTATTCTTCTGTCTTAATCTATCTATTTCTTTCTTTGAATTAAGATAAAAGTGCTTATATTTGCCAGTCAAACCTAAATTGAATCTGTGTTCAATTTTTAAGAGATTAAGCTTGGATCTAAGTTCATCTATGGAGAGGGATCTAATCTTATCATCTAAGAAATTACTTAAAGAATTATTAAGACAGGCAAGAAGAGTATGATCATCTATAGGTTCAGGGAAAGTTTGAAAGAGTATAGCCTCGTCAGTAAGACCATAAATATCTGCAAGTTAAAAGTGGCCGCTTGAATAAGCTGCGATAGAGTAAAAAGAATTAAAAAATAAAGGAAATTAGTCATACCATATAATTGTTGGTTAGCTCTATCAAGATCAGAGATCTTTTGCTTATCAACCGAAGCTTCAGTCTCCAGCTGTTTATTCTTCTTGCGAAGATCAATAACTTCAGACTCTAATTTTTTTTTATCCTAGCGAAGTTTAGCGGCTTTCTCTTCAGAGATGGCACATCTTTTATCTAAATCAGAAGCAACAACAAAAGAATCTCTTCCAACCTGCGAAAGAAGAATATAAATTGAGATCTAGTGATGGAGAAAATATATAAACAAACTGAATAAATGAATACTTACCAAAGAACCAAGAGAATTCAAGAGACTTGGAGTCAGCGATCTTGAGATTCCTTGGAGAGAATCATTATCCACCAAAATAGGGGCATCGCAAACTTTAGCAAGAGCTTGGGATGTTTTGTCAATAATTTCATCCTCGTCATTAGAAGTCATGCTGTGGGAAATATCGCTGAAAATTCTGGACAAATGAGTCATTGAAGAATCAGAATCAGAAGAATTTTTTATTGAGGGAAAACCGCTAACATTAAAACCCTCGTCATTATTATCTTTATCAAGATCAGCACTTGAATTTTCTGGAATTGGTTGAGGAGTTAAAGAAGAAGTAGGTTGAGTTTTCCTTCTCTTTGGTGGAGGATCGCTAGATTCTTCATTGCGAGGGGAAGAAGACTTTCCCCTGGAAGAAGTAGTAGATTTATCTTTTGAAGATTTCTCCTTGGTTTTTGCGGGTATTATTGGTTCTAATTCTTCGATATCCTGCGAGCACAGATGAAGATAAGAAATAGGGGCAACAATATATTGTTAAAATTTATGAAGATATATTTCTTACTTCATCCGTGAAAGATTTCAGAGCCAAGAAGGTGCTAAGTTTTCTAAGAGATTGGTAGCTGAGTTTCATTCTATCAATCTGAGAAAGATCAAAATAGTTAGCGAGAATATAAAGAAGACAGTGAATGATAATAATGTAAAAAGTTGAGAGAATATACTTTTTTAGATCTCTCAGGCCAATTAAAGACCCAAGGTTGATATTCTGCAAGACTCGCGGGAAGTTCGCGAGAACCAGAAATATAAGGACCCTCAAGACACAACGGAAATATAAACCACTTATCATTGCTAGAATGGCGAGGGCCATGGTTAATTTTCGTGTGAAAATCAATATCTAGCATGAGAGATTTATCGATAGTGAGTTTCTTCAGCAGGTGCTATCCCTCTTCATAGGGAGTATTTTGTAATTTTTGAAAAAGTTTTCTACAGTATAATCTGCAGAGTTAATTGGAATATGTTTGAAAAGAGTATTTTGAGCATCTTCAGAATAGCGCGATCCTTTGCCAGCACCACGAGAAGCATATTCAAGTAGCAACCTAATGCAATCTCCACCTAGTTGATATATTTCTCGCGAGAACCTCTCGTCAGATATTATTTGGCAGAATAATGGAAATTTTGGGTCATAGAGAGGAAGGGGAAGACCATCTTCAAGTTGTCCTAGCGATACTATGATTCTTTCACGAGAACATTGATCATCAGTAAATAATTTAAGAGAAAGTTCAGATCTAGAATCTTGATTTGGAATTAAAGACAAGTTAAAACCTTTAATTTTGAGTTTCTCGCGCATCTCATTAAAGGCTTTCAAGTTTTTGGTACCAGCTGCAACCATTTTTGAAGTATGGGAATGGAAAGGTTGAAAAGAAGAAAGAAATCGCAGCAGCGCAATTCGCGGAAGAACGGTAAAGTTTACAGAGAGGATATGGGGAGAAAGAAGAAGAAAGTAAAAGATAAAAAAGGAAAGGAATGAGAAGAGTATTTATAGAGGAAGAAATTTCTCGAAGAAGATGAAGGCAATTAATGCAAAGAAGATACGTGGGTGGTTAGATCGCAGCGGTTAGAGGAGACGTGTCAAAAGTTTATTGGAAGAAAGAATTCGTGAAAACAGCTGGCGAAGGACATAAAAACGTGTCAGAATAGAGAAGCATGAAAATATGAGAAGTTATGGCATTTAAAGTTCTCATGATCTTCTCTTCTTCGCAGAAAAAACATGAGAAGAGGCAAGATGTAGGACAAGAATATCGCCACAACGTTATTCCTGCGATATTAACAATATTTCTGCGAGCGTCACTGACAATTATTTAACAATGTTTCACGAGCGTCACAGAATACCTAAAATAAACTGACGATGGAAGAAATAAAAGAAGAATATGTTGATCCTGCGATGATCAACATTCTTGCGATAGAGAATATGGTAGCGATTGCGATGAGATCGCAGAATAGATCCTAAATAGGAGGAAAACTTAGCTCTCATCCATTATGTAAATTCCTATATAAAGGGCTCGATAAATCCAGAAGTCGATGATGTGTTTTTGAGAGTTGAAAGAGTCTTGAGGAGAGAGAAAGTTCAAGAGAATATTTGTAATCTTAATTTCTTCCAATTCTGTAAACATTTCTGAGATTTGAATAGTAAAGTGTCGTTTAAATCTTTGAAGTTTAATTGATTTCCAATAGATTTCTATAGAATCTTAACAAGGGTGTAGTGTGGGAATTCCTGCAACTACAATGTACTTGTTCGCACCATGCTCTATGATGTCCCTCTAACTTCCTTTTTAATATATCTACGATTGTTTTATTTGTTGCCTCTACCTTCCCATTAGCTTGTGGATATAAAGGAGTAGATTTTCCACATTTTATCTTAAAAGCATTAAGCAACAATTCTATGTTCTGCCCTTCAAACTGTTTCCCATTGTCAGATACCAACTGTGCTGGAATTCCAAATCTGCAGATGATATTTTCAAATATGAATGTAAATATGTCTTTGTCGCGAATATGTTGAACTGCCTTTACTTCTGCCCATTTTTTGAAATAAGATATTGCGATAATTAAGTATCTTTTTTGTCCAGACCCTGGCACAAATGGTCCCATAATTTCTAGACCCCACTTTCCAAAAGGCCAAACACTTGTTGAGATGATAATGGCACTCCTGGTGTGTGTATATTCTTTCCATGTCACTGGCAATCTTCGCAACGTCTTGATACTTGATTTGCATCTTCATGCATGTATGGCCAGTAATAACCTTACATTTTTATTTTGTATGCCAAGGATCTTCCTGCACTATGACTACTAGCATCTTCGATGTGTAACATTTTCAGCACCTTTTCTCTTTCTTCTCGTGTCAAACATCTAAGTGATGGTCCATTGAATGATCTTCGATACAATACCCCATCTCTCAGTTCATAATTTATTGCACGACTCTTTAATTTATATGCCTCCAACCTTTTTCTTGGTACTTCCCCTCTCCCTAGATATGCATGGAGTTCTACTCTCCAATCTGCGATACTATCTTTTGGTTCTTCTTCGCCACCTTATACTATCATTACATTTATCTATTCTTCCTCTTGTTTATTGACTGATGGTGATAAAAGTGTTTGTATCTTTATGTACCTCACAGTTAGATCTGTCATCATACTTGAAATAAAAGCATAAGCATCTGCGAGTCTATTATCCTTCCTTGATATATGCCTCCATTTTATTTTTGGAATTCTCGCTGACAATTCTTCAACAAATTTCTTATATTTATTCAAAGATGGTTCATTTGTTGTGTACTCCCCTTTTATCTGGCGAATGACTAGTTGTGAATCACTGGTAATTCTAGCATTTTCTAACTTCATTTCTATTACGAGTTTTAGGGAATGTATCACAGCTTCATATTCTGTTTCACTAGTCTAAGTGCACGCGCGATGCGCATGACGTTCCGTCCTACTGCGTAGTGAATTAACTCAAAGCTCTAGTATTAATTTTATGGTGAAAATCTCTTGGACACATTACAATTAAGTTGAAATGTTAAAACATCAAAAATCCCAGCCTTCAATGACCCAAGATTAGTAGGCTATTCAGACAATACATCGATTCCGTCCGACATATAATGTAGCGCCTCGCAGGAGGAAGAGTGCAACAACACCAACATAAAACGTAATCACCACACTTGTCCATAAGACAAAACTGAAACCAATCCTTCATTATACCCTTCATTTATATTTTTTTCCCTAGGTATCATTTCCACAGATGAACATGGAGTCTCGATAACACCTCTTGGGAACTTCCAAAAAAAAAAATAGATTAGAAAATTTGAAGTATTGTACAATGAAATTTCTTCTTGACCAAAGAAAACTCAAGTCAATAGACTACAAAATTTCCAAATATGTTATGCCACTATAAAGCAACTCATGCATCTGATTGATATTCCACTTACTACCTAGCAATCCACACATCATTCGTTTTTATTTTCTTTAACTTAGAGATGAAACACTCGTATCCATTTTTACTATATATATGTTACATTACAAACTCTGTTCACCGACAAAGTCTCTTACTGGTTTATCCTTTATCTACAACAATCACATATCGGGCCAATGATTATTAAAAAGGCAATAAAGACGGCAAAACAAACACATATTATTTGATGAAATGAATGCATTTTATTACACTTGATTTCAAACAGAGACACCTATAGTAACAACCTGAAACTTGACAGCGCCCGAACCTGGATGTGGATAAAAATAAAATAATCCGCCACATTGTATGATCTAGTGTAACTATAGAATACAAACATGTGTGAAAGGGGTGAAATGCAACAGACTGACTGAGACAGACCCTAATAATGCAAGTGCAAGTGCAATACATAATCTTCTTGGGGACAAAAAAGAAATGAAATAAAAATCTTAATAATAATAGGAATGACTAATGAGAAGGGTGAATGTATATCTATTGCAGGAGGTGGTCTTAAGATACTCAATTGACTCTATAGGGTGTCATCCTTCAAATCCAGGTAGAACCGAATAATTCACCCAGTGGAAGCAACACTTGATGGAGTGGTAACAGTAAGATATGAAATGCAAAAAAAACACCCTGATATAAACATATATGGCCATGATTGGACACAATTGAGTTTACCCAACAGACTAAGCTTTCAATTCATTGTATTGAACTTGATAATGAAATTAAGGTACTAAATGAGACACCTAAAAATTAAGCTTTCCATATGGGTATTTTTTCGAATCGGTGATGTTCATTTAAAAGAAGTTGTGTTTTTCACAGTTGAAGTTCAACAATCCTTACCTGAAACTTGCATTATTCGTTCATGTAAAACCACTGAATCTAAACCCATTAAAAAAGATTAAAAATGAAGTCGACTGATATCATAGACGAACATAATTCGTACTTGAAACTTCCATCTGTAACTTTTATCATTGATCATGTGAATCTTATTTAGTCTTTGAATGTGTGGATAAATCAAATTTTGATAGAAATTGAAGTCGATGTAAAGCAAGATTAGAGAAATTGAAATGTAGGGCGCAAAACTCGTAAGAGTCGAGTTTGGGATTGATTGAGAAAATTGAAATTGTGTTTTTTGGTCGAATGTGGTGTTTCTGGTGTGGTGAAGGAGGAGGAGGGTGGTGGTGGTGGTGACAGTGGAAGAGGGAGAGCCGGAGAGAAGAGGAAGATCACGTTTTTATTTTAGATAGGTTGTTTTTAAAAATATGAAAGTACCCTTGTTCTGCTGAGAATTTACCAAATTCCGTCTAGGAGACAGGCAAAAGAAAAAAAAGCACGGAGGGACATTTATGTCCAACGAAAAAGTAACGAAATTTTTTTGGGACACCAAAAGGGGGTGTTTTCTTTATTATAGTATAAGATGTTACATTACAAACTCTGTTCACCGACAAAGTCTCTTACTGGTTTATCCTTTATCTACAACAATCACATATCGGGCCAATGATTATTATCGGGCCAATGATTATTAAAAAGGCAATAAAGACGGCAAAACAAACACATATTATTTGATGAAATGAATACATTTTATTACACTTGATTTCAAACAGAGACACCTATAGTAACAACCTGAAACTTGACAGCGCCCGAACCTGGATGTGGATAAAAATAAAATAATCCGCCACATTGTATGAGCTAGTGTAACTATAGAATAAAAACATGTGTAAATGGGTGAAATGCAACAGACTGACTGAGATAGACCCTAATAATGCAAGTGCAAGTGCAATACATAATCTTCTTGGGGATAAAAAATAAATGAAATAAAAATCTTAATAATAATAGGAATGACTAATGAGAAGGGTGAATGTATAGCTGTTGCAGGAGGTGGTCTTAAGATACTCAATTGACTCTATAGGGTGTCATCCTTCAAATCCAGGTAGATGATGGTATTTATCAATGATGTTGTAGTAGTAAGGTTCTTGAGACTTGTGAAGGAAGATTTTTTTAGACTTTAATAAACTAAAATAATAGAAAAATATATATACAAAAAAAATTGTCACATGATGAAGAGATACTAGGACGCATGATTTCACTACTTTTCATATTCTTGTGGTTCAGTCATTAACTCTATACAATATAGCTCAAACAAAAGAAATTGTGACTCTAATTCTTTGCCAAAATATATTTCATAAAAAATTATCTGTAAGTCGTAAGCATGACGCATCAAAAGTAATTAAAACCAAGCATGCGACATCAGACAAAATAACAAATAATTAATAGAAATCATAAAGCAGTTAAATCTATGCAAAAAGTCATAATAAGAATTAATTCATTTACCACAATCATGAAAAGTTGCTTCCTCCGTCGACCCAGTGTTGGGGTTTATCTATTCATGTTGGAAAACCTCTCAAAATATTTAATTGATGCTCAAAAGTGTTTTACAATGAAGAGAAAGACAAGAAAATGGTATAAAACTGAACTCTGCGACCCACAGAAGGCGTCTGAAACAACGACACAAGTGAAGTGCTGTTGTCATTGTGGTACTACGACCTACACCTACGACCCAGAGCTGTGAGTCTTTTTCACTGTTGAGAAATGACTGTTCCTGCTGGTCTGTTCTTCATGTTCTTGGTGTTCTTCATCATCATCAGCAGCAGAAACAGATTTTCATCAACTCTTGATTTCTGCTTCTCTGGACCTTCTCTCGACCCAAAACTCTATCCATACCTTCTAGGACACCCAGGGAACCTATTTATACCCAAAATCGACAAGAAATCACGCTCATTAACTCTCCATGATCCTCCATTACTCGGTGTTAAAAGAAAATATTTAACGAATATTTTCTTCCCTGAAATGATTCTCCACGCGTAAAAAGATTCTGATACTCCCTTATTTAGATTCTACACGCATCTTCAATGACTAAGTGTCATCCAAACACGAGCAGCACACATCAAACTTGCTGAAAATCTGTGAATATCATTTTCAAACCCGTGTTGCCCTGATTTCTTCCACGTGATTATCCAGCCAAATTAAGTCGAAACAATCACCCATACTAGCTCTGTTATGATATATTACATATTTCCAAAAAGTTTTAGCGATTGAATCGCACAAAATCACGTCCAAATGCAATCGAGAAAATCTGCCAGTGAAGAGCAAATATTTTCCCGCCAAAATTTTTTTTTTGCATTTGTGAAGAAGGTCACCCCTTATCCAGTGGTCGCCCCTTATCCGTTGCTGGAGTCCGAATAACACATTCCCATGGGGTGCCTTTAGTAATTTTCTGGGGTGCCTTTAGTACTTTATACTGGGGTGTAAAACACCACTTTTCGTGCCAATTTCGCCGCAAGAGCTTATTTCTCTACAAAGACATAAAATAACAAAATAAATACAAAAATCGAGTACTAACAATACATACAATTGAGACATATTAGACATGTAGGGGCAGAATATTGTCACGACAATATTCCTGCGAAATAAACAACTGTTCTGCGATGCATCGATAATAAACGAATTACTCTGCGACACATCAGTGATATTCTGCGACACATCCGAAGATGACTTAAACAATGACGTAATGACTGAAAACGACAGAAACACGAAGAAAGTGTGAAATGTTTGCGGTATATCAATAAAACCTGCGAAAGATAAAGGCGGTGCCTGCTGCGATTTATCGCAAGAATTCAGATCCGAAGTTGAAGGGAATCTTAGATGTAAATGAGCTGTCATGAGCTGTAATCCACTATGTAAATACCTATATAAAGGAGATGAGTAGTTCTAGAGAGAATGATGAATTTTTGAGTGTTAGGAAAGTTTTTAGGAGAGAGAAAATCTTTGTTAAGTGTGTGTTCTTGATTTCTGTAATTCCATAAGATCATATTAAAGAAAAAGTGTTCTTAATCTTCAAATTATGTCATAAATATTGATAGATTCTCGAATAGGGTGTAGTGTGGGAATTCCTGCAACTACATTTTGGCGCCCAGAAATAGGGAGAATCAAGCTTGAGAAATTTCAAATTGCAGTTTGAAGATTTGAAGAAATTATTAGAATTGAAGAGAAATGGCTAGAAGGAGGAGAAATACATCAGAACGACCAACAACAGTAAGAAGAAGTAAAAGAATTGCAGGGGAAGGAACAAGTGAATTGGAAGGATCTATAAGGAACAAATCAGGAAGAAGTAGAATGAGAAATGGAGCAGAAAATTCGAATCAACCACCAAATCAACAAACACGAGCACAAGATAGAAAACATGGATCATGATAGAGTAAGTGTGCATACTTGGAGGTCGGATTCGATAGAAGAGGCGGAAAGTCAAGAAGAGGAAAGAAATCAAGAAATGGAGGGAGGATTAATTCATGAAGGACGTGAAGTGGAAGATGGTTTGAGAAAAAGGATACAGGAAGAAAGAAGGTTAGAGGCAGAAGAACGTGCTAATCTTACAAGGCAAAATCATGAATTAAGAATGGAAAATTTGAGGTTGCAAAACAGAAGATCAAGAAGCAGCATGAGATCAAATTCAAGATCATATAGAGAAGAAGCAAGGCAAAATCTTCCTATACAAAATATTTAGGAAAATTTGATAAATGATCGTTATGTTCCACGCGGTGAAACTTTAGACATTAGACATAATCAGAGTGAGGGAGAAAGACAAAAAGAGAGAAGGAGAATGTTACGTGATGAAGAGATTCGAAGAAATCGCAGGATTATCGAAGATGATATTGAGAGACATTATATTGAGCAAGTACGCTTAGCAGGAGAAAGAGAGAGATTGCGAGCAGAAGTAGAAGAGCAAGAAATTCAAGCAGCGTTGCGTCAGAATAATCATGACAATCGAGAAAGACGACGTGCGCAAAATCGTAATAATGATAATCTCAGTGAGGAATATGAGAGAGTTCGCAGAGACATAGAAAGGCAACGAAGAGAAACAATAAGGGATGAGGAAATTCATGGAGAAGAGAATGAAAGACAAATAAACTTGCAAGAAGAATAAAGTCGCAGAAGAAGGCAAAACCAAGATGTTGAAGAAGAAGCGAGAAACATCGCAAGACAAGAAAGGCATGAACGCAGACGAAGAGAAGCTGTGTTGAAAAGACCAATTGATCAAAATTCTGATAAGAATGAACAAATCTTGCGAGAATTGGCAGAAATGAGAGGAATAATAAATAACAGAAGAGAGGGAGGAAGAAGACAACTTTATGAGGCAATCGAAGAGGCTGCGAAAACTCCATTTACTCAAGAGGTACAATTAGGAGGGATACCTCCAAAATGTAATTTACCGGTGTTGACCAGTATATTTGACGGAACTATGTGTGTTGTCCAACATATCAAAGCTTATATTCGATGTATGCTACAATGGGAGAACCATGATGTCGTTTTGTGCAAATATTTTGCGTCAAGTTTAACTGGCGAAGCATTGAAGTGGTTAGAAAGTCTTCCCAAGAATACAATAACTTCATTTATGCACTTACAAACCACTTTTTTAGGATCCTACATCAGAAATAATTCTGCGCGACCTGGAATTGAAGATGTGTTTGGATTAAAACAGAGAGTTGGTGAGAGTTTGAAGAACTTAACCATAAGGTGGAGGACAATGTGTAGTGAAATGGCAGTAAGAGTAGATGAAAGATATCTCATTTTGTCCTTCATAAATGCTATGTTTGCGACAAATCTATTATACATCCATGTCTTCAGAGTCAAAAACACAATCACTATGACAGATTTGCGAGAATTGCAAGAGGAATATATTTCTTTAGAGGAAAAAAAAAATGAAATGGAATCTTATCCAACTCTAGGCACAAGTTTAGCCGCAACAAATGGAAGTTTGTTACCAAGGATTATTAATACAGTAGGAAGTACTTCCCAAAATCCGCGAGAGAAAATGGAGACTGATAATCAACTTAAGATAGTAGCAATGGGGAGTAGAGATCAAGAGGAATTAGAAAAAGAGAGAAATTTTTATAATCGCAATAACAATAATAAGGTCCCACGGTTTGATCAACCGCAGGAAACTTATGGTGGACAGAGGCAGAATTATTCAAGAGAGAAAAGAGGACAGAGGAATATGTGGGAAGATATTAAATTTCCGCCTTTAAAAACTGGTATAGATAAGATTTGGGAAGCGATTATTTTAATGGAGAACATACCCTCACCCTGGAACATGGGGAAGGAACCACATCCCAACAATCACAATCAAGAATTTTGTCCTTATCATAATTTTCATGGTCATTCTGTGAATAATTGTAGGAATGTGAAAAGAATCATTTTGCGAATGATTGAACAAGGAAAATTAAATCATTTTTTAGCAAGATATTTACAACCGCAGCAATTTCCGCAAGCACCATAAATTTGCAGAGTTAATGTTGCGAAAGAAGCATAAATATTTGTCATTGAAGTAGGAGCTACATCAAAAAATCTATTTTGCAATTCAATTGTACATTCACAAAAAACGATAGAGGATTTCCATGATAATGTGCTAAGCAGAGTATTTGCAAGGGATATAGAGGGAAGAGAGGTGATGAATATTGCGAAGATTTCTCCGTTAGAAGAATGGCAGAAACAAGTTATCTCTTTTACTGCAGAAGAGATACCAGAGCCTGGGAAGATGCATGACAATCCATTGGTGGTGAAATTAGAGATAAATCCAAAATATATAGGAGAAGAAGAAGATGATGATGATGGATCAAGTGATTCCTGGGCAATAGATAAAGTTCTAATTGACACTGGTAGCTCGGTGGACATTTTGTTTTATCATACTTATCGCACAATGGGTGGAAGAGATGATGAGCTAATCCCTTCAACTTACAAGATCTATGGTTTTAATGGCACCGCAAACAAGCCAAAAGGAGAAATTACTATGGAAATTCCATTGAACAAGATATCTTCAAAAATCAAGTTTTGTGTAGTGGATATAGAATCTCCTTACAATGCCTTAATTGGAAGGCCATGGCTCCATGGGATCTTGGGCATAGAATCAACATATCATCAATGAATAAAGTTTCCACATCCTCATGGTATTGGGATAGTTAAAGGTGATTGGTTTGAAGGCAAAAAATGTTATGAAGTTGACATTAATACTTGCGAAGAAAGGAATGCTCGAAATCGTAATTGGAAACATAACAGGAAGCAAAATCAGAGAGCTGAGAAATTGATGGTGGACAATATAGAATTGCGAGGAAAGGGTATACTTCAAGAATAGTTTGTCTCAAAACATTCAATGGCGGTTAATCATACAAAAATGGGGAAAAGTTGAAATATTCATTTTTCGCAGGAGAACAAAAGGATGAAATTGCGAGTAATCATTCGTCACAGAAGAAAAGAAGTACAACAATATCATTTTGCGAACAATTAAAAAATAAGATGATTTCGAATATTAAAAGAAAAATTCTGCTCAAAAATGAGAAATTTTTCTATTAAAAAGAAAGAGATGGTGATTTCTAATCATATAAGAATTTTTAATGCAAATGCATAAGAAGGGCGCAAATCGCCTAAAAACATATAAGAACGTGACGAACTTTTATGGCGTACACCTTAGTTCGCGGATTCTATTCCGTAAGAGGCAATGTCCTTAAAGTGCGTCATAAGGGGGGTATCTTCTTTACTTTCAATTATCATAAGAACGAGACGAACTTTTATGGTGTACATCTTAGTTCGCGGATTCTATTCCGTACGAGGCAATGTCCTTAAAGTGCGTCATAAGGGGGGTATCTCTTTGCATGTCTATGGGAAAGGCTATACCTCTGCTGGAACCTAGTCATGGAGATTGGGATTATAGAAAATCCATCCAGGAGAGATAACTTGGATTCCCAACTATATAAGGTTATACCCTAGTTGGGCGCCCGAGAGTTTCTCCTAAGGAATGCAACGTATGATCAAGGCGCCGAGGTACACGGTTGAGCTATGGGTGCCCGGGATGGATGAACCTACCCTGGTCATCCATGGAAAGTCTTGGCTTACGATGTGTTCGGCCCGAAGAAAACCCCACTTAGGGTGCAGTCTTGTAACTTTAAGCCATATAAGGCATAAAGGACAAGGCTGCGAAAACAACTGGTTGTTGGCAAAACCGGATGGGAAAGTGCTAGTCTTGTATGGCTGATGTATAATCCTTGAAGGGGCAACCGGGGGGAGAGATAAGGGCGATACCCTCCATTAGGGAGCTTTGTATCAAAAAATACGGAAATGTCATGTGGATTTATATTCGAAAGAATGTTTAGGCCCGTCATATTGTCACGTGACAGAGACAGCAATGTCATGGGACTTTATATTCGCAAGAATATTTAGGCCCGTCATATTGCCGCATGACTGGCCAAAAAGCCTAAAGAGAAATGTTAAGATGAGGTCAATGGGTTTTTGCGATAAGATCAAAAGATGAGATAAATGAAATCAATAATAAGAGAAAATAAATCGCAAAGACGTCCTGCGATTTCATCGCAAAGACGGCAATGTCATAAGTCTTAAAAAGCAAAGAGAGATTAATCTCACAAAATGGCTTAGATTTATCATATTGTCGCAGAAATTAAAATAATTATAAGGCAAGATCAATGGATTATTACATGTAAGGTAAGAATGTCCTGTGATCTTGTCGCATAAAGGTGGCATAATAAGACCTTTAATTAGGAAGGCGAAATAAGACTACAAGAGAAATTATTTCTGCGAAACATATAATAAAAGGTTCGTAGAAATATTTGCGATGATTCATTTATCATATTGCAGATTAATAACAAGAGGCAAGTATGGGAACGATGTATAAGAATGATAAATATTGTTATTCATCATTATATGATAAATTCATATAAGTAACGGATGGATAGAAGCAAAAAGGGAATTTATATATATTAAATAACATAAGGAATTACAAGTATCTTGAAGAAAGAATGATACAATTTGTCGCAGATAATTATCGCAAGAAAGAAAGGGGAAAAATACAGGGGAATATCAAAAAGAAGAAACAGAACTACTGGGATTTATCTTCACCATTATCTTCATCTTCATCTTCATTATCTTCATCATCAGTTTCTTCTTCATCTTCGCTTTCATTCTCATCTATATCAGCCTCACTGTCAGAAATAACTGGAACTTCAGATCTGGATGGGATATTTTCCAAGAGGCAGGGATATAGGCTAAGAGAGAGGTTATTATCATTGTAGACTTTCTGAATAGCGTTATTGCGAATAGTGAGAAGATTACTATGTAAATTGGAGTTAGATATTTTTATCTTCTTTCGCAGTCTAGTGATCTTATCATTGCGGAAAGCAAGATTATTCGCAAGACCACTTTTTTCTTCTTCAAGTTCTGCGATCCTTTTAGCATGTTTTTCTTCAGATTCTGCGATAACACAATAACAAGTTAGAAATTTATCAAGAATTTATAAAAAAATATAAAGATGTTAGAGGAGCAATAAATAACCTTCTCTTTCATGAATCATTTCTTGTATCAAGGTTGCCTGTTCGGTGTGAAGACTGACATCTATTACCAAGTTTTTCCTAGCATTATCGATAATTGTCGCAGCCCATGCGAATTCATCATCATTTTGAATAAGAAGATGGGAACGGATCTGTTTTTCTCTTTTAAGAAGTTCAATATTTTCATCTTTAAGTATATCTCTCTCAAGTTCAGTGTCAACAAGGGCATTACGGAACTTTGATAGAGCTTCAGCGCCTTGAAGAGTAATGCGTTCTTTCTCCTTATCAAGTTCCTTCTTTTGGGCTTTCAAGGTTTTGATTATTTTTCCAAATTCATCTCTACAAGTCTTAAAACTATTGGATATACTCAAAGTAGATCTATAATCCATTCTTATAAGGGAAATGTGAAATCTAAGTTCATCGATAGATAGAGCATTAATTTTTTCATCGGAATAATTATTTAAAGCGTCATTAAGACGCTGAAGAAGAATGGATTCATCTATGGGTTCATCAAAAGAATTAAGGATAAGAGCTTCATCAGTAAGGTTATAGGAATCTGCAAAATGGTTGTTTAAATAAGCTATAAAATAGCAAGAAAGAATAAAGTAAAAATAAAATAAAATAAATCATACCAATAATTTGTTTGCAGAACTTCTCCTTGTCAGCTAGTTTTTTTTTGAAGAACTTCAACATCTACTTCAAGCTATTTATTCTTTTTAAGGAGCTCAGTATTCTCAAATACTTCCAATTGTTTACATTTTTCGCGAAGAATGGATATTTCATCTTCGTATTGCTTATTCTTTTCGCGAAGTTTCACAGACTCAGATTGTGAATCAGTAAGCCTTCTTTGCGATAATGATAATCTATTTTCTAATTCCGAAGCAACGGAAAAAGAAGTTCTAGAAGTCTGTGGTAGATAAGAGAAAATAAGTAAGGGTAAAAAGAAGATCTTCGAAATTCATATCAAGTGTAAAGGGGCATACCAATGAAGCTAGTGCATGAAGAAAATATGGATTGATAAATCTCGAGACTCCTTTAAGATCTTTATTATTAGTTAAGATGGAAGCATCGCAGATTTTTGAGAGATAATTGCAAGCGTGAGCAATATCGTCATCACCAATACCTTGCATGGGATTTCTAAAGATATTTGACAATTGATCCATAGGAGTCTCAGGTTGAGAAAGACCCATCGCAGATCTAACTCTTGCGGAGGAAAAACGTAATAAAGAGGTGCTCATGGTAGCATCATTATTAATTCTTCCGCTCTCTTCAACCTCATTATCTTTTTCAGCGATAGAAGAAATGTCTTTAAGTGGTTGAGTTTTTCTTCTCTTTTTTGGAGGACTTTCAGCAGTTTGATTCTCATTGCGATGAGGAGAAGTTCCGGAACTCTCATTTTGAGTTATTACTTTTTTGCCTTTATCCTTAGCTTCAACTACGGCGACAAATGGTATTTCCTAGAAAACAACCACATATGAAGATAAGAAACAGGGGCAATAATATATTGTTAAGAGTTATAAGAGAATGTTTCTTACTTCATCTGTGAAGGTTTTCAAAAAATTTAGGAGATTGGGATTCCCAGTACTGGTGTAGCTAGTCTTCATTTTTCCAATCTGATAAAAAATAATTCAATAACTAGTAAGAACATTATATTTATCTAAGTTTGCGAATAATGATTAACTTCGCGAGATATACCTCGGAATTCTTTTCAGGCCAATTAAAAATCCAAGGATGATAAGCCGCAAGATATGCAGGATTCGCAGGAAGGTTAAGAGTACCAGAAATATATGGACCTTCAAGGTGGAGAGGAAATTTACACCATTTATCATCTTTGGAGAAGCGTGGAATATTGTTTCTTGTGGAATGATAGTCTATATCTTGCATAAGGATTTTATCTTTCGCAACTTTTTTATCCCTATTCAAACGAATAGCCCAACACGTGCTTTCTTTCTTCATTGGAATTACTTGATAATTCGCAAAGAAGTTCTCCACGGTATATTTCGCTGGAATAATTGGGATATCTTTAAAATCAGGATGTTTCACATCATCAGGATAAAGGGATCCTTTACCATCTCCACGGGAAGCATATTCAAGAATGAGGCGAATACAATCTCCACTTAGTTGGCAAATTGCTCGCGAAAGTTTAGCATGAGAAATAATCTCATAAAAAAGAGGGAGATTTGGGTCATAAAGAGGAATAGGAAGGCCATCTTCTAATTGACCTAGCGAAACAAGGATTTTCTCATTAGAAGAAGGAAATCTTGAAACAAGATCAATGGAGAGATCAGAGTCTGAAGATTGATCAGGGATCTCAGAAAGTGTGAAACCTAAGGATTGAAGCTTCTGTTGGTGTTTTTTCAAAGTGGATTGACCTAATTTTTTAGCAGGAGCCATTTCTTTGTATGGGAACGATGATTAAAACAAAGAAGAGAAAAGAAGAAAAACTGAAAGAATAATTGAGATCCGGAATTTGCGGAAGGAGACGATGAATAATGAAGTTGCAGAGAAGAAAAGCGAAAGTAAAAAGAAGAAAAGGGATTAGCATAGACGATATTTATAAGAGAGGAAAATTTTCGAGATTATCAATGTGCATTCAATGAAGAAAGGACGTGAATGGTCAGAACTCAACGGTTGGAAGAATACGTGTCAAGGAATAAATGGAGAAAAGAAAAACATGTGTAGGATATTTAGCGATAGATACAAAGACGTGTCAAAATAAAGGAAATATGAAAAGACAAGATGTATTTGATATTTTCGAAAAACATGAGTTGCGGCAAATCAAGAAGTTTAAATTCTCATGATCTTTGTCTTCTTCGCAGAAAAGATATGAGAAGAGGCAAGATGTAGGGGCAGAATATTGTCACAACAATATTCCTGCGAAATAAACAACTATTCTGCGATGCATCGATAATAAAAGAATTACTCTGCGACACATCAGTGATATTCTGCGACACATCCGAAGATGACTTAAACAATGACGTAATGACTGAAAACGACAGAAACACGAAGAAAGTGTGAAATGTTTACGGTATATCAATAAAACCTGTGAAAGATAAAGGCGGTGCCTGCTGCAATTTATTGCAAGAACTCAGATCCGAAGTTGAAGGGAATCTTAGTTGTAATGAGCTGTCATGAGCTATAATCCACTATGTAAATACCTATATAAAGGAGATGAGTAGTTCCAGAGAGAATGATGAATTTTTGAGTGTTAGGAAAGTTTTTAGGAGAGATAAAATCTTTGTTAAGTGTTTTGTGTTCTTGATTTATGTAATTCCATAAGATCATATTAAAGAAAAAGTGTTCTTAATCTTCAAATTATGTCATAAATATTGATAGATTCTCAAATAGGGTGTAGTGTGGGAATTCCTGCAACTACAAGACACATAAATGTGTCTATCAACACCCCCAAACTTATTATTTGCTATTCCTCGAGCAAAACTAATCTAGAAAATAAAATGACTACACTTAGCACGTGCATCAAGCAGTTAAACCACTAGGTGGCCCCAGTGGCAGAGTGTTGTCTCCGGAGGGTTTACCAGAGGTGTACCCACAAAACCTTTTACTCCAGACCCTAGCTATCTACGCAGAACCTTGAAAGGCACTAAAGAATCTCCTTGGTTGGCATACTTATTGACTACAAGAGGAAGTACCTTGATGCGAAATTCCAATTGATGTACACGAAAGCATACTAAAATTCATATAAAGTAACAAAGCTCTACTCAGATAGTTTCTAGACATCATAAACCGGAGTCGACCAATCACATGAATAGATTAAGAAGAGATAAACATGGATGATATTGGCTAGGGTGAACCTATCCTAATGGACTGAGATACTGGTCTGGACTAATATAAACACACTGGCATATACAAGGGAACCAGTGGTCGATAATCCTAACTCTAGGTCAACTCATCTAGCATATACAAGGGTACCAGTGGTCGACTTTATTGTATTTATTCCAGTTGGTCTAGTGGCCTGGTCTCAATTTTTTTTTTTTTTTGTATCTCAGTCACTCTATTTCACCCTAACAATGGTAAAAATAAAAATAAAAGAAGTGATCAGGATTCTTTCGATGTTTCCATCACGAGGATATGGCAAAACTACCATGTTTTCTTTTCTAACACCTGAGCTCTGTGCTTTTATGAATAGACTCTTCTAGATGTTTCCATCTAATCAGATTGGTTCCTCAACTCCTACAACCAAAATGTTTCCATCCACTTAGATTGGTTAGTGCCGACCTTAATAAGCATAAATTTCTAGGCTCTGGAGTTTATTTATTAATACTGCAACTAAAAAGTTTCTCCCATACCCCCAAACTTAAATCTAACATTGTCCTCAATGTTCTAAAGATGATAATAAAAACATGAACAAGGAGAAACTGTTACCATTTGAAGCAAAAGAGTTAAGGAAAGATATTACCGTGTTGCATGAGATTGGGTTACCTCCCAAGAAGTGCTAAGTTTAAGGTCTTCATCCAGACTTAGGAAAGATTAGTCAACTCGAACCATAAAGTAACAGTCGAAATAACTGCGGGTCTTCAAAACTAAATAGAGCTGACCAAAGGAAACTGCAATGAACCAAGAAAATGAACAAGACTAGCAATCCCTTACTTAGTTTCCTGATTAAGAAATTTATATCTAATTGTGGTTTAGGTTCAGGTTCTATGAAAGGGTCTAAATAGAAAATTTTCATTGGCTGCGTTTCTTCATAGGTGGGATCCGAATCATTAGGTCCTAGAGTCTAGAAAAACTCAAATATGATCTTAGAAGCGCACAATAATAACCTAAATAACTGAGGATCCTCTGAGTCAATCAAATTTGACTCACACATCTGACCACAGTGGTGGTCATTCTTAAGCAAATGTGTCGACCCTAATTTTCTAAAGTAATTAGTTTTAGTCTCATAACTTAATAACCGACACATCTAAAAATCGTAAGTTCCCACAATTGGAAGGAAGGTTTTTGGTGAGAAAACAAAGTCAATCGTGGTATCATAGCCTGGGTTAACCACATCAACCATAGGATGGGTTTCTAACAACTGAACTTCTTCCTGGACATTATTAGGTTCGGGAGAGCTAGCATGAAGGTAATCTGGCACAATAGTTGAGGCACATATATCAAGTCCCAAGTGAGGGATCTCTGTAAGAGTTAAAGGTAGGGCACAAGGAGAATGATAATCACCCCCAAACTTAGAATTTTGGGTGTCTCTAGATAGACTAGCTATAATTTCCCTAATTTCTAGATCATCAAAATCATGAAAATGGTCAATTGCTTCTTGTAGGTTATACTCAGGTGATGCATCCTCACTCATATTTAAAATCTCTACGAGTTCATATTCTTTTTCTAAGTCTAATGTTTCTAAATCGCTAGACTCTAAAACAATATTCTCAGAATAAACTCGTTCCTCAAAACTATCATCGGCTTCGTAAACAGGAAATACAACATTGTCTAAAACGGGGGTATCTCTAGTCAAATCCTCGTCCTCTTGAATAGGTGAATAATTATTAAAATTATTTGGATTTAAACCAGAAATATTAATATCATTATAAAGCTCAAATGGCATAACAAATTCCTGATCACTATGCCTAAAAACTCCAGAATCCACATCATGATCATCATTATAATAACATGAAAATGATCGAACCTCATCTAAAGTAGTGTTACCAATTCTAACCTCGTCATCTTGATTATGAAAATAACTATCTTCATTTTCAAGGGTATTATTGGAGACACTGTATTGGAAATTAAGATTATTTCGAGCAAGTTTTTCAACAATCCTATCTGTACTTTCAGTAAATTGTTTAAGAGTTTCTTCTAAAGACATTCTAGTTCACTGCTCTGGGGACTCATCTGGAATATTTAAGGTTTCCTTCCCAAATAAGGAATGACTCTTTAAAGCCTCTTCTAGAGAAATATAAGGATTGTTTTGCTCATATGACTGGTGAGTATGCGAATAGTAATTGGGCTCATCATGGTATGAACCATAACCTTGAAAAGGTGGATGCTCCCAACCACTATTCATACTCTGGTTAAAGTTGAAATGTCCATTTTGAAAATTAGTCGGATAATCATTGTATTGGCTATTGTAATACCAGTTCGACATACTAACTGCAAGGGAATTCTACACAAACACAAACAATGTTGACTCGACCACAACAAACCTACTGATTTCTAGCAAACAAAAAGCATGATGGCTCCACTTAGATTGTTACTAGACCAGCTTCTAATCCTTAGAAAAGGAATTCGTTACAGTCTGAGCAAACCCCTCTGGAATCAATCCGAGTTTAAGTAAGTTGAATAGAGGCGAGGGAAGCTGTTGGAGCTTTGATACCCAAGGCCTCACCGCATTATAGGGCGGCGCAGTCACGCATTCAACTCTCAGAAACCCTCATGAACTTTAAAGCATGCTCAAAAGAGTAACCAATATTTTTCGAATGACTTTCCTATTAAGCTCGTTACCCTATCAGTCTCGTTCTATTCTAAATTTTAAGCTTAGGTTCGCGTTTGGTATCGTTTTCCTAATGCGGGCAAGAAGAGAACGGTGATGAAATCCGAACCCTTATCTTGTATGGCCAGTCCTTGCCCTTTACTAGGAATTTAAAAACATCCGTTTTCAAAACCTCAACATATATGCAAACGAAATCATCCAGTAAACCCGCTGACAGGGGATTCGCGGGTGTTTAGAATTCTTACCTCCCATTCCAGACGGGGGATGAACCGTTGAAGTCGACTCGGGCCACGACTCCTATGTCATGTACGAACCCGAGGGGCCGAGGTGATATCGTAATCACCGTCCTTCCCTGTGCAGTTTATATTTAAAACTACCCTTCCGTAGGGTTTAAAAAAAATAAAATAATGTCCAAATGTCCAAGTCTAAAGTCCAAAAAGTAAAGTGCAAAAGAAAAAGAAAATTACAAAAATAAAAATAAAAATAGAAACTCTCTTTTTTTTTTCTCTCTTTTTATAAAAAAAAATCATCTTCTTTCGTTTCGCCTTTTACTTTGTCTTTAACTCCAAATCCTTAAGTATTCACCAAAGGCTTTGGCAAATTTTTCTTTCGCTCCAAATTCCAAAATCTGTAGTAAAAATACAAAAACAAAAACGTAAAGAAGAACAAATAAAATAAAAACAAATAAGAATATAAAAAATCTAGCCTAAAGACAAGCTCCGTGTCGACGGCGCCAAAAATTGATGGTATTTATCAATGATGCTGTAGTAGTAAGGTTCTTGAGACTTGTGAAGGAAGATTTTTTTAGACTTTAATAAACTAAAATAATAGAAAAATATATATACAAAAAAAAATTTCACGTGATGAAGAGATACTAGGACGCAGGATTTCACTACTTTTCATATTCTTGTGGTTCAGTCATTAACTCTATACAATATAGCTCAAACAAAAGAAATTGTGACTCTAATTCTTTGCCAAAATAGATTTCATAAAACATTATCTGTAAGTCGTAAGCATGATGCATCAAAAGTAATTAAAACCAAGCATGCGACATTAGACAAAATAACAAATAATTAATAGAAATCATAAAGCAGTTAAATCTATGCAAAAAGTCATAATAAGAATTAATTCATTTACCACAATCATGAAAAGTTGCTTCCTCCGTCGACCCAGTGTTGGGGTTTAGCTATTCATGTTGGAAAACCTCTCAAAATATTTCATTGATGCTCTAAAGTGTTTTACAATGAAGAGAAAGACAAGAAAATGGTATAAAACTGAACTCTGCGACCCACAGAAGGCGTCTGAAACAACGACAAAGCTGAAGTGTTGTTGTCGTTGTGGTACTACGACCTACACCTACGACCCAGAACTGTGAGCCTTTTTCACTGTTTAAAAATGACTGTTCCTGTTGGTCTGTTCTTCATGTTCTTGGTGTTCTTCATCATCAGCAGCAGCAGAAACAGATTTTCATCAACTCTTGATTTCTGCTTCTCTGGACCTTCTCTCGACCCCAAAATCTCTCCATCCCTTCTAGGACACCCATGGAACCTATTTATACCCAAAAGCGACAAGAAATCACGCTCATTAACTCTCCATGATCCTCCATTACTCGGTGTTAAAAGAAAATATTTAACGAATATTTTCTTCCCTGAAATTTTCCACGCCAAACAGCTTCCGATACTTTTTTAGATTCTACACGCATCTTCAATTACTAAGTGTCATCCAAACACGAGCAGCACACATCAAACTTGCTGAAAATCTGTGAATATCATTTTCAAACCCGTGTTGCCCTGATTTCTTCCACGTGATTATCCATCCAAATTCAGTCGAAACAATCACCCATACCAGCTCTGTTATGATATATTACATCTTTCCAAAAGGTTTTAGCGATTTAATCGCACAAAATCACGTCCAAATGCAATCGAGAAAATCTGCCAGTGAAGAGCAAATATTTTCCCGCCAATTTTTTTTTTTTTGAATTTGTCACCCCTTATCCAGTGGTCGCCCCTTATCTGTTGCTGGAGTCCGAATAACACATTCCCATGGGGTGCCTTTAGTAATTTTCTGGGGTGCCTTTAGTACTTTATCCTGGGGGTGTAAAACACCACTTTTCGTGCCAATTTCGCCGCAAGAGCTTATTTCTCTATAAATACCTACAAAGACATAAAATAACAAAATAAATACAAAAATCGAGTACTAACAATACATACAATTGAGACATATTAGACACATAAATGTGTCTATCAGTAGAACCGAATAATTCACCCAGTGGAAGCAACACTTGATGGAGTGGTAACAGTAAGATATGAACTGCAAAAAAAACACCCTGATATAAACATCTATGGCCATGATTGAACACAATTGAGTTTACCCAACAGACTAAGATTTCAATTCATTGTATTGAACTTGCTAATGAAATTAAGGTACTAAATGAGACACCTAAAAATTAATTTTTCCACATGCGTATTTTTTCGAATAGGTGATGTTCATTTAAAAGAAGTTGTGTTTTTCACAGTTGAAGTTCAACAATCCTTACATGAAACTTGCATTATTCGTTCATGTAAAACCACTGAATCTAAACCCATTAAAAAAGATTAAAAATGAAGTCGACTGATATCATAGACGAACATAATTCATACTTGAAACTTCCATCTGTAACTGTTATCATTGATCACGTGAATCTTATTTAGTCTTAGAATGTGTGGATAAATAAAATTTTGATAGAAATTGAAGTCGATGTAAAGCAAGATTAGAGAAATTGAAATGTAGGGCGAAAAACTCGTAAGAGTCGAGTTTGGGATTGATTGAGAAAATTGAAATTATGTTTTTTGGTCGAATGTGGTGTTTCTGGTGTGGTGAAGGAGGAGGAGGGTGGTGGTGGTGGTGACAGTGGAGGAGGGAGAGCCGGAGAGGAGAGGAAGATCACGTTTTTATTTTAGATAGGTTGTTTTTTAAAATATGAAAGTACCCTTGTTCTGCTGAGAATTTACCAAATTCCGTCTAGGAGACAGGTAAAAGAAAAAAACCACGGAGGGACATTTATGTCCAATGAAAAAGTAACGAAATTTTTTTGGGACACCAAAAGGGGGTGTATTCTTTATTATAGTATAAGATAAGATGTTACATTACAAACTCTGTTCACCGACAAAGTCTCTTACTGGTTTATCCTTTATCTACAACAATCACATATCGGGCCAATGATTATTAAAAATGAAATAAAGACGGCAAAACAAACACATATTATTTGATGAAATGAATGCATTTTATTACACTTGATTTCAAACAGAGACACCTATAGTAACAACCTGAAACTTGACAGCGCTCGAACTTGGATGTGGATAAAAATAAAATAATCCGCCATATTGTATAAGCTAGTGTAACTATAGAATACAAACATGTGTGAAAGGGGTGAAATTCAACAGACTGACTGAGACAGACCCTAATAATGCAAGTGCAAGTGCAATACATAATCTTATTGGGGACAAAAAAGAAATGAAATAAAAATCTTAATAATAATAGGAATGACTAATGAGAAGGGTGGATGTATAGCTATTGCAGGATGTGGTCTTAAGATACTCAATTGACTCTAAAGGGTGTCATCCTTCAAATCCAGGTAGAACCGAATAATTCACCCAGTGGAAGCAACACTTGATGGAGTGGTAACAGTAAGATATGAAATGCAAAAAAAACACCCTGATATAAACATCTATGGCCATGATTGGACACAGTTGAGTTTACCCAACAGACTAAGCTTTCAATTCATTGTATTGAACTTGATAATGAAATTAAGGTACTAAATGTGACACCTAAAAATTAAGTTTTCCATAGGGGTATTTTTTCGAATAGGTGATGTTTATTTAAAAGAAGTTGTGCTTTTCACAGTTGAAGTTCAACAATCCTTACCTGAAACTTACATTATTCGTTCATGTAAAACCACTGAATCTAAACCCATTAAAAAAGATTAAAAATGAAGTCGACTGATATCATAGACGAACATAATTCGTACTTGAAACTTCCATCTGTAAATGTTATCATTGATCATGTGAATCTTATTTAGTCTTCGAATGTGTGGATAAATCAAATTTTGATAGAAATTGAAGTCGATGTAAAGCAAGATTAGAGAAATTGAAATGTAGGGCGCAAAACTCGTAAGAGTCAAGTTTGGGATTGATTGAGAAAATTGAAATTGTATTTTTTGGTCGAATGTGGTGTTTCTGGTGTGGTGAAGGAGGAGGAGGGTGGTGGTGGTGGTGACAGTGGAACAGGGAGAGCCGGAGAGGAGAGGAAGATCACGTTTTTATTTTAGATAGGTTGTTTTTTAAAATATGAAAGTACCCTTGTTTTGCTGAGAATTTACCAAATTCCGTCTAGGAGACAGGCAAAAGAAAAAAAAGCACGGAGGGACATTTATGTCCATCGAAAAAGTAACGAAATTTTTTGGGACACCAAAAGGGGGTGTTTTTTTATTATAGTATAAGATGTTACATTACAAACTCTGTTCACTGACAAAGTCTCTTACTGGTTTATCCTTTATCTACAACAATCATATATCGGGCCAATGATTATTAAAAAGGCAATAAAGACGGCAAAACAAACACATATTATTTGATGAAATGAATGCATTTTATTACACTTGATTTCAAACAGAGACACCTATAGTAACAACCTGAAACTTGACAGCGCTCGAACTTGGATGTGGATAAAAATAAAATAATCCGCCATATTGTATGAGCTAGTGTAACTATAGAATACAAACATGTGTGAAAGGGGTGAAATGCAAGAGACTGACTGAGACAGACCCTAATAATGCAAGTGCAAGTGCAATACATAATCTTCTTGGGGACAAAAAAGAAATGAAATAAAAATCTTAATAATAATAGGAATGACTAATGAGAAGGGTGGATGTATAGATGTTGCAGGAGGTGGTCTTAAGATACTCAATTGACTCTATTGGGTGTCATCCTTCAAATCCAGGTAGAACCGAATAATTCACCCAGTGGAAGCAACACTTGATGGAGTGGTAACAGTACGATATGAAATGCAAAAAAAAAACACCCTGATATAAACATCTATGGCCATGATTGGACACAATTGAGTTTACCCAATAGACTAAGCTTTCAATTCATTGTATTGAACTTGATAATGAAATTAAGGTACTAAATGAGACACCTAAAAATTAAGTTTTCCACATGGGTATTTTATCGAATAGGTGATGTTCATTTAAAAGAAGTTGTGTTTTTCACATTTGAAGTTCAACAATCCTTACCTGAAACTTGCATTATTCGCTCATGTAAAACTACTGAATCTAAACCCATTAAAAAGATTAAAAATAAAGTCGACTGATATCATAGACGAACATAATTCGTACTTGAAACTTCCATCTGTAACTTTTATCATTGATCATGTGAATCTTATTTAGTCTTTGAATGTGTGGATAAATCAAATTTTGATAGAAATTGAAATGTAGGGCGCAAAACTCGTAAGAGTCGAGTTTGGGATTGATTGAGAAAATTGAAATTGTGTTTTTTGGTCGAATGTGGTGTTTCTGGTGTGGTGAAGGAGGAAGAGGGTGGTGGTGGTGGTGGTGGTGGTGACAGTGGAAGAGGGAGAGCCGGAGAGGAGAGGGAGATCACGTTTTTATTTTAGATAGGTTGTTTTTTAAAATAGGAAAGTACCCTTGTTCTGCTGAGAATTTACCAAATTCCGTCTAGGAGACAGGCAAAAGAAAAAAAGCACGGAGGGACATTTATGTCCAACGAAAAAGTAACGAAATTTTTTTGGGACACCAAAAGGGGGTGTTTTCTTTATTATAGTATAAGATGTTACATTACAAACTCTGTTCACCGAAAAAGTCTCTTACTGGTTTATCCTTTATCTACAACAATAACATATCGGGCCAATGATTATTAAAAAGGCAATAAAGATGGCAAAACAAACACATATTATTTGATGAAATGAATGCATTTTATTACACTTGATTTCAAACAGAGACACCTATAGTAACAACCTGAAACTTGACAGCGCCCGAACCTGGATGTGGATAAAAATAAAATAATCCGCCACATTGTATGAGCTAGTGTAACTATAGAATACAAACATGTGTGAAAGGGGTGAAATGCAACAGACTGACTGAGACAGACCCTAATAATGCAAGTGCAAGTGCAATACATAATCTTCTTGGGGACAAAAAATAAATGAAATAAAAATCTTTATAATAATAGGAATGACTAATGAGAAGGGTGAATGTATAGCTGTTGCAGGAGGTGGTCTTAAGATACTCAATTGACTCTATAGGGTGTCATCCTTCATATCCAGGTAGAACCGAATAATTCACCCGGTGGAAGCAACACTTGATGGAGTGGTAACAGTAAGATATGAAATGCAAAAAAAACACCCTGATATAAACATCTATGGCCATGATTGGACACAGTTGAGTTTACCCAACAGACTAATCTTTCAATTCATTGTATTGAACTTGATAGTGAAATTAAGGTACTAAATGAGACACCTAAAAATTAAGTTTTCCACAGGGGTATTTTTTCGAATAGGTTATGTTCATTTAAAAGAAGTTGTGTTTTTCACATTTGAAGTTCAACAATCCTTACCTGAAACTTGCATTATTCGTTCATGTAAAACCACTGAATTTAAACCCATTAAAAAATATTAAAAATGAAGTCGACTGATATCATAGACGAACATAATTCGTACTTGAAACTTCCATCTGTAACTGTTATCATTGATCATGTGAATCTTATTTAGTCTTAGAATGTGTGGATAAATCAAATTTTGATAGAAATTGAAGTCGATGTAAAGCAAGATTAGAGAAATTGAAATGTAGGTCGCAAAACTCGTAAGAGTCGAGTTTGGGATTGATTGAGAAAATTAAAATTGTGTTTTTTGGTCGAATGTGGTATTTCTGGTGTGGTGAAGGAGGAGGAGGGTGGTGGTGGTGGTGACAGTGGAAGAGGGAGAGATGGAGAGGAGAGGAAGATCACGTTTTTATTTTAGATATGTTTTTTTTTTTAAATATGAAAGTACCCTTGTTCTGCTGAGAATTTACCAAATTCCGTCTAGGAGACAAGCAAAAGAATAAAAGCACGGAGGGACATTTATGTCCAACGAAAAAGTAACGAAATTTTTTTGGGACACCAAAAGGGGGTGTTTTCTTTATTATAGTAAGATTATTAGTGGATACGAATTCCAACATAAATGAAAAATACATCTTGGTTCCCTCTGGTGAAATTAAGACAATTCCAATTCCATTACCTTCCCCATTTGAGGATCCATCCACCAATATTTTCCATCTATTTGGTTGCGTTAATAAGTCTTTTGGATCTCCACGCTCCTCTTCTATATGCATCATCTCCTCCACAGCTTCATCATCCTCTAAAGGAAATTCTGCTAAAAAGTCTGCGACAACTTGCGATTTTGGTGAAGATAACACTTCATATTGGATTTCGAAATGTCCTACTTGCGCATTCCATCTCTCAACCCTGCCCGATCTCTTTGAATTATTCATTGATGATTCAATTAGTACTTTCGTTAACACTTTGACTTTATGTGCCTGAAAATATATGCGAAGCTTAAAAGTTGCATACACCAATGCTAGAATAAGTTTTTCAATCTTGGAATAATTTCTTTCTGCGGCATTGAATGTTTTGCTGATATAATAGATCGGTTTTTCAACTCGTGCGTCTACTCGCAATAACACTGCACTTAATGCATGCGAGGTTGTCGCAAGGTAAATTAACAGCTCTTCTCCCAGTTCTTCCTTTTGTAAGATTGATGTATTCACCAGGTATTCTTTTATGGGTTATTTTGTTTTTGGTACTCAAGTTTTAACCAACTTTGCTGTTTGGTCTAACATTTGTCCAGCTTGGTGTTTGGTACTTGGAAATGACGTTGACCCGCGTGGACTTGGTTATAGTTTGACATCCGTTTGATAATTATAAAAAATAAATAAATAAATTTATTTACTACTTTAATTTACTGTGATACCCTTTTACTTTACCAAAAAAGACTTCCCAACACCCTAAATTAATTTTCCACTTCATCTCTTCCGCCTTCACGAACACATCAACTCTGTATAATCTCATGAACCAAGAGCTTAGTTGAAAAATTAGATCTATCAATTTCTATCAAATTCCAATCAATTTCTCTTTTTTATCCCATGAACAAATTCAACTACTATGCATAACCCCACAAATTGGTTCAACTGAAAGCTCTATCGAAGAAGCAGCTCCCCCAAATCCAATCAATTTTTTCCCCGAATCCATTCAATTCCTATTCCTCTATACATATCCCAATGAACATGTTGAACAAAAAACCCAATTGAAGAAGCATCACCCTGAAATCCAATTATTTTCTCTGATAAAACCCTTTTTATTGTTTCCTCTACCAAAATTACATCTCCCCATAATAAAATAGTCGTTCCTAACCCTAGTTTACTGCCATCAATCATTCTGTCAAAACCAATCGAAGCAACACATTCTTCTTCTCCTATTAAAGAAACACCTTATTTACTAAATTTAATCAAAAACCCAATTTCTGAAATTGAAACCCAATTTCTATATGGAAATCAATTTTTGTTTGTAATTTTTTTTGGTGTGTTTATCATGGATGATTGGTGTTATGGTGGTGGTTGATATGATGATGCTAAGGAAGAAAAAGACATTGGAGAATAGTAATGGGAATGAAGAAATTCTTGTCTAATTTGTTTTTCGTTGATGGATTTTTCTGTTCTCAATATGACAGTATATAGATTGAGGTATACATATCAGTGAATGAAATAGCGAGCTTAAAGAGGTGAATCATGTATATTATAACCTTGTTTTTTCTTCCATGTTCGTACAACTAAAAGGACAAATATTTTAAGCTGTTGCTGCTAGAGTTATTGTGGATCGATGAAGAGAGTTGAAAATAGTGCAAGAAAAGTAGAGATTTTGGGTTACTTGACATATTACATCAAGACCGTATGCTAACTGCTTTTTATTACAATCGTTGGATCATAAACCCACTCCATGGGTATACTTGTAAAATCAGTAATTTTAATTATTTTTATTTCATAAAATTAATTAAAGTTTGGTCATTGATGGTCAATGCGAGTCAACGTTTTTTCCAAGTACCAAACACCAAGATGGAAAAAAGTTAGACCAAACAGCAAAGTTAGTCAAAACATGAGTACCAAAAACAAAATAACCCTTCTTTTATTCCTTGAAAAGCTTTCTCACACTCATCTGTCCATATGAATTTTGTCCCCTTTTTAAGGATGTTGAAAAAATGTTTGCACTTGTCTGACGATCGCGAGATAAATCTTCCTAGCGAAGCCAATAAACCATTTAACATCTGCACATCTTTCACTGTTTCTGGAGTTGGCATATCGTGAACTGCTAGCACTTTCTCTGGATAAACTTGTATTCCTTCCTTGGATATAATGTATCCTAAAAACTTTCCTGATGCAACTCCGAAAATGCACTTTTCTGGATTCACCTTGATGTTAAAATGCCGCATTTGTTCAAAAATCTCTTTTAGATCTTGTACATGGTTTTTAGCTTCCTTACTTTTTATCATCATGTCATCTACGTACACCTATAATGTTTTGTGTATCCACTTCGCGAACACCTTTTTTTACCATCCTCTGATATGTTGCTCCTGTGTTTTGCAAACTAAATGGAATTTTTGTATAACAATATAACCCTCTTGGAGCGAAAAAAAACGGTATGTTCTTGATCTTCTTCAGCGAGAGGAATATGGTTGTATCCTTTATACCCATCTAAGTAAGATATTCTATCATTTCATGTTGCTGATTCGACCATTTGAGGTATATCTGGTAATGGAAAATTTTCTTTAGGACAAGCTTTGTTTAGATCAGTAAAGTCTATGCAAATTCTTATCCCATTATTTTTCTATGGAACCACAACCATGTTTTCTATCCACTCTGGGTATTTGGCTTGTCTTATAATTCCTGCATCAAGCATTTTCTGTAACTCCTCTTCTATTTTGGGATGGTAATTTGTTGAGATTTTTCTTATCCTCAGCTTAAATGGTCTTGCGTCCTTGTTGATCTCCAATTTATGACATGCAACTGATGGATCTATTCCAAGCATCTCATCCATGTTCCATGTGAAAATGTCTTTATATTCTCGCAAGAGATTGATGGTTCTTTCTTCCTCGTCTGTATCCATCTTAGTTCCAATTTTTAACATTTTAGGTTCTTCTTCAGTTCCAATATTTACTTCTTTTGTTGGTTCCGCTGCTATGTAACTTGCTTCAGGTTCTCGCATGGGTGTTGGTTCTTTTATAGTTTTCGCTGGTTTGTCTCCTTCTTGCGAAATTTGGCTGGGTATTCCTTTTCCTTATTCTTCTCTTATCATGTAGATTTTAAACTCCTCTTCTTTCTTTGCCTCTCTCGCCACCTTTCTGCGAATGTTTCGCTTCTTTGGACGTACTTCATAATGTTTTACTTCAATTTGATAACATAATTTCGCTCCATCAATATCTCCTCTAATTTCACCAATCCCGCTTGGCATATGAAACTTGATGCACTGATGTAATGTTGATGCTACAGCTTTGATTGCGTGTATCCATGATCTTCCCAACAACATGTTATATGGTGACTCCATATCCACCACACATAGCGTTATTTGTGTTTCAATTTCTCCCAGTGAAATTTTCACTGCTATTTCCCCTTTTGGTTTAGTTGTGGATTTTCCGAAACCGTGAATATGATATGTTGGATGTGACATTTCTTCGTCTTTGTACCCCATTCCTTTGTATGCATGATAAAATATTACATCCACCGAGCTTCCCGTATCCACCAGAGTTCTATTCACCGCCCATTCTTCCATAGATTTTGCTGATTTTTCATTTTCTTTTCGTGTAGCCGTTATTGTGATTACCAAAGGAGATGTGTGACTCAAATTTTCTTTTGGTATCTCCGCTGCTGTGAACGTAATTTCCTGCTTTTCCCAATCCTTCAACGGAGATATTTTTTCTACCATCATAATCTCCTTTCCTTAAAAATATCGTTTATGTATCCTTCCTCTAATGTTCTCATGAAATTAGTTCACCATCTTTTTTGTGATTGCGTTACACTCCAACCTTCTTTTATTCTCATTGATCTTAACTATCTTTTCTCCAACTGATTTGTTGTTTTCTTTTATCATTTTCTTGATTTAAACAGCTTTCACAACAATCTCCACAATCTTCAATCAACAGATCCCTATTTCTAGCGCCAATATGTAGTAGCAGGAAATCCCATACTACACCCCTCACAAGAATTCACACAATCAAATCATTTTTAGATCAAAAATCATATTTTTTATTGATTAATCCCACAAATTTTACAAGAAAGAAAGAAAATTAAGCTAAAAGAATTAACAACCGCTCTGGACTCTCTCTCTCCTAATGACTTGCTCAACACTCGAAAAATATCTCTCTTCTCTTACGCCTATTCGACTCTTTATATAAGGAATTACACAGTGGATGACAACTAATCTGTCCTTTATTTTAGGATCTGACTTGCGATACTCTCGCAAGAGCTTTAATGTTAGTCTTCGCAAACACTCTAAACTTCGCAGCCTCATCACACTTTTCTCATGTTTCTGCCACCGTCATTTATTACGTCACTCTTCAAATTATCCTGCAACACTCGCAATGCGTTGTTGATTAAACTTCGCAAATGTGTCCTTCTTGCGATATTTTGATCCTACAGGTCCAACTGAAACAAATGATCATGAAATGAACTTAAACACACACAACCATCATGAAATGAAATATAAAAGCATGAAATAAAAGTAGACACAAGATTTTACATGGTTCGATCAATGAGATCTACATTCACATAGTAGGTTTTCACTATAATTTAGGGTGTTTACAAGAACTTCATGAATGGAATCTTTAAAAGAGCTTTAAATCTAAAGTATGGTGGTAGTGGTGGTGATATTTTCAAAGATCAGTTGTCCTAAAATTTAACACATCTTTCCCTTTTATAAGAGATGTGATATACATAACATATAAAACATTCCCTTGGGGTTGATGTCTATGGATAAGAGTGAATGGTAATGTACATATGGTATTGGTGGTTCTATCTTGGTTATGATACTCTAGCTTTAATCTTGCGCCATGCATCTTCTATATTTTTCTCTATCATAATCTGCCCCTTTTCTTTTCATCTTCACTAAGGGGGAGATGGGAAGAAAATTCTCTTCTTTTGTTAGCTTACACGTTCTTATCTGGTTGGTTTTGTAATCGCCACGTATTATTCGTTCGCACGTTCAAGCATCTCTATGACTGGTATACCGGTTACAGACGGTTCTCATTCCTTTTATGGAATTTTTTGTCTCCTTTATAAGAGATTCTCCTTGGACTTTTCGAAGCATTTTCTTCTTTCAGACTTTTCCTCTTCTGCTCTCGTTTCTTTATTATGATCTTTTTGAAGATTTTTTTTTTTTTGCTTCTATTATTTCTTCAATGCCTGGTCATCAAAGGGACATGTCTTCATGTAGGTTAGTCTCATTGTTCTTCCTTTATTCCCATCTTTTCTTGCCTTTTGAGTTTTGATGTGTTTCACTGTTTTTCAAGTGTTATCGTCTTTTGCTTGATTAGGGTTTTGATTTCTAAGTATTTTTAGGTTTTTAGAAGGTCTGCTCGAAAACCTTTCATCGTTGATTTTGAAGCTCAGTACCTGCAGAATATCATTGAGACTCATGATGTTCGGTGGTTCAAAGTATCTTATGCTTATCCCAAAGGTTTTAAAGGCATTATGACGTTGGATATTGATCGCCAGAGGTGGTCTTCAAATAGGATATAGTAGTTTGTGAGGGTCAGTTAAAAGCTGGTCTCGGGCTACCTTTATATATTTTTTTTGATAAACTAAGGAATTTTATTGATTAAAGAGTGGAAACATTGAAATCTTTTGCCAAAAGATTACAAACATTGTCACTAAAACTATCATAGAGTTCAACATCAGTTTCAGAAGTGCGAACTGTTTTAGCTACTTCATCTGCTACCTGATTGTCATCTCTGCTAATGAAAGTAAAGTTACAAAAACTAAAGAAAGAAGATAAATATTTGATCTCTTTTAACAGATTCCTATTTTCCCACTGAATTAAGTAAATTGTGCTAGTGATCGACTGAATGACAAGCTTAGCATCAGCTTCTATATGAATTCTTGTTAGAGATTTCTCCTTAGCCCAAGCAAGAGCTTCTCGAATCGGCATGCAATCTCCTTCTTCTGGGTTTAGTATTCCATTTGCGAAACTCCCTTTGATGCCTCCACATGTACCTGTTTCATCACAAATGATTAGTCCAGTACCCATTTTATGAGTAAGTTTATCATAAGAAGCATCAACATTTATCTTCACAATGCCAGATATAGGAGGTTTCCAATGTGATTCAGAATGTAGTGTGTGTTCAGGATCAATGCTTTGGGTAAATAAATGCTGATGCAAGTGGTAATTAACTTTGTGCACCGAGTTAAGAGGGTTTAAGGTTACTCCCTGAAATATTGAATCACATCTGTCTTTCCAGATGATCCAAGCTCCAATCATTAAGGTAAGAAGCCAGTTATCATTAGTATTGCTATTTGAGGAGAACCAACTTGTGAACCATTCTGATACACTAACCCCAGTATCTCTCACAGCATCAATGTTGATGTTTACCCCTCTCCATACTTCTCTTGCATGTCTGCATTCTAAAAGAAGATGTTCTATTGTTTCAGAAGTAACTCCACAACTACCACATTGTACTTCTTGTTCTTCATTATAGTAGGCTAGCTTGTCCCTTGTTTGATTGATTTATCTAATGCACTTCCATATGAAAAGTTTAACTCTATGTGTGGCACCAGTTCTCCACAATTTCTTCCAAACAACTGAATTGATAATTCTCCCATTGATATTAACTTCACTGCTGTTGTGTGTAAGCTTATTGCAAGTACTCTTTACAGTGAACTTACCATCTTTAGATGGAATCCAAATCATCTTGTCTTCCTTATTGATATCAAGGAACATTTGTTTAATTCTGATAGAAGTATTAGTGTCAAATAACTGTTCCAGCAGTGCTACATTCCAGCTGTTGGTTCCTGGGATGATTAACTCAGTAACATCTTCATAGAATCTGAACAATTCACTATTGGGGACTGGAGGGGTAGGAAGTCCTGGGATCCATCTGTCTAACCATATCTTAGTGCTTTTTCCATTATTTATCTCCATGAAGTAATGATGTTGGACCACAATTAATCCTTTGGTGATGCCATTCCATGTGTAAGAGCAATTTTTAGCTTCAATTTTTCTATGAATAATGTCTCCATTTCTGAAATATTTACATCTCAGAAGTTGAACCATGAGATTATTTGACTCATTGCATATTCTCCAAGCCAATTTTGTAAGAAGAGCCAGATTTAGTTGTTCTAAGTCTCTGAAAGCAAGACCACCAGTGTCTTTTGACTTGCACAGTTTCAGCCAAGCTAAAGGATTTGAACCCTTGTTCCCTTTATGCCCCCAAAATAAATGCCTCTCAATGGATGTAAGATTGTTGATGAGTTGATTTGGTAACTTGAAAGTGCCCATTTGATAATAAGGAATTGTATTGAGGACATGTTTGACCATTGTTGCTCTGCCTGCTTGAGTGAGAGAAATAGAATTGTATGTAGATAACCTTTGTTCAAAAGATTCTTGAATAGCCTTGAAAGCTTCTTGTTTTGAGTGACCTATTACTAATGGAGAACCAAGATACTTTTCTTTAGAGTTCATAATATTAAATCCAAGAATACTTGTGAGACATTCAACAACTTCTGGCTTTGTGTTCTTGCTGAAATGCACTGCTGACTTTTCATAGTTTATAACTTGGCCTGATTGAGAACTGAAATCCTTGAGAAGACTAAGTAGATTGTTGACTGAAGTAAGATTTTCCTGAGTGAAAATCAGGCAGTCATCTGCAAAAAGAAAATGATTAATGGCTGGTGCATTGTTATCCACTTTAATACCTTGAATACTCTTGTTCTGATGAGCTGTAACAAGATGCCTTGAAAGAAATTCCATGGAAAGTATGAATAAATAAGGTGATAATGGATCACCTTGTCTTATTCCTCTTGTTGGTTGAAACTCATCACAAGGTGATCCATTGAGAATAACTGAAAGAGTAGGAGTGTTGATGCACTGATGAATCATGACACAAAAATCTTTACTGAAACCAAAATAGTTAAGAACCTTGAGAAGAAAGCTCCATTCCAATCTGTCAAAAGCTTTTGACATGTCCAACTTTAATGCAAACCATCCTATTTGACCTCTTTTTTTCTTCATTGAGTGTATGATTTCTTGAGCAATGATTGTGTTGTCACTAATCAGTCTACCAGAGACATATGCATCCTGATAAGGAGATACAATCTTTTCCATCAAGGGCTTCATTCTATTGACTAAAATTTTGGAGATTATTTTATAGGAGGTGTTACATAATCCTATAGGCCTGAAATCAGCTGCACTTGTTCATTTCTTCTTCTTTGGAATGAGAGAGATGAAGGTTTTATTGATTTCTTTTGAAAGAAATTTGGTTTCAAAATTTTTTTTGACCATTAGACAAACATCTTCCCCTATAGTGTTCCATTGACTCTTGTAGAAGCCATCCTGAAATCCCTCTGGCCCTGGAGAACTCCAATTTTCCATACTTCTTATAGTTGAAAAAATGTCTTCAGAAGAAGGAATGCTTGTTAGAAGATAATTATCCTCTGCTGAAATGATTGTAGGAATTATAGAGAATAGATGCTCTTCAAGGACTGGGCCTGTGGATGTGCTTATACTGCTGAAATGATGTGTGAGATGAAAAGAAATATCTTCTCTTGACTGCAGCCAATTACCATTGTAGTCTTGTATTGAATCAATATTATTTCTGTATTTTCTTCTGTTAATTTTTGAATGGAAGTACTTGGTGTTGTTGTCCATTTCCTTGATAAAGCTGTCTCTTGACTTCTATTGATAAAAATCATTCTGAGCCTTGTGCCATTTGATGAGGTCATTGTTGATTGACACAATGTGATTATCTGTCTGAGGACTATAAGGTAGGGCTTGCAAGGAAGATAACTCTTGTTGAAGATTGTTGATTTGCTGATGTATATTCCCAAAATGCTCTCTGTTCCACTTGGAGAGTGACTTTCTAGTTATACTCATTTTACTAGTTAACTGGAAAGCTGGTGACCCCTTAATCTCAGTTTTCCAAGCATTAGTAATAATATTAGCACAAGAATCATCATTCAACCAAGTGTGAAAGAATTTAAATGGTTTCCAGCAGTTAGAAGTACTAGTATCAGTAACAAGCATTATAGGGATGTGGTCACTACCTACTTGGTTCAAGTGATAAAGCTTAGACTCATGAAAATAGATATTCCAGTCACTGTTGGCTAAAGCCATATCTATTCTAGATCTCCTATCCCCTGTACCAGTATTGTTGCTAGTCCAAGTATAATTTTTGCCTGAGTAGCCTAAGTCTTCTAGTCCACAATCAGTCACTATTTTATTCACTCAACTATCAATATAGGATGGAGTACTGTTATCATTATCAGTGAGGTGGAAATTAAGATCTCCTAATAGTATCCATGGGATACTATTATTCTTACTAATATCTAAAACATACTTCCATTGGGATTTTTTCTTATGATAATTGGTGTGGCCATACATATAAGTGAGCAGATATTCAGGTTTGCTATTATCAGCTTGAACTAGAATATTAAACATGTTATTGTATTTCCCTATTACATCACAAGAGAAGCCATTTTTCCAAAGTAGAATAAGACCTCCAGATAGTCCAACAGGATCAATGAAAGCAAAGTTAGGGTATTGATAATGTTTCAAGAAAGGTTTACTTTTATCTTGGTTTATCTTGGTTTCACAAAGGAAGATAATGTCAGGATTTTGACAACGAATGAGGTCACTAAGATGATTCCTAGTGACTGAATTTTTGATGCCTTGAGTATTCCAAGAAATGATTTTCATGATGTGAACTTTTTGGGAGTTAAATGAGATGAAATGAAGAACAGTAAAACTAGTTATGAGTAATGAAATTCTAAATAGAGCTATATGAAAACCTTTTGGTGAATGCAACCTAGTATGTTTTTTTGAAACAAGATGTAAAAAAGAATAGATGACAATCTGTAAATACCTACAGAAAAATAGAAATTGAAAATTTGAGATGTAAAAAAAGTAATATACCTGACTTTCCAGATGTGTGCTTAAGGTTTGCTTATCCTTTGCAGTGATGGATTGGGAAGCTTGAATTTCTTTGCTAGTTACAGTAGTATCACATGTGGAATTACCAACAGGAGTGACTTCAGTTGAGGAGGTTGTATCAACTCTACTTCTTTTTCCAAGTCTTCCTTCTTCACCAGATACCTCTTGAGAACCATTGTTAAGTAAAAAATTCATGTTGATTATTTCTCCATCTTTGGGAGGGATGAAAACTGTATTCTTAGTGTGCTTCTTTTGAGAATTCTTGACAGCTGGAATCACATTCTTAGAGATAGTACTAACATTTTTCCTAACTGCTTTTGGGTTTCCAAAAAAGTAAGGCTTGTCATGAGCCTTTTGAAGGAAAATAGATGCATCCTTACAGGCCACATCACAATGTTTGACAACATAGCAATCTGTGCAGATGCTTGGAGGTTGTAATTGCCATCATTTGTAATTGCCTTGACTCCTCTTCTCATAGGGTTTGTAAGATCTATATTGACACAAATCTTGACTGGTTCTCCATCAGTTGGAATTGCATCCTTTGGTTCAATAGCAACTACATCCCCCATAATGCTACCAATTCTTGTTACTGCAGGAACATTCATATGTTCTGGAAGCAACCATTTAAGATGTATCCAAAAATTTTGAAACCCCCAATGCTTCTTAGTATATATCATCTCTGGTATGTAATCATGAACTACCAACAAGTGCCTATTGATATTCCATGGCCTCTCATTGATTACTGAGTTAAGAAAATCCCAGTTGATAAACTTGAAGATCATAATATTTGGTTCCACCTCCACTATTTTGACATCTTTTTCAGTTAAGAACGTCCATGTGAATTTGATATACTTCTTCACAACTTCATACCCCATTTTTCCATTCATTATTATCTTGCCAATAACACTAGCCTCCCAGGTACTTTCTTCTTCCAAAACTTCATCGCCCTCAGTTTTAAAGAATATTTCTTCATTAGTATCACCCAACTCTAGAGTGGCTTGTTTGAACTTATTAACAAGTTCTCCCATTTGGATGGTGCTACCAGTTTCCATCTTGAATATGAGATCTGATAAACTGAGACTTTGTGGTGAAGATGTGAAAGGGTTTTGAAGAATATATTGAAAGGTCGAAGAATTATAGTTAAGAAGATATATCTTCCGAATATTTTCTGCAGGATTATAGCTCAATTTTTGGTAACAGATTGATTGACTGAGGCTAGTTGGAAGGAAGTAAAATTGAGCTATAATTAAGCAATGGAGTAATTTCCGGGGATTGATTTTCTGTTTCCATTTGTAACTGTTAACCCGCGATTGACGTGAATTTGAATTTGAATTTGCTCCAGGGCGGACTGTTTTGAATTTCCGATTCATCTCATTGGACCGATCCATAACATCTTTCCATTGATAACCACTGTAACTAACATAAATATGTCTTGCTATCAAACGATTAGCAAGCTTCCCAGCAAACTCTTTGATCACTAGCACAAACATAAAGGCAAACGCCATAATGGATAAACAAACCTGCACACACATGATGGAGAGTATAAAAAAAAATTAGTTTTCCATACAAACCAAGAAGCGATTAAACAAAACTTAATGAAGAATAAAGGGAAAAAATAAAATTGCTAAGAAATGAGACAGAAGTAGATGATTGAAAACTGAGTTGAAATCTTAGAGTATAAACATGATAGAGAATCTAAATGAAGAGATTGTAGGGAAGAAAACAATGAAAAAGTTTCATCCGATTCGACTCATTATTTTGCCCGATTCAAAGAGGAGAGAGAGAGAGCGGTTTTTTTTTATTCTATAAGCCGATGATTCCTTCCAATATGAGGTGTTGGCTCGGAATAAACCTCAGCAAGCTATTTTTAAATACTCTTGTAATTTGTGAAGATTACTTTGCGAAGCTATTCGTCGCAACCAGGGTCGCTAGACTAAGCGCGATGATCATCCACAAGTGTATAATCCTGCGAAGAATCATTGGATGTATACTTCCGATGCTTTTATTTAGAACTATTGCTCCCCTCAAGCTGTTTAGAAACATTTGGGCTTGGGTTTGAACATATCGCGTTGTCTGCAATCCTATTTTACAGGTCTTGTCCTTCTTTTAGATAAGGACACCTGCTTTATCTAACAAGAATCTGCATAAGACTCGTGATCCATACCGGTTCAAGTGTCTCTTGATCATTGAAGATCCTGCAGTTTATGGATGGATTTATGTTAGAGTTTAGGAAACTGAGTTTTTGTTTCCTATTATAATTGTGTTTTCTGTTTATATTTTGAGTCACAATAGGTATATCTTGTATGTCACGTATACGGCAAGTGTAATAGGTTTCTGATTTTCCTGTTCGTCAAGTTTTGTAAACATATAAATATATACAATCTCTTCGCTGGTTATCTCATGTTTGAGAAATCTATTCAATTCTAAACATGTTTTGGTATCAGACAGGTCGACCTTTTTAGGAACTGTTTTAGGGTTTCTTTTTATTTTCTCTTTTCATCTTCTTTTCATCGTCTCAATCTTCTTTGCCTACTTTGTGAACATGGCTACTGCCTCTTATTCATCATCTTCTCAATCTTCTTCCACCACTTCTACCATGTCTTCCACCATCTCCTCTTCTGCTACATCTTCAGCATCTATTGATCACACACCTTTCGAACGTCTTCATGGTGCTATTTCAGAAAAATTAACTGGTTCTAATTATCTGTTATGGAGATCTCAATGCATACCCTATTTTCAAGGTTATGATCTGGAACAATTTGTTGATGGTTCCTTTGCAACTCCACCGGCCATGATTAATGAACTTCCTAACCCACTGTTTTTGTCGTGGAGGCGTACAGACAAACTCCTCCTTGGCTGGATAATGTCGTCTCTTACTGCCCCCATCCTAGCCAAAGTGAAAGCTTGCAATACTTCTTTTTCTATCTGGACAAAACTTGATGCTCTTTTTGCCTCTAAAACAGATGCACACCTTATTCATCTGAAGGAGTCGCTTTCATCCGTCAAGAAAGGAAGCTCAACTATGACAGATTACATTCAATCCGTGAAGAATATAGTGGATTCTCTTTCTGCTAGTGGTGTTGAAGTCTCTGACAAAGAATTTCGCCATTATGTTGTTAAGGGTCTTGATTCATCATACGAATCAATTGTTATCTCTTTAATCACCACAATGGGTGTTATTACAACTGATGAATTTTAATCCATGCTTCTCTCTTATGATCTTCGTGTCACTGCACAAAATCAGGTAGCTCTCTCTTCACCTCTTGATAATGTTGCTTCTATGAATCGCACTGAGGAGGTTCCGCTTACACGAGATGGAAAACCAGCTGGTATTTTTCAAATTTGTATTAAACCCTTTCATAATGCTCGTGATTGCCGCAAGAGGTTTGATACAGTGACTTACCCTTCTCGTGACAAACGCCCACAATCCAAGAATAATACTGCTAGAGGACGACGACCTCCTTCTAATACTCCAGCTTCTTATGCCGCGTCTCACAATTCTGTTTACTCCTATGTTTGGCTTCCTGATAGTGGTGCGACTAATCATATGACTAATGATCTCAGAAACCTACAGACTCATATGAATACAATGGAACTGATCATATTCGAACTGCTGGAGGTTCATCCTTGCCGATTTCTAATATTGGTGATGATATCCTTTCTACTCCTACTCGTAAGTTTCTTCTTCCTAATGTTCTTCATGTTCCAAATCTCTCCAAAAATCTTTTATCTGTCTCTAAATTCTGCCTTGATAATAATGTCTTCTTTGAATTCTATGACTCTTTTTGTCTTGTGAAGGATCGCCAAACTAGGGAGGTAGTACTTCGAGGAATGCTTAATAAGGAGGGCCTTTATATTCTTCTTCCAATTTCACCGATTTCTGCTATTGTTGGTGAACGTACTTCTTTAAAAAATTGGCACTCTTGTTTGGGGCATCCAATGCTCAAAACAGTCAAAGAAATTGTATCGAAGCATAGCTTGCCTGTTTCTGTTTTTCAATTTTCTATGTGTCAGTCGTGTTTAGCCAATAAAAGTCATAAGCTTAGTTTTCCAGTTAGTACTACAGTTTATCAATATCCTTTGGATCTTATTGTTTCAGATGTTTGGGGTCCTTCTCCACTTTTATCTAATGAAGGTTTTCGGTACTATATTATTTTTGTTGATGCTTTTAGTCGTTTCACTTGGATTTATCCTATGCATACAAAATATGATGTTATTGGGATCTTTGATGTCTTTTATCGCCAAGTGCAAACTGTTAAGTGCATATTTTTCCTATATTTAGTGTCGAATCCATGCTAGTAATTTCTATATATTCTTGCAAATTATTGTATATTACGTTTGTTTTTCTTTATTTGTGTTTTGATAGGTGAATCATCCAAAAGAAGCGAATATGCACTTAATTGTGCAATAAAAGAAGTTAGCTAAAAGCGGAGAAAGGCCAAAGACCAATTGGAACTCTTTCGAACTTAGGAGTGCATGCTATCGTTTCGAAGAGGACGAAAATACGAAGCCAACGGCGAAAGAATGGAGTCGTTCCGACGTCGTATGAAGATTTTATGGGCATTTGAAGCAAACAAAGTTGCGCGCACAGAATTTATAAGGGGTATCCAATCTGTTAAGGGCCTGCCAAGATTCAAAAGCTACTAAAGGCACCTGGGTAATCTACTATGGGCTGCCACCTACTTCCTCTTTACCAAAATACATAAACATGCAGCATGGAAATGATTCAGGGATTGCACTGATGGGATAACAAGAAAGAGATTTGTTGTTGAGGGTGGACGAGTCTGTAATGGCAGAGAGCTCGAGTTAGGAGCATTGATATAAGAAAGAAGTCGAGCTGCTGGTCAGTTAGTGAATCGAGCAATGGAGTTTGAGTTGCAGCCGGTGTTATGCTGTGACAGAGGTGTTATTCAATGGTGAAGTTCGAAAAGCAAGGAAAGTGAGAAGTTTTGCAGGGACGTATAGCTGCTGCTGTTACGGTGGTATGTTGAGAGATGGACAGGGAAGTCATTCTGATGCTTTTTAGCATACAGAGATAATGAAGAACGAGCAAATTTCATGGAGTTTAAAAGATGGTTAGCTGCTTGCTTTCACTATCAATGGATGGAGTTGACGATCTGCTGTTGCATTTAGAACTCAACTGGCAGTGTAATGACGAGATGGAGAACGAGCAGGAAACAATGAGTTGCGCTGTCGTGATCAATGGAAGACAATGATAATGCTGTTGATGCCAGGGATTCATGAGAGGTACTGTTGATGATGATCGCTGATGATGGAAGATAGAGAGCTCGAGGAAAACAATGGCAAAGGGTGTTGCTGCCATTATGAAGCTGTGATGAGACACAAATGGAGTTCATGCATGGCAATGGTGCTGTACGTAACTATTGAGAAGACGGAGTTCAGTTTCGTGAACAAGAGAATCGAATGGCAGAGATGGAGTAGCTGTTACTACCATTGAGAGTTATGGAGCTGAGCTGTAAATAATGGCTGAGACGAGTTCGATGGAGGAGTTGGGAACAAGATGGGAACAACGTGCTACTGCCATGATCAGTTGAGCTGTGGTATTCAGGAATGAGAAGATGAACTCGAGTAGGAAGATGGATGATGTTTTTATGGGCAGTGCTCGGTAATAGAGAAGAAGAGATATGGAGTATGGCAGTTTAGATGCAGTTGAGCTCGAGAACACGAGTTCGAGTTTCCGAGAGAGCAAACCATGGTAGTGAGCTAGAAGTTTCGGCCGTAAAACACAAGTGAAATCTCGGTTGGGATATCCCAGCCGTGATAGAAAGGAAAAAAAGAAGAAAACATACAGGAGAACAATCGTATGGGAATTCCTTGCCGTTATCAAAAACAATAAAAACTCAAAACATACAGGAGAACAATAATAACAGCAGTACGATACCCAAATCCACAACTGTACGAAAGAATGAATCCCTTCTCTCTCATCTCCGAAATTCTAGGAGCTCTTCCAATGGCGATTTTTTCATCTGAGTCCTCAGCCTCCTTCTCGTTTCAATCCTTGTGATTGATTCAGTTTAGGAGTGTGCTAACTGAACTTCTCCTCCGTCCAAGGACGGATCAATGATCTATCAAGATTGAATCAAAACAAAGAGTTTCATTGAATGAGTTTTCATTTAGATAACATTAATACAATGTTTTTGATATTTTTGGATGATTACAAATGATACTACAAATGCCTATTTATAGGCTTACAAAGAGAAGAAGAGAACTATGCCTATGGAGGCTAACAACTATGCCTTTGGAGGCTAACAACTATGCTTATGGAGGCTAACAACTATGCCTTTGGAGGCTAACAACTATGCCTATGGAGGCTTACCTTATATTCTTTGTTTCTAGAATAATCTACATGTTTAGAACATGTTTAGAGGTAATTCTAACACTCCCCCTCAAGCTGGTGCATATATGTCGCTCATGCCTAGCTTGCCAACAAACTTCAGAAATATTTTACTTGGAACTGCTTTAGTTAGAATATCATCTACCTGTTCTTCCGATCTAATTCTAGGTAACTCCACGATCCCATTATCCAACTTCTCTTTAATGAAGAACATATCTATATCCACATGTTTTGTGCGATCATGATGAACTGGATTGTGTGCAATATCACACGCCGCTTTGTTATCGCAGTACAAACGAATTGGTTTCCTAGGAGGATACCCCAATTCAGTTAGCGAGACGTTTTAACCACATAACTTCGCAGATACCCAGCGCCATACCTCGCCATTCAGCCTCTGCACTTGATCGTGAAACAACTCCTTGTTTTTTGCTTCTCCATGTAACAAGATTACCCCCAACGAAGGTAAAATATCCTGAAGTAGACCTCATATCATCACATGACCCACCATAGTCGAATCAAGATATGCCTCCATACTTTTGAAGTCTTGACCTTTCTTAAACAAGATCCCTTTTCCTGGAGCAGACTTCAGGTATCTTAGGATTCGCATTACCGCATTCATATGTGGTTCTCCAGGATTATGCATGAATTGACTAACAATACTCAATGCATATGCAAGATCGGGTCTTGTATGTGCCAAGTACATTAGTCTACCCACGAGCCTTTGGTATCTTCCTTTATCAACAGGTACTTGGTTGCCATCCGAACATAATTTCAAACCTGGATCTACTGGTGTATCTACAGGTTTACATGTTGTCATACCTGTTTCCTCCAACAAATCAAGGGCATATTTTCTTTGTGACAAGAATATTCCTTCTGTTGATCGAGATACTTCAATTCCAAGGAAGTATTTTAAAGAAGCAAGATCCTTCATCTGAAATTCACTTGATAGATAATTTTGGAGAGCCTTTCTTTCTTCTGGATCATCTCCTGTAACTATCGTGTCATCTACATATATGATTAAAGCTGTAATCTTACCTCGATTTTTCTTTAAGAATAAAGTATGATCTGAATTTGCCTGACGATAACCAAATGCTCTCATAGACTTGGTAAATCTTCCAAACCACGCTCTCGGAGATTGTTTCAGACCATACAATGACTTGTTTAACCTGCAAACTTTTCCGTTATGCAACTCTGACTCCATCATTCCTGGTGGAAGCTGCATATACACTTCTTCGGACAAATCTCCATGTAAAAATGCGTTCTTGACATCAAATTGTTGCAATGGCCAACCCAAATTTGCATCAAGAGACAACAAGACTCGCACTGTATTCATTTTAGCTACAGGTGCGAATGTCTCATTATAATCTACACCATAAGTCTGGCTATACCCTTTAGCAACCAATCTTGCCTTAAAGCGTTCAATTTCACCATTTGCCTTATATTTGACTGTAAAAACCCAGCGACATCCCACGACTTTCTTTCCTTCTGGACATTCAACCATGTCCCAAGTATTATTTTCTTGTAAGGATTTCATCTCATCGATCATAGCTTCCCTCCATTTCGGATCAGATAATGCTTCATGCACGCTGTTAGGAATAACTACAGTAGATAATTGATTCACAAATGACTTATTTGATTCGGTCAGACGGTGATTAGAGATATAATTACTCATGGGATATTTAGCTTTTGATGAAATATCAGTTCATACATAGATTTAGGGATACCTCTATTCCGACGTTCGGCAATTGTTTCTTTGCAGGTTCAAGAACATCTTCAGCGAACGGTTGGATTGGGGTTGGTGATCTATCATTATCTTCTTCAACTTCATCTGCATTATCTTCTGATCTATATGCATTATCTTCTTCAACTTCATTTATAGCTTCAATTTCATTATCTGTGTTAATTTCTTCCCACTAACTTTCTGTTCTTTTGGAATTTCAAGAACAACATCTTCTTCGATTATGTCTTCTTCATAGTCAAGAGTCTGAATTTCTTTTTCATACTCCCCCTGAAGTTCATACTTCGAGTAATACATCACGTGTTCGTGAAACTTAACATCCAATGTGATGTACATTCGTTTAGTTGGAGGATGGTAGCACCTATATCCTTTCTGACTTGCAGCATATCCTACGAAGACACATCTTAAAGCTCGGGGAGATAACTTGCTCCGTTGGTTCTTGTGTAAGTGCACAAATACTACAAAACCAAATATGCGTGGAGGCAAGTTTGGAACTATTGGTGAAACTGTTGCCTCACTGAGAGCTTGAAAAGGTGTCTGAAAAATGATAGTGCTGGAAGGTGTACGGTTGATCACATATGCTGCAGAGGCAAGAGCTTCACCCCAATAAGTTAACGGCATATGAGCTGATATTAATGAAGCGCGCACAACTTCAAGCAAGTGACGGTTTTTCCTTTCAGCTACCCCATTCTGTTGAGGAGTATTAGGACAAGTTGTCTGATGAACAATACCACATTCTTTTAAATAATGATGAAAATCAGTACTTAAATATTCGCCTCCGTTGTCACTTCGAAGAACTTGAATCTTTGTATTGTATTGTGTGTTGACTACTTTGTGAAACCTCTGAAATAAATTATTCACTTCATCTTTTGATTTCATCAAGCAAACCCATGTCATCCTAGTGCAATCATCAATAAAGGTGACGAACCATCGTGCGCTTCCAAGAGTGTTAACTTTAGACGGCCCCCAAACATCAGAATGAATAATCATGAATGGAATAGGACTTTTATTTAAACTTGATGGAAACGAAGTACGATGGCTTTTAGCTAGTTCACATTCTTCACATTGAAAACTAGAAACATCAATCTTTGAAAATAGACTAGGAAATAGCTTTCTTAAGTAGCCAAAAGAAGCATGCCCTAACCATCTATGCCATAACCAAATTTGTGATTTCTCCTTCTCCCCCTGAGTACCATTCACAACTAAAGCGTTAGATAATCTTTCTGAAATTTTTGACTCCAAATCTAGATAGTATAGCTTTCCTCTTCTAACCCCAGATCCAATCGTCCGCCGTGTTCGAATGTCCTTAAACACACAAGAATTAGGCCAAAAGATAACAACACAATTTAAGATTTTAGTAATTTGGGAAACTAATAATAGATTATAATTTAGAGAGGGAACGACTAAAACGGAATCTAGACTCAATGTATCCGTAAGATTTAATGATTGTTCTCCAATTACTGGAGCCAAAGATCCATCTGCTGTGCAAACGAGTTGTGTATGGATGTTTTAAGAGGAGAAACCATGTCTGGAATCAAAAGTCATATGGTCTGTGCAACCCGAATCAATTATCCATGAGCTATTAGGAACAACTTGCGAAATATTAAAAACCTTACCATTGGTTGTTTCCATAGCGGAGGTTAGATTACTAACCACATGTCTGCTGCAATGAATTCTTTTTCTTGGGATCGCATTTATCCCACCAATCTGGATACCCGATAATCTTAAAGCAGTTGTCTTTGGTATGACCACGTTTACTACAATGAGTGCAGGTGACAGACTTATGTTTAATGTTGTATTGACGACGGGTTGCCATTGAAGAAGTTTCAACACTAGATACAAGGATCCTTCTCCTTGCTCTGATACCATATCAAGATTGAATCAAAACAAAGAGTTTCATTGAATGAGTTTTCATTTAGATAACATTAATACAATGTTTTTGATATTTTTGGATGATTACAAATGATACTACAAATGCCTATTTATAGGCTTACAAAGAGAAGAAGAGAACTATGCCTATGGAGGCTAACAACTATGCCTTTGGAGGCTAACAACTATGCTTATGGAGGCTAACAACTATGCCTTTGGAGGCTAACAACTATGCCTATGGAGGCTTACCTTATATTCTTTGTTTCTAGAATAATCTACATGTTTAGAACATGTTTAGAGGTAATTCTAACATGATCCTTACCCTTGGGGCCGGGATTTATTGGTTAGTAGAGGCTCATTCACCATTGTTTTTTTTTATCAGATTTTTTCATTCACGATTTTAGTTTAGCTACGGATGGCGTTCTCATCAACTATTCTTCTTGAATCAAAGTCTTTTGATCTCTCCTGGAGTATCAAGGGAAAAACAAAAAATCTTAAGGTTTTGGAAAGATATAAAGGTAACAGTAATTGGATCTACATCCCTTCTGATGCTGTTAATTGGATTTCTTCTATTACTAAGGAGGCAGCAAAGACTTCTGTGAATCAAAAATGGTCACGCCGTTTTCATCAGGTGGTTCTTCTGGTAGAGATGCTCTCAAACAAGTTTGGAAGTTATTTGAAGGTCACAAGAACTGCTGCAGAATCAAAGCAGAGATTCATTTGTATTCCTAGAGGCAATGACGCTTCTATTTGGCTTTCTTTTTGGGGTTCGGTTGCTTCATCAGTTCAGACTAACTTAACACAAGTAGCATCGTCAGCAGTAGATCCACAACCTGTTTCGCAAGTTCCACAAGTGGCTCCTGGTAATACTTCTTTTGTAAAGAATGATTATGGTGCATTAGGAATTACAGTGAGATTACTAACCGCACATGTTGGTTGGAACAAGATTTCTTCGGGTATTTCTAAACATTTCGGTTGGTCTCATAAGCTAAATATGAAGAATATTAATGGGAAAACTGCGGTATTCTTAGCCAGTTCATTAGATGTTTATAACTCTTTTGTTAATCAGTATGAGCTCAAGATTGGTAAATCAACCATTTCACTAAGCCAATGGAAGAAAGAAGACTCTTTTATTAAGTGTTTCAATTCTTGTGGAGACCACCACTGGATTGGTATTAGAGGATTACCATTGGATTGGTAGAATTTAGAAGATATTCAATCTGCATGCAATTCATGGGCCAAAGTCATTTCTCTACATGTTTCAGCTACTTCTTTTTCGAAGTTAAACAGTTGTAAGGTTAAAGTTCTTTGTAACTTGAATAAAATCCCTGCAGCTATTAACTTTAGAGGTATTTGGCTTAGCATTGAGTGGATACAGGAGATTGCGGAAGTACAACATCATCAAGTTAGTGCCAAACCAAAACTGAGATAGGAAATTGTTAGATTAGATGAGAATGGTCAACATATCAGGGATCATTCTCAACAATCTAAGGCATCGGTTTCGCAATCTCAGGGTTCCGTTTCAAACGTTAACTCTGGTATTCCACCTTCTTTCACGCCAGTGAATTCTCCTAAAGATTCAAATTCAAAATTACCGGTTTCTACGGCGGTAAATGAGTCGCAATGGAAATTATATTCACAACCAAATATCAGGATTGGGGGTTCTCAATTTACTCCGTCCAAAGATTTGGGTTTGGCAACGGTATCGGATTCGGATAATTTGGAAACAAACCATCCATGGATTACCGTTAGAAGAAAGAATAGGACAGGTAGCGGTCATTATTTGGGCCAGATGGCAGGATGTCTCCCTTTGAATTCTTCTTCGAATTCGGGTTTCGGTCCGGATAGGCCTGCCCAAGACCAATACCACTCAGCGCCGGATCATTATATGGGCTTGATGGGGGGAGAAACTTAATTGCGGATTCAAATCCGGAGTTTCTTGTCAGCTCCGCCCATGATCCATTAGTTGAGTCAGAATTTAATCTGAGATCCAACTCAGACAATGTTGTCTCGCATGCGTGTAAACCAGATACGTCTAGAGTTAATGGTCCTCAGTTTTATTTTGGGTCCTTATCGTTATTATCGGCTCGATCAACTATCCCTATGAACAATTATAAGGCATTAGATCAAACTCATGTGACTCACACATTTGTGGATGAAAGAGCCGTTACTAACTCAAACCCCAATGCTTCACAGGATTTTGAAATTCAAAAAATGGTTGATTTTCATGTCTCCTTCAATAAGCATTCGGGGATTAAATGTGATAACCCAATTTCACGATCGATCTGTAAAGATCTTCTGATTCGTCTAAAACTGTCAGAGGAAGCTAATTCATCAGCTGTGAATGAAGATCTGGATGGAATGGGGGATTTTGATTCTGATGAGGAGTTGATTGTTGAAGAAGAAGAACAGTCACAGTTATCAGCTACAATGGGAGCTAATAAGGTATGTAATGGATCTTAAAATTATGACTTGGAATATTAGGGGTCTTCATGATGATTTAAAAATTCAAGCAGTAAGAAACGCTATTAGAAAAAATAGAGTTTCTCTTTGTGCTATACAAGAATCAAAAATAGAGATCGTCTCTGATTCATTAGTATGTTCCTTATGGGGTAGTAACAATTGTGAATTTGGTGTTCTGCCATCGAATGGAAGGTCTGGAGGTATAATTGTTCTTTGGAATGGGGGAGATTTAATCATGGAGGAAACTTTATTAGGAGCTTTTTCTCTAACAATTAGATTTCGTAATGTGAAAAACGGTTTTGTATGGCTTTTCACATCTGTTTACGGAGCTTCAGATCCTTCTGATTATGCTCAATTTTGGCAAGAAATTGCTGATATTAGAACAATTATGCATGAGCCATGGTGCATAGGTGGTGACTGGAATGCTATTCTAACTCAGTCAGAGATAAATAGAGATGGTGGAAGGTTAATCAACAGAAGAAAGTTCAGAAATTTCTTGAATACACAAAATTTAATGGATTTGACAATGGCTGGGGGGCGTTTCACTTGGTCTAATCTTCAAAATCCACCCCTTCTTTCAAGATTAGATAGGTTTGTTGTGTCTCCAGATTGGGAAGATAAATTTCCTTCTTTGCTTCAGTCAAGAATGAAAAGACCAATATTTGATCATGCGCCAGTACTGCTCAGCTGTAATGGAGGTATTACTATTAAATCTCCTTTTAGATTTGAGAATTACTTTTTCAATCACCCTGATTTTCTGAACTTTTTTCAAATTTGGTGGAATAACCTTACTTTTTATGGTAAACCAAGTTTTGTTTTGGCAAAGAAGTTGCAAGGCCTTAAATTTTTCATTAAGAAATGGGGTAGGGAGAATTTTGGATCTCTGCAAGCTGAAGTTAATATGCTTGAAGATCTTATTGATGTCATGGATAGTTTGGAGAAGATAAATACTTTATCTAATGAAGAATTTGTTGAAAGAGAAGATTTCAGAATTAAGCATAAGTCTGCTTCTTTAAACTTGGCAAAGAAATGGCATGCTAGATCCAAGGGTCAGTGGTTAGGTGATGGAGAAAGGAATTCTTCTTGATGATCTGATTCTTCCCTCTATTAGTGTTAAACACAGTATCATGCTTGAAAAGCCTTTTGAGGAAGCAGAAGTAAAAAATGTGCTTAATTACTTTGGAAAGAACAAGTCTCCAGGACCAGATGGGTACACTATGGAGTTTTTTAAAGCTACTTGGGAAATAATTAAACCTGATTTGATGGGGGTTCTTAATGAATTTCATTCTTCTGGTACCTTGGATTGGAGGTTGAACTGTACAAATATCATTTTGCTGCCAAAGTGTGAAGGAGCTACTTCTATGCATAACTACAGGCCAATAAGTCTCATTGGAGGTATTTACAAAATTATCTCTAAATGTTTATCTGATAGGATGAAAGTGGTGATGCCAACTATTATTTCCAACTTCCAAGGTGCTTTTGTAGACTCTAGACGGATCACAGATGGTATTTTAATTGCTTCTGAGTTGATTGATTCTAGAGAAAGGATGAACATTCCAGGTTTAATTGTAAAAGTGGACCTGCAGAAAGCATTTGACAATGTAAATTGGAATTGTTTGGATTATACCTTGAGAAGGGTTGGTTTTGGAAACTTATGGAGGAAATGGATTCATTGGTATATATCTTCTGTAAGGTTTGCTATATCTTTGAATGGTTCTTGCTCTAATATGTTTAGAAGTGGTAAAGGAGTTAGGCAGGGTGACCCAATCTCTCCTTACTTATTCATCTTGGTGGTTGAAATTCTTTCTTTAATGATAAAGAGAGCAACTGATTTGAAACTTCTTCAAGGTTTTAAACCAACAAATGAAGGTACTTAAATTACTCACTTGCAGTTTGCTGATGATCTGATTGTTTTTCTAGATGATAGTGAGGAACAAGTAACTAATCTTAAGAACCTTCTTATTGGTTTTGAGTTGGTTTCTGGCTTAAAGGTTAATTTCAACAAGAGTGATCTGGTGGCAGTGGGAGATGCTCAATTTTCAGATTCTAGTGCCATAATTTTTGGCTGTCCTAAAGCTCAATTTCCTTTAAACTACTTAGGTATTCCTTTGGGCAGTAAATCTAAGACTGTCACTGTTTGGGAATCAATTCTGCATAAATTTCAGCAAAGATTAGGAACTTGGCAGATAAGATACTTAACTAAAGGAGGAAGGTTAATTCTTATTCAAGGTGTGCTTTCAAGTCTTCCAATTTACTATTTATCTCTTTTTCAATTACCTGCTTCTGTAGAAAAGCAAATGGTCTCTATAATGAGGAAGTTCTTATGGGGATCTTATGATTCTAAGAAGAAAAGGAGTTGGGTAGGTTGGAAGAACATCAACTTGCCAAAAGAAAGAGGGGGAGTAGGTATAAAGAAGCTGAGGCTTATGAATAGAGCACTACATGCTAAATGGATTTGGAGATATGGGAAAGAAAACAAAGCTCTGTGGAGGTCTATAATTTATCAGAAATTTGGGGGGCATACTGATGCTTTGCTACCAAATGATAGTTCTAAACCTGTAGGGAAAAGTCTCTGGTCTGGAATCTTAAAATATAAACCAATTATGCAGCAAAACTCAAAGGTGGTTGTTAACAGTGGTAATAGAGTGATGTTCTGGTTAGACAAATGGGTAGGGCATTACAATCTGGCTTATTTGTTTCCAACTCTCTTTAGACTATCAAGAAACAAATATGCAACCATTTGTGAAATGGTGGAACTCACTGAGGGTATTCAAGCTTGGAATCTGAATTTTTCAAGAATTCTCAGAAATGATGAAGTAGAAATGGTGACAAATCTTCTGCAGTTAATATCAAACCCTGACATAAATGAGACTGGTGATGACACTTTGCTTTGGATTCCTGGGAGTTCATTCACAGTAAAATCTTGTTATTTATCCCTTGAAGATGAAGACTTTCTTAGATTCCCTCACAAGAGTCTGTGGAATCAAAGGGTTCCAATGAAGGTTATTTTCTTTGCTTGGTGTTTGTGTTACAATGCTGCTCCTACTCTTAATTCTATTAGAAATTCAATAGTCATTAATGCTTGCATTTTATGCAAGAAGGCTCCTGAAACAAATCCTCATTTGTTTCTTCACTGTGAGGTAACAGGAAAACTATGGAATTTCTTCTTTAAAAGTTTCAAGACTCAATGGGTTTTTGGTACTGATGTTAGATCTACTTTGTGGGAATGGCGCAGAAAGAAAGGGAATTCATTAAAAAAGAAGTTATGGGGTTTAATTCCTTTTGCTATTTGGTGGACAGTGTGGAATGAACGCAATAGAAGAACCTTTCAAGGTGTTTAAAAATGTTATGACCTACTTTTGCAAGAAGTGAAGTTGTTATTGTTCAACTGGTCTTTGGGTACAGATACTTTTGAGAATTCTTCTCTTAATATGGTTCTGTACAACTGGGAGGGAGTTTTAGGGTCTCAATAGTTTCCTTTTTTTATGTTTTTTTGGGTTTCTTTGATTCTCAACTTAACTTGAGACTTTAATTTTGTTTTGTTTCAACAGATTTGCCACTGTTTTGTGGTAATAATTTTTTTTCTCTTTATAAATACATAGCCCTTTTTGAGTCAAAAAAAAAAAAAAAACATACAGGAGAACTTTCGTACGGGATATCCCATACGTAAGAAGAGAAGAAAAATTAGGTTGTTAGTTCCAGCCAACTGACAAGCCAATTTCAGTTAAAAAAGAAGATTGTTGGGATGGGCTTCACTGTTCATGCCAAGCCCATGAAGCTGTTTTTATGTGGGTTATGGAATATGCACGAATTTGGCTAAGTTTTGGAAGAGTTTTGGCTAGTTTTGGCAACCATTCGACACGGGATTTGAGCACGGGAACAACTAAAATTGGGACACCAATATAAGAGAACTTCTAATATTTTTGGGACATCAATCTTTTAATATTTAATCAAGTTTTGGAGATAAGAACACAAGGGAGAAAAGCTAGGGTTTTGGAGCATTCTTCATCACCGTAACTATTTCTTTTCCATTTTATCTTATGAAACTCATGGGTTTTTTTAGCACCATGAGTAGCTAAACTTTTTAGTGATTGGGGATGAATTCTAAGTTCTAGACAATGATTTGAGTTATTATATAAATCTATTTTGAAGTTTTTCACATGATTATTGATTGTTTATACTAATTAAAATATTTATGACTAATTGATAGATTGTTTAGGTGGCCAACTGAATTAATTTGTTGATTTAATCAAATGCTAGTATTGAGTTAGGAGATAAGTAATAGTCGAATAATTCATACAAAAGTAGAGAACACAAGACCTTGCGGAGGGATTCTGTGTAGCGATTGTGTGTATAAACAACACTAGAAAGTGGACCTTGAGATAAGAGTCTAACTACTAGGATTAACCTATAATTCACAAAAGATAAAGAATTTGAACAAATTACACCTTGAGTGAGCTACTACTAGGTGGTTTCGACGAATAGAATCTGGTATTGGAGAGCTTCCGTACCCAGTGATATAAGGAATTTAGGGGATAACACTGAGCTAGCTGTTATTCCACGGTTGGTAATAATTTGTGATTAATTGTATTAATGGATGAATATAATAATGTGATGACGGTTTAGTAACAAAAAAGGATTCCCTAGTCATATTTCTCTCCATTGCTTGCAACTTAATTATTTTTAATTGCTTTGATTTTATTTTGAATCTAAAACAAAAATTCCCCCATTGTGACACTTTTGACAACTAAACTCCATGCTCTTCGCGGGAACGATCCTTACTTCCAGTATATTACCAGTTAATTGTGTGGAAATAAGTAATATAATTTGAGTGCACCTACGACACGCATCAAATTTTGGCGTCGCTGTCGGGGAGCAGTCGGTAGCTTTAGTTGTTTCTTTTAGTTTTATTTTGTTTTTAGATTTTGTTTTTAGTTTTTAACTTTTTTTTCTAGATTTTAGTTTTAGGTACTTAATCTCTGGCATCGAAGGATTGGAATTACAAGAGGTGCGGAATTGAAACTCGCAAGGGAATGGTACTACAAGCACGTCCAAAGTTGCAAGAAAAACCTTCTACATCAACAATGGTAGGCGGTAACAATAATCCACCACCACCTCCACCTCCGGAGAGGAAGACGTTGAGAGATCTAACATCACCATGTTTAGAATCTCAACCACTGTGTATTACTCTAACTGACACAGTGGAACTTAAGTCAAATATTCTTCATTGGGTTCCAAAGTTCAAGGGATTACCGGGTGAAGATCCTAATCGACACCTGCAGCAGTTTCAGAATACAGTAAGAAGTATGAAAAAGAGCGATGATGATGATGATGATGATGATACAGCTTTTCTACAAGGTTTTCCGTTTTCATTAACGAACCAAGCAGAATCATGGTTATATTATCTCCCTTCCGGAAGTATTACCACGTGGACCGGAATGAAAAATCTATTTTTAGAGAAGTATTTTCCTGCTTCTAAAGCTGCAGCTATTCGTAAGGAAATCAGTGGAATTGTGCAGATTACTGGAGAATCTTTGTACGACTATTGGGAGAGGTACAAGATATTATTGGCGAGTTGCCCACACTATCAGATATTACCACAACTTGTCATTACACACTTCTATGAGGGGTTACTACCGCATGAGAGACACTTGATTGATGCGGATAGCAGTGGTACACTAGCTAATAAAATTATCGAGGAGGCTACTAGTTTGATTGAAAGCATGGCTGCAAATACGCAACAATTTTATACTAGAGATTCATCGGTGGTTAGAAGAGTTAGTGAGATAGGAGATTCTCCACACATGGATCAATGAATGACTAATGTAGAAAAAATGGTAAAACGTATAGCATCTGTAGTTGTTCCTTCATATGAAGAGTATGCCGAGGTAAATGCTATATTTCCTAATCCAAGGCCAAGGTATGATCCATACTCTAATACTTATAATCCTGGTTGGAAAAATCATCCAAATTTTAGTTATGCAAATAAGCAAGCTGCAACTCCTAATCCATATGCGAGACAAGGTGGTTTCCCACAACAATTCCAACCACAACAGAAACCTCCAACTGAAGAGTCTAAGATGGATATGCTCATCTCCATGTTTTAACAAAGTCAACATAAGTCTGATCAAAATCAGTTGAAAACTAATAACGCTATTAAAGATCTACAAACTCAGATGGGGCAATATGCGACAGAGATGAATCAGATGAAAGCACAAGCTTCGACAAAGTTGCCATCACAACCTTTTGTGAACCCAAGAGAGCACGTCAATGCAGTGACTTTAAGAAGTGGGAGACAAACTGAAGAGCCACAACAACAAAAAGAGGTTAGTAACAACATCGAAATGGAAGTAGAGGAGGAAATCATCCCAAAGGAAAAACCAACCTCAAACGGCCAACCTAAGGATACGGTTCCCACCTTTACTACACCACCTCCTTTCCCTAGTCGTTTTGCCAAATCAAAGAAGCAAGCTCAAGATAAGGAGATCATGGAAATTTTCAGCAAGATACAAATCAACATCCCATTTATTGAGGCAATCAGAACCGTACCTAGGTATGCTAAGGTTTTGAAGGATTTGTGTACAAGGAAGGATAGGTTGATTGCTAACGAAATTACTCAGGTGGGAGAAAGTGAAACAGCTATGCTATTGAAGAAGATGCCTGCAAAGTATGAAGATCCTGGGGGTTTCACCGTGCCAGTCACTATTGGTACCAAGAGGTTTGAGCGTGCTTTGCTTAATTTGGGAGTATCCATAAGAGTTATGTCAGCCGATGTTTATGATTCTTTAAATCTTGGACCTTTGAAAGAATCGAAGATTACTATTCAATTGGCAAATAAGTCCAATATATATCCTAAGGGAGTCGTGGAGGACGTGTTAGTTCAAGTGAATCAGTTAATCTTTCCGGTTGATTGTTACATTGTGGATATGCATAATGGAGATAATTGTTCGTCTACTTCGTAACTTCTTGGGAGACCGTTTATGAAAACATCAAAGACGAAGATTGATGTGGACAATGGTACACTAACTATGGAATTTGATAAGGAGGTTATACGCTTCAATATTTTTGAAGCTATGTGTCATCCTAGTGATGTGCACTCCGCTTTATCTGTTGATGTTATTGGTTCGTTGGCACAACAGATATTTGTTTTCAACAAAGAAGATGAACTTGAATCTATGCTACAAGATAGCATTGACTTGGATGTCCATGGCATTCCTAACTTGGACATTGATATTAATGTGTGTCGTATGCGTCAAAAATAATTCACTTCCTCACTCACTAAATATAAATATAGTATTCGATAAGAAAGAGTTCGTATCCACAGAGAGGAGATTGTTGTTATACAATTTTCAGATTCTTAAGTAACCCAGGGTGTGTTTTTGTTTTTATCAAAGTAATAATATTAAATAAAGCAAAGCAAATAGTTGGGATAATCAATAATAAGAAGATATTGGTCAAGGGATAGTATCATTCACAAACATGTATTTTTCATCTATGATTAGAATTGGTAATTTAATCTCTCAATTATCAAAAGTCCTAGGATATCTTGATCGCAAGAGTATCCCGTTTATTTCCTGATTTTATCACAAACAACATTAAAAGATGCTATTGTGAAATCTACTTAAAAAGCAACCTAAAGTGTAAAAGCACAATTAGATTTAACTCCCTAAGAGCAATAATTTCTATGAAATAAGACTAATCGATGCAACCAAACGTGTAAAAGCACTAATTCGTTTTAACAAAGGTTATGATTCATATGTGATTAAAAAGATGTATCACTACAAGTATTAACCACAAGATGCTACTAGAAATCAGAGATAACAACTTTTACGTATTGAAAACCCTAATATAACTATAGAGATGAAAACAAATCCAATTGATTCCGGACTCAACCAAACTAGCATTCAAATCATATGATAATAAAAACAATGAATCATAAACGATAAAATTGAGACAAAACTAATTCATAGAATCACATAACATGCTTGAAGAAATCAATTTTTATCCCATAACCAATTATTGTATTTAGCTACACATATTCATGGAGTTCATCATCATCATATTCAAAGAAATAAGATGAAACATAAAAGAAAGCAAACCCTAGAAGTAGTTCTCTGCAAAAGCTCCAAGAATAGAATAAAACGTTATCTCAATTGTGTAGAAAACTTCCTTTTTATAGCTTTTCTTCCTTCCAAAATTAGGTCTTGTCTTCAAAGTACATTAATTGGAAATTCACCCGGCCCACGAGAGAGAAAACCCGTGTAGAAAATATGTCCCAAAAGTGGTTGCCGGAAAACTGGGTTTTTGGCAGGAATACGGCGCCGGAATGTCATCGTCGGTTACCTGAAAAGTCAAACCCGTCGAAAGAATATTCAGTCATTGACCGTCAAAGTCAACGGTCAATATAACGGTTTTCGTTAGTCACCTGGTCAAGGTACTGAGTCAGCTCGCTAACTGTCCATGGCCTAGCCATTTTTAAGGCCATATCATTGCAGCTCCACTGCCAGCCATGATGGTTGTGCATTACCACCAGCTTCTTTGCTCCAGCATTCCCTGCAACTCCATGGTTATAACTTGTAGCTTCTCCATTCTCATAATTCATCACCATCACAGTTCAATCCATACTATGACTTCACCAGAACCACCAACACTCCAGATAAAGAAATAGGCCAAACCACCACCTGAACACCCACTTCACTTCATTGCAGCACTTCACTGCCACCACCAGTCTGTAGTGCAACATCTCCACACAAAAGCAGCTACCACCTGCAATCCAAAACCTCCTGAAACTGCAGCTAGCCATTTCTCGCCACCAACACCATCACTGCAGTCTCAAATCCTCAAACTAACTGCAACCATTTGCACTTTTCTATTTCTTGAATTCACTCCAACCTGCACTCTTAGCTCAACTATTCTCTGCATCTCTGCCATCAGCTGCAACTTCCATTTCCCTGCAATTCCATCTTCATTACTATCAATCACCAGCTCCAAACTTGCAATGCCATCACCTAATGTTCACTTCCGCAGCAGAAACCAAACCGCTAACAGATTTAATCCACCAAATACCCAAGAACATCACAACCAAACTCATAAATCCCCACCTCAACTTCACAGCTACATCATCTTAGTTGAATTCACCACCACTGCCACATGAACCACAGCTCAGCCAAGACAGCACCTTGAGTTCATAACCTCCATTGCAGTAACCACTATCTTCTATTTCCTGCAAAACAACCATAACAACACCAAATCCATTATTCATTGCATTGCTACCAACTTCTTCATCCCAGGTTCAAGCTTGCACAACCCACACATTCCTTGTCTCATGAATACATCTCACAACAACTCATACCACCAAATTGAAATTCAGTCCACTGGTTTGCAACTTCATTACCAGTACCATCCACAATTCCAGTGCCTCCACCAACACCAACCATCTCACTCAATTCAACACCAGAGTCCCTTTTTAGCTGAAACCCAGTACCAACATTTTTTTCTTTTTCATGTTCATTGCCATTATCAAACCCATCTCTGTAAACACACAACAACAGAGGAAAAAGAACTTCAATTTCTTATTCTCTTGAACCAAACTTGAACTTCATTCATTCACCATTCTTAAACCTGTTCCTAAGCATACATCTAATGCTTCACTAGCGGCAATTGTACCTCTATAACCTAGCTACTTCCACTGCATAATATGCCTATCCTCTTCACTGACATACTCAGCTTCTCAATCTTCTCCATCTAATCCTGGTTGTTGAACTTCACAGATCCCCTTTTGTTCCCTAAGTTTATTCACTACCAACTGAGAGTACCCATCTTTTTCACAACTTCATAGCCAGAAATTCACAGTAGAAACCCATTTTCAAACCCTAACATCTCTGGTTCATTGCAGTTACCATCTCTAATTCCTTCTTCCACTAGAACCCATTCTTCATATCTGAAATTCATCAGATCTTTAACAGCAACCACCAAATTCAATTTGGTTTAGAAAAAAATAGGAACCCATTTTTCACAGTTACAAGAACCCATTAACCTTCATAGATTTACCTGAGTTGTCACCTGAACCAAATCAATTCCACACTTCAAGCTCAGAACTTCTTCAAATCCAATCTCTCCCTGGAATTCATATCAGCTCAACAACCTAATTTGAAACTCTCAGATTTCTTTCTTCCATTTCGATTGAATCTCTCAATATCATCCTCTTTGTCTTGAACTCAAAATTCACCTCTCTTTCAGGTGCCAAATGATTGAGAAGAGGTTCTTGATTTTAGGGTTTGTTAATCATTGGGGTAAAGCTGGGTACTGTTATGGTCCGGCCAAAGACGTCCCCCAACTATCTTAATACCCAACTAGCTTAATACATAGGTTCCTTGAGTATCTTATTAGGTGCTTTAAACACCTAAGTGGTTGTCCCTTGTCCTTAGCTTGACTGTAATTAGTATTCCTCCAAATAGAGTCACCCATTAACATGTGGCTAGGATCCAGATAGTGATTGCCCATGAAATGACAAGTTTGCCCTTTTTGCTCAAGTCGCGTGATTTCTCCTTCTTTCGAGTTCCTCCGCTAACAGCAACTGTCCCTTATTTCTCATATTCACTTATACTTTTCAATGAGAGTCATCACTAAAGTTGTCGTGCTTTTCAGACAGAGATGAAGAAATAAAAGAAAATAATGAGACACAATCCGCCTCCAACGCTTTTGCCATGTTTCCTCTCATTTTGATCCAAATGACTCCAAAGTACCTAAATACTCAAAAACAAAACATAAGATACATAATTCACACGAAAAATAGCAAAGAAAGCATAAATACTAGATAGTAAATACGGTGTATTCTACACCTATCAAATTCCCCCACACTTAGACTTTGCTAGTCCTCGAGCAAATCAAACAAAACAATTTTAAAACATACATACAACTCCGTCTCGTCGAGGCTACGGTTACTCTAAGCATAAATAACAAGCCTTTGAACCCCTAGGTGTCCCTAGTGGACGAGTTTTAGTCTCGTGAAGGTTTACAAGAGGTCCGCCTACAAAACCTATATTTCCAACTCCGTCTATTTGTGACAAATCAATAAACAAATCCAAAATGACTACAGGAGGAGGTACCTTGCACAAATTTAATTCATATATTAGTAAATAAAGCTTTAATTAGATAGTCGAACAAGACACAATACTCGGAAACTAACGAACCACAATCACAATGAAAAGATAAAGATGATGGATATAGATGTAGATGTTGGCGAATGTTCACAAGTGATCAATGTTTCCCATATCTTTCTAAAGGTCACTTCCAAGATGAACCTATTCCTATTGGATTGAGCTACTTGGTTTGAATTCTACATCAACTCACTGGCATATACAAGGGAACCAGAAATGACTTTATTCAACCAAATATACTTTCTTTTCTTTTTCACTTTTTTCACTTTTTTTTTTTAGACAGCATGATTAGATCTTTTGGATCCAAACACATGCTTCTTGTCAGCAAGTACATGATAGTTGACTTGGATCCTGCATTCCACGCTTGTTTAGGCGACGGAGACAGGGACTACGTTTCACACATACTGCTATTCCCAAGTGTCATTTTATTCCGTTTTGGTCTAATTGGTCGGTCTCTTTTTTTTTCTTTTTTTTTCTTCATTTTTTATTTTTCTAGTAACTCAATCACTCTATTTCATCCTAGCAGTAATACCACGTCAATGTTAGTGACCCACCAAAGCACTTAGAGAACAATAGATAAATATGGAAAAATAAAAATAGAATGTGATATGGTGATATTCTGAGATATGGTAACAACTATCATGGTATTTATGATTCTGAGCTATTTTCGTCCCTTTTAGTTAATCGGTTCCTCAACTCCTGCATTCAAAATGGTTCCATCCACTAATGGTGTCATCCTAAAGGAACAAGTTTCTAGATTTCGGAGTTCAAAAAAACACAAATTTTTTCTTGGTTTTTCTTTTTGTTTGATTTTTTTTTTTAACTAAAGGCATAAAACAAACTAAAACAAACTATACAAACATATAAATGCTCCCCCACACTTAAACTTTACATTGTCCTCAATGTAAAATTGAATCATCCAAAGAAATTTCAAGGTGGGAAATTCCGCAAATGATATGCAAAAACAAAGAAAATCAAGATAAAATGCTTAAAAATAAAAAGATAAAGATAAAGATACAAAACCGGTGGGTTGACTCCCACTTAGCGCTTGGTTTAAAGTCGTCAGCCCGACGTGATCCTCGTTTTTTACGCCTTAGCCGGCTTCCAACACATTATGGAAATCTGATTGAATGGTACTTTGATGTTTCCTCGCCTCAAAGATGTTGAAGTGTATGACTTCTTCATCGAACTCCATAGTCAAGGTGCCATCGTGGACATCAATATTCGTTCTAGCGGTACTCATAAATGGTCTACCCAACAGTAAATGTGTAGACGAGGATTAATTCACATCACTCATGTCTAAAACGTAGAAATCCACTGGAAATATTAGTCCTTTTACCTGCACCAAAACATCCTCAACAATCCCTTTAGGGTAAACATTAGATCTATCGGCAAGTTGAATAACTATGCCTGATTTCTTGAGAGGACCAAGATTTAAAGCATCATAAATCGAAGTAGGCATAACATTAATAGACGCTCCTAAATCTAACATAGCTTTTGCAAACCTTGTTTTACCAATTGTGCATGGAATAGTGAAACTACTGGGATCTTTCAATTTAGGTGGGAGTTTCTTTTTAAGATACGCCGAAGCGTTTACCCCCACACTCATTACCTCATTACCGGTTAGCTTATGCTTGTTAGTGCACAATTCCTTTACACACTTTGCATAGCGAGGAGATTGCCTAATTACTTCAATGAGTGGAATATTCACTTGGACCTTCTTCAAAACATCCCAAATATCCTTATCTTGTTCCACCTTCTCATTAGCTTTAGCGAACCTGCCAGAAAAAGGTAGAGGAGGAACATAAGTAGAAACAAGAGGTTTAGAGTTTGATTTAGTTACCTCGGGAGTTTGGGGAAAATCTGCGTTCTTTTCCTCCAAAATTGGTTCATTTGGCGGTTCTTCTTCACCCGAATTTGTAACTTCGGGTTGCACAAATTGTGTACCACTTCCCAACTTAATAGCATTGACACCCTCACTTGAGTTAAGAGGTTGGGAAGGGAGTTTCTCACCATTTTGTGCATTCAACTGATTAATATCCTCGGCCATTGAACCTACTTGTGTTTGCAAGTCCTGGACCACACCCTCCGTTCTTTGCATAAAAGATTTCAGCAACTCTTCCATATTGGACCCTTGATTTCCAGGTGGTTGTTGTTGTTGCTGGAATTATTGTTGTTGCGGTAGACCAACTTGTGATTGCAACTCCTTAATTGCATTATCTGTTTTCTGCTGATTTAAGATCGCTAGTTGTTGATTTTGCTGTACCACGGACATTAGAGCCTCCACCAAAGTAACCATCTTCTCTAATTCTGGATTATGCCCTTGTTGTGGTTATTGCACTTGTTGTTGGAACTCATGTGGATGGTTGTAAATAGAACTTGCACTTGCAACTTGCTCGTAAGTGTTGGAATAAATACCATACGGCTGAGTTGAGAATATAGCATTGACATGCTCTACGTTCTCATAAGCTGGGCGTGATGGTTTTACAACCACTGCTGCAATTTGTTGCATCATTGCCATCATATTGTTCATTTGTTGACGTAATTCAATAATCTCGTCAACTTGATTAACTCCCTTGGTAGGTGGTTCTGATCCTCGACTTGAAAATTGTTGAGAATTTGCTTCCATACTCTCAATCAACTCCCTAGATTGTGTCACCGTCTTTTTCATAAGTGCACCACCACTTGCAGCGTCAATAAGATTCCTATAACTTACTTGGAGACCTTCATAGAAGTATTGGATAATCATTGCGTCACTAAATTGGTGATGAGGGCAGCTTTCCACCAATCTCTTGTATCGTTCCCAACATTTATATAAAGATTCTCCCACATTTTGCTTCATCCCACAAATCTCCTTGCGAATTTGAATAGCCTTTGACGCGGGAAAATATCTCTCTAAAAAGAGTTTCTTCAACCCATTCCATGTTGTGACACTTTCGGGAGGCAAATAATACAACCAATCTTTAGCAATATCCACCAAAGAGAATCGAAAAACTTTCAACATTGCACCATTCGCCTCAACATCCGCTGGAAGCACGACCGTGACAATGGTGTGGAAGTCCATAAGATGCTTGTTTGGATCTTCATTCACCATGCCATGGAACTTTGGTAATTCTCTAAGCATCCCCGGCTTGATATCGAAAGTTGAATTTGTTTGGATACACCCCTGTTGTGTATCTAGCTTGTGAGAAGCCAACTCCTTGAATGTACGGTTTGCATCACCCATTGCTTCTTCCGGTTTGTAATTCAGTAGGGTACCGGAAACACAATTCTCAAAACCAAGTCAGAAAAATAAACCAAAAATAAGAAGCAATGATAAAAGCAAAAATAATAAAAAGAAACTAAAAACTATATAACAAGCCGAATGCCTCCCCGACAACGGCGCCAAAATTTGATGCGTGTTGTATGAGTGAAAAATAATTCACTTCCTCACTCAGTCAATAAATATAAATATAGTATTCGATAAGAAAGAGTTCGTATCCACAGAGAGGCGATTGTTGTTATACAATTTTCAGATTCTTAAGTAACCAAGTAACCCAGGGTATGTTTTTGTTTTTATCAAAGTAATAATACTAAATAAAGCAAAGCAAAGAGTTGGGATAATCAATAAGAAGAAGATATTGGTCAAGGGATAGTATCATTCACAAACATGTATTTTTCATCTATGATTAGAATTGGTAATTTAATCTCTCAATTATCAAAAGTCCTAGGATATCTTGATCGCAAGAGTATCCCGTTTATTTCCTGATTTTATCACAAACAACATTAAAAGATGCTATTGTGAAATCTACTTAAAAAGCAACCTAAAGTGTAAAAGCACAATTAGATTTAACTCCCTAAGAGCAATAAGTTCTATGAAATAAGACTAATCGATGTAAACAAACATGTAAAAGCACTAATTCGTTTTAACAAAGGTTATGATTCATATGCGATTAAAAAGATGTATCACTACAAGTATTTACCACAAGATGCTACTAGAAATCAGAGATAACAACTTTTACGTATTGAAAACCCTAATATAGCTATAGAGATGAAAACAAATCCAATTGATTCCGGACTCAACCAAACTAGCATTCAAATCATATGATAATAAAAACAATGAATCATAAATGATAAAATTGAGACAAAACTAATTCATAGAATCAAATAACATGCTTGAAGAAATCAACTTTTATTCCATAACCAATTATTGTATTTAGCTACACATATTCATGGAGTTCATCATCATCATATTCAAAGAAATAAGATGAAACATAAAAGAAATCAAACCCTAGAAGTAGTTCTCTGCAAAAGCTCCAAGAATATAATAAAACGTTATCTCAATTGTGTAGAAAAATTCCTTTTTATAGCTTTTCTTCCTTCCAAAATTAGGTCTTGTCTTCAAAGTCCATTAGTTGGAAATTCACCTGGCCCACGAGAGAGAAAACCCGTGTAGAAAATCTGTCCCAAAAGTGATCGCCGGAAAACTGGGGTTTTGCCCGGAATCCGGCGCCGGAACGTCACCGCCGGTTACCTGAAAAGTCAAACCCGTCGAAAGAATATTCTGTCATTGACCGTCAAAGTCAACGGTCAAGATAACGGTCTTCGTTAGTCACCTGGTCAAGGTACTGAGTCAGCTCGCTAACTGGCCATGGCCTAGCCATTTTTCAGGCCATATCATTGCAGCTCCACTGCCAGCCATGATGGATGTGCATTACCACCAGCTTATTTGCTCCAGCATTCCCTGCAACTCCATGGTTATAACTTGTAGCTTTTCCATTCTCAGAATTCATCACCATCACAGTTCAATCCATACTATGACTTCACCAGAACCACCAACACTCCAGCTAAAGAAATAGGCTAAACCCCCACCTGAACACCCACTTCACTTCATTGCAGCACTTTACTGCCACCACAAGTATGTAGTGCAACATATCCACACACAAGAAGCTACCACCTGCAATCCAAAACCACCTGAAACTGCAGCTAGACATTTCTCGCCATTGTCTCAGTCCACAGATGCAATTCAACATCATCATCGCCTACAATATCATGCCTTGTACAGCTCCAGAACCTGCAATGCTTTAACCCTTATGCCAACTCAACACCAATTCATGCCTAGTAACAGCTTCCCCTTAATGCCAGCAACACCATCACTGCAGTCTCAAATCCTCAAACTAACTGCAACCATTTGCACTGTTCCATTTCTTCCTCTTAGCTCAACTATTCTCTTCATCTCTTCCATCAGCTGCAACTTCCATTTCCCTGTAATTCCAGCTTTATTACTAGCAATCACCAGCTCTCAACTTGCAATCCCATCACCTAATGTTCACTTCCGCAGCATCAACCAAACTGCTAACAGATTCAAGCCACCAAATACCCAAGAACATCACAACCAAACTCATAATTCCCCACCTCAACTTCACATCTACATCATCTCAGTTGAATTCACCACCACTACCACATGAACCACAGCTCATCCAAGACAACACCCTGAGTTCATAACCTCCATTGCAGTAACCACTATCTTCTATTTCCTGCAAAACAATCATAACAGCACCAAATCCATTATTCATTGCATTGCTACCAACTTCTTCATCCCAGGTTCAATCTTGCACAACCCATACATTCCTTGTCTCATGAATACATCTCACAGAAACTCATACCACCAAATTGAAATTCAGTCCACTGGTTTGCAACTTCATTACCAGTACCATCCACAATTCCAGTGCATCCACCAACACCAACCATTTCACTCAATTCAACACCAGAGTCCCTTTTTAGCTGAAACCCAGTACCAACATTTTTTTCTTTTTCATGTTCTTTGCCATTATCAAACCCATCTCTGCAAACACACAACCACAGAGGCAAAAGAACTTCAATTTCTTCTTCTTTTGAACCAAACTTGAACTCCATTCATTCACCATTCTCAAACTTGTTCTTAAGCATACATCTAATGCTTAACCAGCTGAAGTTGTACCTCTATAACCTATCTACTTACACTGCATAATCTGCCTATCCTCTCCACTGACATACTCAGCTTCTCAATCTTCTCCATATAATCCTGGTTGTTTAACTTCACAGATCCCCTTTTCTTCCATGAGTTTATTCACTACCAACTGAGAGTACCCATATTTTTCACAACTTCATAGCCAGAAATTCACAATAGAAACCCATTTTCAACCCCTAACATCTCTGGTTCATTGCAGTTACCATCTCTAATTCCTTCTTCCACTATAACCCATTCTTCATATCTGAAATTCATCAGATCTTTAACAGCAACCCCCAAATTCAATTTGGTTTAGAAACCAACAGGAACCCATTTTTCACAGTTACAAGAACCCATTAACCTTCACAGATTTACCTGAGTTGTCACCTAAACCAAATCAATTCCACACTTCAAGCTCAGAACATCTTCAAATCCAATCTCTCCCTGGAATTCATATCAGCTCAACAACCTAATTTGAAACTCTCAAATTTCTTTCTTCCATTTCGATTGAATCTCTCAATATCATCCTCTCTGTCTTGAACTCAAAATTCACCTCTCTTTCAGGTGCCAAATGATTGAGAAGAGGTTCTTGATTTTAGGGTTTGTTAATCATTGGGGTAAAGCTGGGTACTGTTATGGGCCGGCCAAAGACGTCCCCCAACTAGCTTAATACCCAACTAGCTTAATACATAGGTGCCTTGAGTATCTCATTGGGTTCTTTAAACACCTAAGTGGTTGTCCCTTGTCCTTAGCTTGACTGTAATTAGTATTCCTCCAAATAGAGTCACCCATTAACATGTAGCTAGGCTCCAGATAGTGATTGCCTATGAAATGACCAGTTTTCCCTTTTTGCTCAAGTCGCGTGCTTTCTCCTTCTTTCGAGTTCCTCCGCTAACAGAAACCGTCCCTTATTTCTCATATTCACTTATACTTTTCAATGAGAGTTATCACTAAAGTTGTAGTGCTTTTCAGACAGAGATGAAGAAATAAAAGCAAATAATGAGACACAATCCGCCTCCAACGCTTTTGCCATGTTTCCTCTCCTTTTGATCCAAATGACTCCAAAGTACCTAAATACTCAAAAACAAAACATAAGATACATAATTCACACGAAAAATAGCAAAGAAAGCATAAATACTAGATAGTAAATACGGTGTATTCTACACCTATCATATATTCCAAAGGAGTTTGTTGAGACATGTGGTGCTTTAACGTCATCACAAGAATTTAAAACAAGTAATATTTCATATATCTCTTTACCTGTAACTGATGAAGTTCCTTTACCTTCTATTGTGCAGGCACCTAAATTAGAACTAAAACCCCTACCTGATCACTTAAAGTATGCTGACTTGGGTGATGGGGAAGAGCTTCCAGTCATTATTGTAAAGAATCTCACAGCAGTACAAGAAGAACGCCTTCTTCGGGTTCTGAAAGAGCACAAAACGACTATTGGTTGGACAATTGCTGATATCAAAGGCATTAGTCCAGCCATGTGCATGCATAGAATCCTTATGGAAGATGATGTAAATCCATTACGTGATTCTCAGCGTAGGCTTAACCCACCATTGATGGAGGTCGTAAAGAAAGAGATCCTCAAATTACTGAGTGTGGGGGTGATTTACCCAATTTCTGACAGCAAATGGGTTAGTCCGGTGCAAGTGGTGCCTAAGAAATTAGGTGTCGATGTTGTTAAAAATCAAGATGATGAACTCATTCCTACAAGATTTCAAACAGGATGGTGAGTGTGCATAGACTACAGAAATCTAAATTCGGCTACCCGCAAGGATCACTTTCCTTTGCCTTTTATTGATCAGATGTTAGAGAGGTTAGCAGGACATTTATATTATTGCTTTTTGGATGGTTATACGGGATATAATCAAATTTTTATTGCACCAGAGGATCAATATAAGACAACTTTTACTTGTCCTTTCGGTACATTTGCATATAGAAGAATACCATTTGTTCTTTGCAATGCGCCTGCCACTTTTCAGAGATGTATGGTTAGTATATTTTCTGATTACGTGGAGAACATCATTGAGGTATTTATGGATGACTTTAGTGTTTATGGCGATTCATTTGATATTTGTTTAAATAATCTTGAACTTGTGCTTAAAAGATGCATACACACTAATTTGGTTTTAAACTGGGAGAAATGTCACTTTATGGTAGATCATGGAATTGTACTTGGCCACGTCATTTCCTCTAAAGGGATCGAAGTGGACAAGGCAAAGATAGACTTGATTAGGAACTTATAATACCCAACTTCGGTAAGGTAAATTCGCTCGTTTCTTGGTCATGCAGGTTTTTATAGGAGGTTTATCAAAGATTTCTCCAAAATCTCAATGCCGATGTGCAAATTTTTTCAAAAGGAGGTTTCCTTTAACTTCGACTAGGAGTGCAAGTATGCCTTTAATAAATTGAAGGAATTGTTGACTACTGCACCAATTATTAAGTCACCGGACTGGAATATGCCGTTCGAGTTAATGTGTGATGCAAGTGATTATGCAGTCGGAGCTGTTTTGGGTCAAAAAGTAGACAAGAGGTCACATGTGATTTATTATGCATCAAGGACCCTAAAGGATGCTCAAATAAACTATTCTACTACTGAGAAGGAGTTGTTGGCTATAGTATTTGCATTAGAAAAATTTAGAGCTTATTTGGTGGGTGCCAATGTGATTGTATATTCTGATCATGCAGCACTACGGTACCTATTGAAAAATAAGGAGGCTAAGCCAAGACTCATACGTTGGATTCTTTTGCTACAAGAATTCAATATAGAAATTAGAGATAATAAAGGTGTTGAGAATACAGTTGATGATCATCTTAGTAGACTTGTTGTTTCCGAAGAAGAACTCCCATTACGGGATCGTTTTCCAGACGAACAACTTTTCTCAATTGAAGATTCAACACCTTGGTATGCTGATATAGTGAACTACTTGGTTACAAGGCAAGTACCTAATACTATGTCTAATTTTCAAAAGCTAAAGCTTAAGAAAATAGCCAAGCAGTATGTGTGGGATGAGCCCTTCTTGTGGAAATATGGTGTTGATCAAATTATCCGCAGGTGCGTACCAAACTATGAATTTTAGTCAATTCTATCCTTTTGCCATTCTTATGCTTGTGGTGGTCACTTTGGTTCTAAACGTACCGCTCTCAAAGTCCTTGAGAGTGGCTTTTATTGGCCAACCCTATTTGAGGATGCATATGCTTTTTGAAAATCTTGTGATAGATGTCAATGAACGGGCAATCTAGGTGCTTGAAATCAAATGCCACTTAATCCTGTTCTCACTGTCGAGATTTTTGATGTGTGGGGCATTGATTTTATGGGTCCTTTTGTTAATTCGAATGGAAAATTTTATATACTTCTTGTTGTGGATTATGTTTCAAAATGGGTGGAAGCTAAAGCCACCCCTACTAATGATTCTCAAGGTTTTTGTGAGTTTGTGAAGAAATATATTTTGTCTAGACATGGTACACCAAGAGTGGTTATCAGTGATGGAGGCTCGCACTTCAATAAATCCTTCCATGCTCTTCTCAAGAAGTACAACATTACACACATGATTGGTACGACGTATCACCCACAAACTAGTGGGCAAGCTGAAATTTCAAATCGTGAGATTAAGTCCAACCTTGAGAAAAACGTTAACACTACACAAAAGGATTGGAGTTATAGACTCAACGATGCACTTTGGTCGTATAGAACATCATATAAGACACCGATTGGTATGTCTCCATATCGGTTGGTTTATGGCAAAGCTTGTCATCTCCCAGTTGAACTTGAGCATAAGGCTTATTGGGCAGTAAAGATATGCAACATGGAGTATGATAAAGCGGGGAAACATAGGAAACTACAAATCAATGAGCTAGAGGAGATACGTAATGATGCTTACGAGAGTTCTCGAATATACAAGGAAAAAACTAAGCTTTTCCATGAAAAGATGATTTCTCGGAAGACTTTTGTTGTGGGAAAAAAATTTCTTTTATTTCATTCTCGTCTTAAGTTATTTCCTGGTAAGCTAAGGTCCAGATGGAATGGACCATATGTTGTTACTAATGTTTATTCTCATGGTGCAGTTGATATCACTAGTCTTAGAGATGGGACTATTTCTAAGGTCAACGGCCATAGATTGAAGCCATACTATGAAAAGATCGCTTATGTGAATGTGGATGAGATAGAGCTTAAATATTTACTCCCTTTGGATGAGTAGTTGGAGAATGCCAAGTCGGGCTGAGGACGTAAAATTAAGCGCTAAATGGGAGGCAACCCATCGGTTTTGTATCTCTATCTTTTGTATTTTATTTTATTTTATTAGATTTTCATATCATATTTGCATCCCCATGTTTAATTTCATTGAGTCCGGAATCTATTTTAGAAGAAAATTATGACGAATACCTTTTTGTCAGAAAAATTCAGACTGCATGTAGTTCAGTCCAGAGACCATAACTGTCAGACCGTTTATCTAAACACTGTGCCCTTTTGCCACTTTGTAGAAAACACGTATATGAACAACTTTTGTGAATGGAGTTTTTCCAAATTCCTTATCAATTTGCACAGTTTTTTCGTTTTATCTTCTGTTACGTCAGAATTTAGAACTTTCGGTTTTACACATTGAGGACAATGTGAAGTTTAAGTGTGGGGGAGTATTTTGCATATAAATTTTTCAAAATTTTGCATAAAAAACCTTCAACTTGTAGAGATTTTAGAGTCACTAGCATACTTCTAGGTATGTTTACATAGAGATTCTGGCCGACATAACTAAACTTGGAAGTGTTAGAGAACTACATTCGGAATATTCTTACGAATTGGAGTGTTAAATAATTGATTTAATCATGCCAGTGATGCAAATTAGGAGCATGGATAAATGCATTATTAGAGTTGTTGATCAATCATTAGTGGAGACTACCCATTTTCAAGTCAACCAAGGCACCAGACCAAATTTTCTTAGTAGCTGACTAAAGAGCTTTCTTTTGAGTGTGTGTCACCGTACGTTAATTCCGGGTAGAATGGTGAGCTACCCAACTTCACACCATTTTCAGCACTATTTTTTGATCTCTTGAGTGCTAATTTTGTCAATCATAAGGGTGACGTCTATAGATGAAAACTACCTTCTTGTAGTTTGATTTGCAGTTAGCACCATTCTCTCTCTCGCCAGCAACAGGTCCATAGAAACACATCATCATCAACAATGGAGCGACATCAAAATCTACAAGGAAGTTGAAGACGTTTGAGGTTTATAAGCAACAATTCAAGGAAGAGCAAAAGTTTCATATCCAAGTAAAGCAACATACAATGAGCGGATTTTTATATACATGTTGAAGACTTACACATAAGGAGCGGAATTTTATATCAAAGTATGAAGACTTATTTACAAGAGTGAAGAAAAGCAAAAGATGAGAAATATTGAAGTTTATGATACAAAGACAATACAAGTTGTGAAGATTAAAGTGGTAAAGTACTTCTTTCATGGTCATGGTCATGTTTATTTTATTTTATTTTTATTGTTTTAGTTGCAATCTCTTCAAGAAAAAAAAAAGAAAAAAACATGAAAAAAAGAAGAAAAAAAAACATATATATATATATATATATACAAAGAGATTTGCATTTAGGTTGTTATTTTTTCAATAAGGCCATGTGGAAGAAAAATATATAAAGAAGTTTCAAGCAACAAAGAATTGAGGAAAAGAGTACAAATCGTCGAAGTTCTACAAGTTCAAGAGTTTATCATCAACAGTTGAAGGCCGAAGGAAGGAAGACGTTTCTATTGGATGCTGTGAGAGTGGTGATTTCATCATTTCAATCAGATGTGAAGGTGGTAAGTACTCTCACCCTTTCTATAGTGGTTGATTTCCTTTCTTAGAGATCATCAGAAAAATATTTTTGTTTTCAACGATTTTGTGGAGTCTCCAGAAATAATTCAAAAGGTTACCTTCCCACCATTCAACGTGTGTAGGATTCTCTCTTCATTCCTACCTACACACATGTGAGACCCATAAAAAAGCCGTCTTATTGAGTGCAATTATCATAAAATCCTTTTAAGTGAGGCATAAGACGAGGCGAAATGCTTATTGATCGTTCTCAAACACGCGTTTCTCTCATTATGGTGTGGTTATTTCTCACTCAAGATTAAAGAATGAATATGTTCTTTGGTATTTCTAACTTCTTACTACTAGCATGCAGAAATTCTATGTCCTCATAGCTCTTTGGATGCTTGGGAAGCTGGAACGCTTTGAAGTTGGAGTAGGTTTCGTGGGTATATCTCTTGTGAGACCTCACGAGACTATAACTCGTCCACTAGGGACACCTAGGGGTTTAAAGGCCTGTTATTCATGCTAAGAGTAACCGTATCCTCAGAGACATGGAGTTGTTGTATTTTAGATAGTTTGCTCGAGGACTAGCAAAAGCCAAGTGTGGGGGAATTTGTTAAGTGCATATTTTGCATATATTTATTATCGAATCCATGCTAGTAATTGCTATATATTCTTTCAAATTATTGTATATTACATTTGTTTTTCTTTATTTGTGTTTTGCTAGGTGAATCATCCAAAAGAAGCGAATATGCACTTAATTGTGCAATAAAAGAAGTTAGCTAAAAGCGGAGGAAGGCCAAAGACCAAGTGGAACTCGTTCGAACTTAGAAGTGCATGCTATAATTTTGAAGAGGACGAAAATACGAAGCCAACGGCGAAAGAATGGGGTCGTTCCGACGTCGTATGAAGATTTTATGGGCATTTGAAGCGAACAAAGTTGCGCGCACAGAATTTATAAGGGGTAGCCAATCTGTTAAGGGGCTGCCAAGATTCAAAAGATACTAAAGGTACCCGGGTAATCTACTACGGGCTGCCACCTTCTTCCTCTTTACCAAAATACGTAAACATGCAGCATGGAGATGATTCAGGAATTGCACTGATGGGAGAACAAGAAAGATATTTTCTGTTGAGGGTGGACGAGTCTGTAATGGCAGAGAGCTCGAGTTAGGAGCATTGATATAAGAAAGAAGTCGAGCTGCTGGTCAGTTAGTGAATCGAGCAATGGAGTTTGAGTTGCAGCCGGTGTTATGCTGTGACGGAGGCGTTATTCAATGGTGAAGTTCGAAAAGCAAGGAAAGTGAGAAGTTTTGCAGGGACGTATAGCTTCTTCTATTACGGTGGTATGTTGAGAGATGGACAGGGAAGTCATTCTAATGCTTTTTAACATACAGAGATAATGAAGAACGAGCAGAGTTGACGGAGTTTAAAAGATGGTTAGCTGCTTGCTTTCGCTGATCAATGGATGGAGTTGACGATCTGTTGTTGCAGTTAGAACTCAACTGGCAGTGTAATGACGAGATGGAGAACGAGCAGGAAACAATGAGTTGCGCTGTCATGATCAATGGAAGACAATGATAATGCTGGTGATGCCAGGGATTCATGAGAGGTACTGTTGATGATGATCGCTGATGATGGAAGATAGAGAGCTCGAGGAAAAAAATGGCAAAGGGTGTTGCTGCTATTATGAAGCTGTGGTGAGACACAAATGGAGTTCATGCATGGCAGTGGTGCTGTACGAAACTATTGATAAGACGGAGTTCAGTTTCGTGAACAAGAGAATCGAATGGCAGAGATGGAGTAGCTGTTACTACCATTGAGAGTTATGGAGCTGAGCTGTAAATAATGGCTAAGACGAGTTCGATGGAGGAGTTGGGAACAAGATGGGAACAACGTGCTGCTGCCATGATCAGTTGAGCTGTGGTATTCAGGAATGAGAAGATGAACTCGAGTAGGAAGATGGATGATGTTTTTATGGGCAGTGCTCGGTAATAGAGAAGAAGAGATATGGAGTATGGCAGTTTAGATGCAGTTGAGCTCGAGAACACGAGTTCGAGTTTCCGGGAGAGCAAACCACGGTAGTGAGCTAGACGTTTCGGCCGTAAAACACAAGTGAAATCTCGGTTGGGATATCCCAGCCGTGATAGAAAGGAAAAAAAGAAGAAAACATACAGGAGAACAATCGTATGGGAATTCCTAGCCGTTATCAAAAACAATAAAAACTCAAAACATACAGGAGAACTTTTGCGATAGGTAAGTTTTTGTCCAAATGGAAGTAACAATATCTTTGATGAGAATCAGGGAACTCTTTGGGAATATATTTAACCAACCCTTCACCTCGGTCAGTCAAAAAAGTGATTGGGCGATCATCATTCAAAGCCTCCTTCAGTTTCTTGAAAAACCATTCCCAGCTGATATTGTCTTCTCCAGGTACTAAACCAAACGCAAGCGGATAAAACCCTGCAAAAAGGAATTAATAGTTATGTTAAGCAGAAAAATATTGACACTACATATTGACATGCAGTATGGTTTCCCTCTTTGTTGATATGTGAAAACCTGACACTACATAAGGACATGTTAAGCAACTGATTGACACTACATATTGGCATGTAGTATGGTTTATCTCATACTCAGTAATGTCATTATGTAGTATGTAGTATGGTCAATACTCATTGTCAGATAGTGAAGTAAGGTCAATATGAGTGATCTAACTACCAGATACTACATATCATAAAAAAAAAAAAAACAATTACCTTGATTGCCATTAAGACATGTTGCTGCCATGAGACCCCCTTTAAATGTTCCAGTGAGAAAAGTACAGTCGCAAAAAATCATGGGACGACATAGTTTATATCCCTCTATACAAGCTCCAAAGAAAACAAAAAGTTTGTTGAATCTTTTTGTAGCATCATTGAAATCGAAGTCAATAAATGACCCAGGGTTTGTTTCCCTAACAGCATTACCCACCAAGCAAGATCAGTGTACGACTTCACATCATCACCAAAAATCTGTTTATGCGACAACTCAATTGCATGATATGCATGGTGATACTGGATCTCGATGCCACCACCAACTTTAAGAAAATCTATGATATCTGCTGGTATTATGCGAGGGTTGTGCCTGACCATCTCATGAATTAGACTGTTCATGAGTTTTTTTGTAACTCTAGGATTCTTCAACATATAACCACCACCACAGGTGCGTCTTCCCACATATTTCTTTATCTTAAAAACATCAATAGAACTACCAATGGCAGTTGCGTGAAGCTTCCATGAACAACTTTTCACACTACATACGGCGCTGAATCTCTCAAGGTCATTATTCTTCTTAATTACCTCGTATCCAGTTCTCATGCAGTATTTTTGGCATGCTATACGTATAGCATCAACACCACCATAGAATAATTGATTTGTATCATCAAAAATCTTATCCCAACCATCTAAAAAGAACACTCTTGGAGCTTCTTTACCCTCTTTCAAGTAACTATTCTTTGCACTGACAACTAAGTCTGCGTTGCTGTCAACTTCCATACGCCTAGAGGAACTAGATGCGCCATTTGAAATTACATCCACGTGCAAATCAAAGAAAGCTGATTGCTTTGAAGAATGTAATGCAGCGATTCCCTGGAGTGTTACATCAGCAAGAATAGGAACTATCGCTTGATTCTGGAAATAGTTAACCAGAATAGTCGATGGAGTCAACCAGCTCCACATATTACAGATGCAAAATTTCAAATCCTCTAAAGTTGAAAACGATGTAACCTCATATGCAAAATGATATTGCTTATGGTATACATGAGAATAGATGGAGAAGTCTGGTTTGGGAGCAACGTCAGACATGTTAACCCTGTAAAAAATGACACATACTGAGATGAAACAAAAAGTAATGCTATATACAGCACGTATTGACATGTACTGACTCATATTGATATGTATTAGCATCTACTGTAGAATGAAAAAGAGCATGCTATAATAGTGGATCATAATCATACGTATTGGCATCTACTGACTCATATTGATATGTATTGGCATCTACTACAGCATGAAAAAGAGCATGCATATATGCAGTACGTATTGACATGTACTGACTCATATTGATATATATTGGCATCAACTACAGGATGAAAAAGAGCATGCATATATGAAGTACGTATTGACATGTACTGACTCATATTGATATGTATTGGCATCTACTGCAGGATGAAAAAGAGCATGCATATATGCAGTACGTATTGACATGTACTGACTCATATTGATATGTATTGGCATCTACTGCATGATGAAAAAAGAGCATGATATATGCAGTACGTATTGACATGTACTGACTCATATTGATATGTATTGGCATCTACTGTTGAACAAAAATAGCATGATATATGCAGTACGTATTGACATGTACTGACTCATACTGATATGTATTAGCATCTACTATAGGATGAACAGATAGCATGCTATAATAGTGGATCATAATCATACGTATTGGCATCTAATGACTCATAATCATAATCATATCTAATGACTCATAATCATACGTATTGGCATGTACTGACTCATAATCATATATGCTATCAGATTACAGAAAACAAAACAGAAATCATACCTTGTTCGAATCTGAGATAAACCTAATTCGCTCAAATACCTAATTAAAACACACAAAAATCATGAAAAATTACTTAAAAAATGAACGAAAATTACTTAGAAACTGAATTCACATTGTAAATCATCATAAAAACAGAAATCATAAAAATATAACAATGTACATCATATACAATTGTTTTTATAGAAATCGGATCCGAATAAACCTAATTACTCATCAATAATTCTAGAAAAACAGAAGAATAGGATGATTTGAAGGATAAATACCTTGGTTCGAAGCTCAGATGACCTAATTCGAAGCTCAGAAGAACCTAATTCGAATCTCAGATGAAGATGATTGAAAAACAGTACCAGAAATTGATTATATCCCAAAAACCGATCTCCTCTGAGAAGAAAGAAAAAAAAACTGATTCCTGTGTTCGTCACGAGTTGCATAAGGGTAAGGTGGGAATATTTAAAAGAAACTCTTGTGTCATTGGCACGTTTTTGGACTAAGGGATAAATTTTGTGGTCCAAAAACATGTTTTTGGACTAAGGGATAAATCAATTCTGGTACTGGACTAGCCAGTAACTGGGTATCTCATTTCTGGACTAGCCAGTAATTCCTAGTATCCCATACGTAAGAAGAGAATAAAAATAGGCTGTCAGTTCCAGCCAACTGACAAGCCAATTTCAGTTAAAAAAGAAGATTGTTGGGCTGGTCTTCACTGTTCATGCCAAGCCCATGAAGCTGTTTCTAAGTGGGTTATGGAATATGCACGAATTTGGCTAAGTTTTGGAAGAGTTTTGGCTAGTTTTGGCAACCATTCGACACGGGATTTAAGCACAGGCAAAACTACAATTGGGACACCTATATAAGAGAACTTCTAATATTTTTGGGACATCAATCTTTTAATCTTTAATCAAGTTTTGGAGATAAGAACACAAGGGAGAAAAGCTAGGGTTTTGGAGCATTCTTCATCACCGTAACTATTTCTTTTCCATTTTATCTTATGAAACTCATGGGTTTTTTTAGCACCATGAGTAACTAAACTTCTTAGTGATTGGGGATGAATTCTAAGTTCTAGACAATGATTTGAGTTATTATATAAATCTATTTTGAAGTTTTTCACATGATTATTGATTGTTTATACTAATTAAAATATTTATGACTAATTGATAGATTGTTTAGGTGGCCAACTGAATTAATTTGTTGATTTAATCAAATGCTAGTATTGAGTTAGGAGATAAGTAATAGTCGAATAATTCATACAAAAGTAGAGAACACAAGACCTTGCGGAGGGATTCTGTGTAGCGATTGTGTGTATAAACAACACTAGAAAGTGGACCTTGAGATAAGAGTCTAACTACTAGGATTAACCTATAATTCACAAAAGATAAAGCATTCGAACAAATTACACCTTGAGTGAGCTACTACTAGGTGGTTTCGACGAATAGAATCTGGTATTGGAGAGCTTTCGTACCCAGTTATATAAGGGATTTAGGGGATAACACTGAGCTAGCTGTTATTCCACGGTTGGTAATAATTTGTGATTAATTGTATTAATGGATGGATATAATAACTTGATGGAGGTTTTGTAACGAAGAAGGATTCCCTGATCATATTTCTCTCCATTGCTTGCAACTTAATTATTTTTAATTACTTTGATTTTATTTTGAATCTAAAACAAAAATCCCCCCATTGTGACACTTTTGACAACTAAACTCCCTGCTCTTCGTGGAAACGATCCTTACTTCCAGTATATTACCAGTTAATTGTGTGGAAATAAGTAATTTAATTTGAGTGCACCTACGACACGCATCACAAACTCTATTTGGTCGTAAGATTAAAATTTTCGAAACTGGCACTGAATATAAGAAACTCAATAGAATTCTGCAACAAAATGGTACCCAACATCGCCTTACTTGTCCCCATACATCTGCTCAAAATGGTCTCGCAAAAAGACGACACCATCACATAGTTGAAACTGGCTTAACACTCCTATCCATGGCTTCCGTTCCGCCTCGTTTATGGTATGATGCTTTTTCTACTGCCACTTTTCTTATGAATCTTTTCCCTCAGTTCCTACAGGTTCTAAATCTCCATATGAGCTGTTGTTTAATAGAGTTCCGGATTTTTTATCTCTTCGAACTTTTGGTTTCTTATGTTTTCCTCATCTTAGATATTATCGAACTAATAAACTGGAGTCGCGGTCTTCTCCTTGTGTCTTTCTTGGATATTGTGCAACTCGTAAAGGTTACAAGTGTTTGCACATTCCGTCCGGTCGGGTATATTGGTCATGTCATGTTGTTTTCGATGAATCTTCTTTTCCTTTTGCAGGTCCCAACTCCTCAGTACTACCATCTTCCTCCGATCCTTCACAGGCAATCTCCTCTCCACTTCTTTTTCCAACATCCACTGTCATGTCTTCTCATATTCTCTCTGCTTCCTTGTCTGTTCCTCCTGCTCCGATTTATTTTTCCTTTCCTCTAGTTTCCAATTCTACTAATCCTTTACAGGATACTTCTATTGCTGGCCTGCCAAAATTTGTTTCCCATCTACGGCGTCATGCTGCTACTCGTCAGTTGGTTACAACCAACATCACAACACATGTCACTGTTACAACATCAAATGCAACACAGCTGCTCCTGTCATCATTTGTAGCTGTTGTAGAGTCATCTTTGTCTCCTGCTATGTTTACACAGCACTCCTCTTCGGCTGCCCCAGCTGACTCACCTGCTGATGTTGTTCGATTCCCTATAGAAGTCCAACGGTCTTTTCCAACAGATGACATAGTTATGGAAGTTCAACAGTCCTCCTCTTCCAAAGCTACGGAAGTCCAACAGGCTATGGAAGTCCAACAGTCTTTTTAAACAGACGACAAAGCTATGGAAGTCCAACAGTCCTCCTCAACCACAACTACGTAAGTCCAGCAGTCTTTTCAAAAGGACTCTCAATAATTTTTTCCTTCTGCTGCTACTCGTTTTGGTCATACCTACAGCATACGTTTACCACCTGTTATTGTTGCTTCTTCTGAAGTTCTATTCCCTGTTGTTGTCTCGTCTACGGAGGATGAAGTTTCAGTCCCAGTTACTGACCTACAAGATGTTGCTGCCATCGCACCGGTATAACTAGTTTTGCTGGATCAATCTGTTGCAACTTCTTGACCACCTACTAGGAATGATCACTCCATGATTACTAGGGTAAATGATGGTATTTTCAAACCAAAAGCTCTCTTAGCTTCGAAATATGCCACAATTACTGATGCATTTTTCGAGCCAACTTGTTATTCACAGGCAAAACAAGATCCTAAGTGGCGTAAGTCTATGGATGATCAATATAATTCTATTATTCAAAATGGCACTTGGTCATATGCTAAACGTACTCCGGATATGAATGTAGTTGGATATAAATGGGTATTTCATGGCAAACGCCTTGCTGATGGCACTATTGAACGACGTAAGTCCCGTCTCATGGCACAAGGCTTTCATCAACGTGAAGGGAAGGACTATGGCGAAACTTTCAGTCTCGTAATCAAGCCTTGTACAATTCGTGTCGTTCTTACTTTGGCTCTTACATCTGCTTGGCCTATTCGCTAACTTGATATTCAGAATGCGTTTCTTAATGGTTTTCTTTTTGAAGAGGTTTATATGAAGCAACCTCCTGGTTATAGTGATCCAAATTATCCTGAGCATGTATGTCGCTTGCATAAATCGTTGTATGGCCTCAAGCAGGCACCAAGGGAGTGGTACACTCGACTTAGTGTGTTTTTACAACAACTTGGTTTTGTTACTTCTCGAGCGGATTCTTCCTTGTTTATTCGTCGTTCAAATGGTGATGTTACTTATCTTCTGGTGTATGTTGATGACATTATATTAACAGGCTCCTCTTCTTCTTATTTACAACACCTTATTGATACTCTTTACAAGGAATTTGCACTCAAAGATCTTGGTGAGTTGTCTCTTTTTCTCGGTGTTGAGGTTACCCGAACGCCTAATGGTTTGTTTCTCTCTCAGCGTCGGTATATTGAAGATTTATTGGAACGTGCCAACATGCAAGGGGCTAAGCCTGTGAGTACTCCTTTTACTACTTCTACAGAGTTAAATCCGCAAGGTGGGGTTCCTTTGAAGAATCCAACTGAATATCGAAGTATTTTTGGAGGTCTTCAATACTTGTTGATTACACGCCCTGAACTTGCTTTCTCAGTTAATAAAGTTTGTTAATTTATGCAACAACCTACTGATAAGCATCTTCTTCTTGTTAAGAGAATATTGCGCTATTTACAAGGTACTTCTTCTTATGGTATTACTCTTCGGCCCTCTTCTTCTTTGAAATTAAATTTTCAAGCCTATACAGATGCTGATTGGGCTGGTGATCCGACTGATAGACGTTAGTGGTTATTGTGTCTACTTAGGATCGAATCTCATTTCTTAAAGTGCTAAAAAACACAAAACAGTCTCTAAATCTAGTACCGAGGCTGAATATTGGGGGCTTGCCATTGCTACTGCTGAGCTCATGTGGATTGAGTCTTTACTGAAAGAACTTCAAGTTCTGTAGGTTTCTGATTTTCCTGTTCGTTAAGTTTTGTAAATATATACAATCTCTTCTCTGGTTCTCTCACGTTTGAGAAACCTATTCAATTCTAAACCTATTTTTTTCTCCTAGCACTGCTGCTCGAGGTGTAGCTGTTGTGCATCGTCTCTTTCCCGACTATCACACATGGGAGTTGATGAGATTGATGATCCAAAATGCTCGCGTCCGTTACTCTTGATTACAGATGAATAGGTGAATGATAATGATGAGGAAGAAAAAAGAGGAGGATGAGTCTTTGATCACACGTTCAAAGCGAAATGTTCTTGAGGTACACCGTGTTGAGAAGGTAAGAAAATACTATTTTACCTTAAGGTATATACCTTGACCCTGTTTTTTGGATTGTTGACGTGGGTACCCTATACAGGTTGCAGAAAAGAGGCTGAAGGATGCAGTAGAGGGTGATGTTGATGATGGTTTGCGACTTCATGAGATTCCCGATCATTGTTTAGTTAGCGACATATATGTGGCCAATTCGGGGATTGGTCAAGATGGTTATACTATGGTTGACATGACTCTGGATAATCTGACCATTGATTTTCACATACCTGGTGATAGTGATGATGAAGGGTTTCTTGGATAGGAGGAGCAATAAAATGTGCCACTTCGTGAAAACATAAGTGCCCCTCGACCGGAACATCTAATATTCTTGAGCCTGGAAGCGAGCCTACTGGGAGAGTCCCGAGTAATGTTGGTGGTTCCTCCACTATGAATGGTGAACTATCCACCGCTTTTGGAACTAGCAGTGTACCCAAGTCTGTTGCTGGTGCTGAAGTTGGTGTTATGACTCGTCCTACTAATTTTGGTTCCCTCTTTGCTGTGTTGGTGAATCCTGATTTTGATAATCAATCTCTAGAAGAGGTTCTGAGGAGAGTCCATCCGACCAATGAAGTGATATTTGAGAACATGAAAATGGTGGTAAGTGATGTATTTTTAGTATTGAATTTTTAATTTAGGGGACTATATCATGATATATTGTGTTGCTCGTATGTGCCCCAAATCTGGAATTTTATACAATTATCGATGATCGGAGCTGAGGTGGCGGGTGAGCGAATTGGTTCGCTCGATGTGGAGAATCGTCAGCTTCAAGAGGACGTGGAGAACACTTGTGGTAAGTGTTTTGTTATTATATCCCTTGATGTGCATGTTAGAGCATAGCTTGGCCGAACCCACCAAGAATTAGTATGTCAAGTTTGGTTATCATATTTTTAATGCATGTGATTGTATCCTAACGGTTTGTTGGTTCAAGTGTTACACTCCCTTGCAGTCTGGGAAGGCAGGGATGTATCACATACTAGGAAAATTCTTCATACTGAGTTGAAACAACATGAATGCACTATTGCTAATTTGGTGTCTGATATGGGGTATATCCATAGTCATAAAGAAACTGAAAAAGCGGGGGGTCTAAAAACCACACCCAATATTTCGTTCGGCAATTTGTATGGACTAACTCCAACATAATTCCAAGAGAATCAATAAGACAGTCAGACTCATTCAAGGAAATATATCCCAGAGTTATATATTTGTTTCTCAATGTAATCATTAAATCAAACAAATAGAATTCTTGAGCCTGATTATTATAAGAAACAACTTGAACGGTACCAAAGACCAATATTCAAGTGTCAATCAACAACCAAAGGTTGGATTTACCAATTGATTGAACTATGCACAACCTGTGATATTTCAATTATATAAACAAATATAATGCAGAAAATAAATAACACAGACACCTGAAGTTTTGTTAACGAGGAAAACGCAAATACAGAAAATCCCCGGGACCTAGTCCAGATTTGAACACCATACTGTATTAAGCCGCTACATACTCTAACCTACTACAAGTTAACTTTGGACTGGAGTTGTAGTTGCAGGAATTCCCACACTACACCTTTGTTAAGATTCTATAGAAATCTATTGGAAACCAATTAGACTTCAAAGATTTAAACGACACTTTACTATTCAAATCTCAGAAATGTTTACAGAATTGGAAGAAATCAAGATTACAAATATTCTCTTGAATTTTCTCTCTCCTCAACTCTCAAAAATACATCATCCTTTTCTGGATATATCGACCCCTTTATATAGGGATTTACATAATGGATGACAGCTAAGTTTTCCTCATATTTCGGATCTATTTTGCGATCTCATCGCGATCGCTACAATATTCTCTATCGCGAGAACGATGACCATCGCAGGATCAATGTATTCTTCTTTTACTTCTTCCATCGTCAGTTTCTTTTGGATATTCTATGACGCTCGTGAAACGTTGTTAAAGAATTGGCAGTGACGCTCGCAGAAACGTTATTAATATCGCAGGAATAGCGTTATAGCGATATTCTGGTCCTACATCTTTCCTCTTCTCATGTCTTTTCTATGAGGAAGAGAAGATCATGAGAACCAATATTATTTATTACCCTCGCAACTTCTTTCTCTTTTATACTTTCTTCTCGACAAGATTCCGTTAATCTAGCCTTTCTTACACGTGTTGTGAATTCCTTCATTTACTGACGCGTCTCTTCTCAATGCCCCCCCCCCCCCCCTTTGCCTATAAAAGGTAGAATTAAGTTTCAAAACTAATTTCCTTCTTCCGTTTCTTCATCTTCTTTATTTGTTTACTTCGTCTTCCGTCTGCAACTTTTCTTCTTCTTCTTCATATTCTTCTGCTACTGTTCTAATGGAGTCATCAAGGTATGTTTCTTGACTTATGACATTTATTTAAGCCAATTCTTACTTTCATTCTCCAATCTTTCTTATTTGATTCTTCATAACTTCCATGTTATGTCTCTTATTCAGTGGAACTACACAATCCATGATTCAAAACCCTAATACTCGCAAAAGACTAGTAGAGAAGAAGAATTCAGCGGAACTACACAATCCACGATTCAAAACCCTAATACTCGCAAAAGACTAGTAGAGAAGAAGAAGAGGAGTTCTGCGAATGATAAGGTAGTAAGAAACATATTCTATTTCCTAATAATAATATTGTTGCCTCTGTTTCTTATCTGAATTATTGTTCGCAGAATGACGAGAACCCTGTTAAGCCTCCCAAAAGATCTCGCCACTTTAAGACACTTGGGGAAGATCTCACTATGCCCACATTAACATCCGTGAAGATTACTCCCATACCATCGTAACCAAATCTTTCTACTTTTGTTTGCGAGAATATCGCTACCCATACTTCTACTTCTTCTGACCCTTTAACAGATCAGGCTTCTAAAATTGATGTGACTGAAACTCCTTATAGTCCTTTACGGCCTTCAACTGTTGTTTTTCCACATACTCCTCCTGACAAATCAACCATCACAAATGATCGTCAACTTGCTCTCATTACTACTTCATCTTCTACACCCCTTCCTTCATCAAACGAAACTTTTGCAGGTGTTGATGTTGCTTTTAAAATCTTGTATAACATTTTAGACAATGCTAGAAAGTCTTCCACTGACCCTCTCCATCATGAAGCTTGCGAGACTCTACTCAAGTATTTTGGCTCTGATGATAATGCTTCGCGAGTGTCTTTGGAAAATGAGATTGAAGCTCTGAGGAAAAGCCTTCAAGCTAAAACTGCTGAATGTGATACTTTGAATCATATGCTTCGCAACTCTTCTCTAGACTGCGAGAATCTTCGCAGAAAAAATGACGAGCTGAAAGGTACATTTTTCTTGCCTCTGCTCTTTTTTTTCTGTTTTATTTACATATTTTCTGTACTCAGGCTTCCTTCTTAAATTTTTGATTCATATATTAGTTTCAAATCGGACTCGTTTCATAGAAAGACTCAAATTTGAATCTATCGCTGAAGAAGCTCGCGTTGAGAGAGATTCTTGGATGGATCAACATACTAGACTAGACAATATTTACACTTATTCAATTGATCACATAAATAATCTTACTAATGAGAATAATCAATTATTGCAAAGGCAGAATTTATTAAGTGGCGAGGTTGATCGCCTCTCATACTTGTTTTTTAAGGCTAATTTGGCGATGGAATCTTTATCAGATGAGAATAAAACTTTGTCCCAAGAAAAACATAGATTTTCAAGCTTGATGGCGATTTCCTCGCAGCAATTAAGTAATCTTCAAAGCACATGTAATAATCAAGAGCAATCTCTTCGTTCTCTCAAGAATGAGCTCAAAGAATTAACTGAATCATCTGCTGCCGAGAAGGATAGACTTATCAAGGGTAGACTAACTCTTAGTTTAAGAGCCAGCGAACTTCAAAGACCAATACTCTCAATTAAAGGAATCTCATTCTTTACTAGCAAAGGAAAACTCATATCTTCGCAACAAAGAAGAAAGCATGAAATCTCGTCTGAAGGGTTTGGTTGGCGATAAATTGGATGATTCCATGAATCAATGGGAGAACTGTTTATTTAATCCAAAACTTAACCTCGCAAAAAGAAGGTAGTCAATTGACTTCCTCTCTTGTTGATCTTTTCATAAAATTTTGTGTTATATTCTTTGTGAGTTTTTTTTCTAATTGATCTTTTATTATTTTGTTGCTCGCAGAATCCGAAAGAAATTTTCATTCTACCATCGCTGATCTGACCACTAAATTGGTTAAAGTTCGCAAAGAAAACAAGTCTCTTGTTTCCAATTATCTTGATGCCCGTGACAAAGCAGAAAGAAGACTTGATTATCTCGAGTACTTTAAAAATATAGAGATTAGGAATCGCGATAGAGGTTTCCTTCGCAAGGTCCACCTCAGTGCTGAAGTTCTTGTGAACGAGATTCTTCTCTCCAATTTTCTCCCTCCTGTATCTGTTCCTCCTCTAAAGGTTGATGATGATGAAATTCCTCTTCCCATGGATGAATATTTAGAGTTTACCAATGATGAATAAAATATCTCCCAAGGAGATGGTGAAGAAGAAGAAAGAAGTCCTCCCAGAGAAGTAACTGCAAGTGGCGAAGTAACCGCTGATAAAGAATCAAAAGAAGGAGAAACTCATGATGAAAAGGATGCTGAAGAAGCTGATAACTCTGGCAGAAATAATAATTCTGACGAGCAAAAAAATAAATCTGGCGAAGCCATCGCTGAAACTTGAATTTTATCTTTAATTTCTTTTTCTTCTTCTTTCTTGCGAGCGATGTAACTTTCAATTTAGCTTACTTTAAATATTTTCAAGGAAGATAATGAAATCTTATTTCTCTATTCCCTTACTTGCCCTTCATTATCTTTATGGAAATAGTGAAGCATTTTCTGTATCTTCTTTAAGGAATTGTGTTGTTGCATTGTTCGCGAAAGTATGATTATATATGCGATACGATGAATACTGCTGCGATGTTCTGAAAAATTCTGAAGGAATCTGCTATGTTAAGAATTTTCCTTCTTATATATGGTTATGCGATGAATAAATACTTCCTGCAATCTTAAAATGGAATAGTTAATTGGTAAGATTATTTTTTTGGTCTTATTTTTCCTTCCTAATTAAAGGTCTTATTTTGCCAAACTTTTTCTGTCTGCAACAAAATCGCAGGATTTCTTAACATTTGCATGTAAAGACCCTTTGATCTTGTCTTATCCATGTTCTTTCAAAATCTTTGCGACAATATGACAATTATAAACTCTCTGTTAAGAATTTAACCTTGTGACATTGTCGTCTTGCGATGAAATCGCAGGACGTCTTTACATTTTCATGTAAAAACCCCTTGATCTCATCTTAACTTTTGGATTGTTGCCTCTGTATAATTTACGTCACGCGACAATATGACAGGCCTAAATTTTCTTGCGATCATAAAGCCCCATGACATTGCCGTCTTAAGACACTTATCATCTCCCTAATGGAGGGTGCCGCCCTTATCTTCCCCCTGGTTGCCCCTTCAAGGAGGGAACATCGGCCATACAATACTATCTCCTCCCATCCAGATTTACCAACAACCAGCTATTTTCGCAGCCTCTTGTCATTTATGCCTATATGGCTTATAGTTACAAGACTGCACCCTAAGTGGGGTTTTCTTTAGGCCAAGTGCATCGTAGCCAAGACTTACCAAGAATGGCAAGGGAGTTTCGTATGACCTTGGCACCCTTGGCTCAAACATGTACCTCGGCACCTTGGTCATACTTTGCACTTCTTGGAAGAGATTCTCGGTCGTCCAACCAGGGTATAACCATATATAGTTGGAAATCCAAGATCTCTCTCCCGGATAGGTTTTCTTTAACCCCAACATCTGCATGACTCAGGATCCAGCAGAGGTATAACCTTACCCCTGAATCATGTCAAGAGATACCCCCTCCTATGACACGCTATTAGGTCTTACATTTGCCTCTTACGAAATTTTATCCGCGAACTAGGGTGCACGCCATAAAGGTTCGTCCCATTCTTTAATCTCTGCGAAATTTTATTCGCTTTTCTTGCGATGATGCTCGATGCACTTGTTGTGCTTTGTTATCAGAAGAATTTTTCAATTGTAAGAGAGAGAGAAGAATTTATTATCTGTGTCATCATATAACATACCAGTATTTCTTTTCTCGCATAAGATGTCATTGATAATACCTCTTCAGAAATAATATATTCCACGGTCTATCGAGTCTTTGACCAACATCTCTTCATTCAGGATCCATTAGTTTGTATGCCCCAGTTCCAACTATCTCTTTAATGATGTATGGCCCATCCCATTTTCTCTCCAATTTTCCACCACTTTCTCGCTGATAAACAGGCGTTTCTCGCAGTACTAAATCGCCAGGTTGGAATTCACGCTTCTTAACACGTTTGTTGTACTCGCGAGCTAATCTGCGTTGATAATTCTCCATATGTTGTAGAGTTTGTTCTCTTTTTTCTTCTAATTCATCCAACTTATTCAGTATCATACCAGCACTTAAATTTCTTTCCCATGCTTCTCTTTTTGTAGTAGGTATAACAATTTCTGTTGGTAATACAGCTTCTACCCCATATGTCAAACAAAATAGTGACATTCCAGTTGCTTCTCGTCTAGTTGTGTTGTAAGCCCATATTGCATTATGTACTTGCTCGCACCATAATATGTGGTATCCTTCTAACTTCTTTTTCAAGATATATTCGATTGTTTTATTAGTTGCCTCAGCCTGACCATTTGCTTGTGGGTATAAAGGAGTAGACTTTCCACATTTTATCTTAAATGCATTGAGTAACAATTCTATATTATGTCCCTCAAACTGCTTTCCATTATCAAATACTAATTGTGATGGAATCCCAAATCTGCAGATTATATTTTCAAAGATGAATGTAAAAATATCTTTATCGCGAATATGTTGTACTGCCTTTACTTCTCCCTATTTTGTGAAATAATCTGTTGCGACAATCAGATATCTTCTTTGTCCAGAACCAAGTACAAATGGTCCCACAATATCTAACCCCTATTTCCCAAAGGGCCATACACTTGTTGAAGATGATAATGGTGCTCCTGGTGCATGTATCTTTTTCCGTATCGCTGGTAATCCTCGCAACACCTTGCGAGTTGCTTTGCATCCTCATGCATATACGTCCAGTAATAACCCTGCATTTTTGTTCTATATGCTAAAGATCTTCCTCCACTGTGATTACCAGCGTCACCACTATGTAACATCTTTAATACTTTTTGTCCTTCTTCTCTCGTCAAACATCTTAGCAATGGTCCATTAAAATATCTGCGATATAACACTCCATATCTTAGCTCATAATTTGTTGCCCTACTTTTCAACTTGTGTGCTTCTAATCTATTTCTTGGAATTTCTCCTCTCGCCAAATATGCATGAAGATCTGCTCGCCAATCCGTGATATTGCTCGTAGGTTCTCCCTCGCCAGCGTCTACCATCATTACATCCGTCTCTTCTTCTTCTTATTTGTTTATCGATGGAAATGAAAGTGTTTGAATTTTTATGCACCTCACCAATGGATTTGTCATCATACTAGATATGAAAGCGAAAGCATCTGCGAGCCTATTATCTTTCCATGATATGTGTCTCCATTTTATTTTTGGAATTCTCGCAGATAATTCTTCAACGAGTCTTTTGTACTTTCTCAGAGATGGTTCATTTGTTGTGTACTCTCCTTTTATCTGACGAATAACCAATTGTGAATCGCTGGTGATTCTGGAATTTTCCAAATTCATTTCTATCGCGAATTTTAAAGCATGAATCACAGCTTCATACTCCGTTTCATTATTAGTGGATGAAAATTCTAATCTAAATGAAAAAGCTGTTTTTTCTCCTTCTGGCGATATGAAAATAACTCCAATTCCATTTCCTTCTTCGTTGGATGATCCATCCACTAATATTTCCCATCTGTTGGGTTCTGTTAATAGCTCTTTTGGATCTCCGCATTCCTCTTCTACATCCATCATCTCCTCCATAACTTCATCATCTTCTATAGGAAATTCAGCTAAGAAATCTGCGATGACGTGTGATTTTGGCGAGGATAAAATTTCATATTGTATATCAAAGTGTCCTACTTGTGCATTCCATCTCTCAACTCTGCCTTATCTCTTTGAATTTTTCATTACTGACTCAATTGGCACTTTCGTTAACACTTTGACCTTATGTGCTTGAAAATAGATGCGAAGTTTGAAAGTTGCATGTACCAATGCTAGAATTAGTTTCTCAATATTTGAATAATTTCTCTCTGCAGAATTGAATGTTTTACTAATGTAATAAATTGGTTTTTCTACCCCTGCATCTACTCGCAGCAACACAACACTTAGCGCATATGTGGTTGTTGCAAGATAAATCAATAATTCTTCTCCCGGTTCTGCTTTCTGTAAAATAGTTATGTTCGTTAAATGTTCTTTTATTCCTTGAAAATCTTTTTCGCATTCATCTGTCCACTTAAATTTTGGTCCCTTCTTGAGTATATCAAAAAAATGTTTGCACTTGTCTGAAGATCGCGAAATGAACCTTCCTAGAGAGGCTAAGAGTCCATTTAATTTTTGCACATCTTTTACCGTCGCAGGTGTTGGCATATCGCGAATTGCTTGTACCTTTTATGGATCAACTTGTATTCCTTCTTTTGATACAATATACCCCAAAAATTTCCTTGAAGTTACTCCAAAAGTACACTTATCAGGATTCACTTTAATATTGAATTGCCGCATTTGATTGAAAATCTCTTTCAAATCTTGCACATGATTCTCAGCTTCTTTGCTTTTGATCAGCATATCATCTACATACACTTCTAATGTTTTGTGGATCCACTTTGCAAACACCTTCTCCACCATTATTTGATACGTTTCACCAGCATTTCGTAAGCCAAATGGCATTTTTGTATAACAATATAATCCTCTTGGAGAAAAAAATGCGGTATGTTCTTGATCTTCTTCAGCGAGAGGGATTGGATTATATCCTTTATACCCATCCAACGATGATATTCTAGCATTTCCTGCTGCTGATTCAACCATCTGTGGAATATATGGTAATGGAAAACTATATTTTGGACAAGCCTTGTTTAAATCAGTGAAATCTATACAAATTCTTATCCCCTTATTCTTCTTTGGGACCACTACCATATTTTTAATCCACTCTAGATATTTTTCTTGCCTTATAATTCCTGCGTCGAGCATCTTCTGTAATTCTTCTTCTACTTGAGAATGATATGTTGTTGCGATCTTCCTTATTCTTTGCTTAAATGGTCGTATGTTTTTGTTGATTTATAATTTATGTCATGCTATTGACGGGTCTATCCTTGGCATCTCATCCATGCTCCACGCGAAGATATCTGCATATTCTCGCAAAAGATTTATAGTTCTTTCTTCCTCATCTGCCTCCATTCTAGTCCCAATTTTCAGCATTTTAGGTTCTTCTTTACTCCCAATATTTATTTCCTTTGTTGGTTCTGCTGCGATATAACTGGCTTCAGGTTCTCCCATTGGTGTTGGTGCTTTCATAATTCTCGCGAGTTCATCTCCTTCTTGTGGGATTTCACTGGGTATTCCTTTTCCTTCTTTTGCTTTTATCATGTAAACTTTAAATTCTTCTTCCTTCTTTGTTTCTCTCGCCAATTTTCTGCGAGCTTTTCGCAGTTTTGGACGTTCTTCGCAATTTCTTACTTCAATTTGGTAACACAATTTCGCAAAATCTGTGTCTCCTCTAATTTCTCCGATTCCACTGGGCATAGGAAATTTAATGCACTGATGCAACGTTGATGCTACAGCCTTGATTGCATGTATCCATGGTCTTCCCAGTATCATATTGTACGGTGATTCCACATCTACCACGCATAATGATACTTGTGTTTCAATTTCTCCTAGTGGAATTCGTACCATTATTTCGCCTTTAGGTTTTGTTAACGATTTTCCAAAGCCATGAATATGATATGTTGAATTAAACATTTCTTCATCCTTATATTCCATTTTCTTAAAAGTATGATAGAACATTATATCCACAGAACTTCCTGCATCTACCAAAGTTTTATTCATAGCCCATTCTTCTTCAGATTTTATTGATTCTCCCTTTCTCACTGGTATAGCGGATATCGTAATTACCAAACAAGATATATGACCTAGATTTTCTTCTGGTATTTCTGCCGCTGTGAATGTGATCTCCTTCTTTTCCCAATCTTTTAATGATGATATCTTCTCCACTGTAATAATCTTCCTTCCTTCAAAATCCCGTTTATGTATCTTCCCCTTAATGTTTTCATGAAATCTATCAACCATCGCTCTTGTTACCATATCACATTCCAATTTTCTACAATCCTTTTTGATTATGATCATTCTTCCTTCAATTATCTCACCGCTTTACTTAATGATTTCCTTAATCTTGAACAATTTTTATCTTTTTCTTCACCTTTTCTTCAATTTTTGCTAATCAATCCCTGTTTCGGGTTCCAAAATGTAGTTGCAGGAATTCCCACACTACACCCTTGTTAAGATTCTATAGAAATCTATTGGAAACCAATTAGACTTCAAAGATTTAAACGAAACTTTACTATTCAAATCTCAGAAATGTTTACAGAATTGGAAGAAATCAAGATTACAAATATTCTCTTGAAGTTTCTCTCTACTCAACTCTCAAAAATACATCATCTTTTTCTAGATCTATCGACCCCTTTATATAGGGATTTACATAATGGATGACAACTAAGTTTTCCTCCTATTTCGGATCTATTCTGCGATCTCATCATGATCGCTACAATATTCTCTATCGCAAGAACGATGACCATCGCAGGATCAACGTATTCTTCTTTTACTTCTTTCATCGTCGGTTTCTTTTGGATATTCTGTGACGCTCGTGAAAAGTTGTTAAAGAATTGGCAGTGACGCTCGCAGAAACGTTGTTAATATCGCAGGAATAGCGTTGTAGCGATATTCTGGTCCTACAGGAGTGTAGTTGAGCCCTAATCAATCTCACACTGGTTAAGGTAGACTCGTGTTCCTTACATATCTGAATCCCAGCAGGACTCTACGCACTTGATTCCCTTAGCTGATCTCACCAATAACTAAGAGTTGCTACGACCCAAAGTCGAAGACTTTATAAACAAATTTGTTTCCCACAAAAAAGTCTATTCTGATAGATAAATTTGTCTCCCACAGAAATACCTACGAAGCTTTTGTTCCGTCTTTTGATAAATCAAGGTGAACAGGAACCAATTGATAATCCGGTCTTATATTTCCGAAGAACGGCCTAGAAATATCAATCACCTTACAATAACTTAACTATATTGTATTAGGACAAGTTATTGTGGAATCACAAAGAATGAGATGAATAGTTTTGTGATTACTTTTTATATCTCACCTATCGGAGATAAATCTCGAGCAAATCTTAGAGGAGATAGTACTCAATAATATAGAACAAGTAAGATCAGAACACGCAACTACAAATAAAATAGTTGGGTCTGGCTTCAGAATCCCAATGGTCTTTAACTCGTTAACCTATAATGGTTTTAGGAATAACCTAGGTTAAAGGAGAATCGACTCTAGTCGCAACTAGTATCACACAGATGGTGTGGGGATTAGGTTTCCGAGTTGCTAGAGTTCTCCCTTATATAGTATTCAAATAAGGGTTTGATAACTTTGTAACAAAGCAATCAATATTCACCGTTGGATGAAACCTGATTTAATATTCAAGCTAATATCTTTCGACCGTTAGATGGTCTTAGCTTCTTACACACAAATGAAATATACTTTCATTTAGATATGGGTAACCGTACCTAAACTTGTATACTGAGTTGTATCAATAACAGTAAACCGAAGTTAGCTATATGAACACTTTTGTGTTAACCATGTTCATATTAACACTTCTAGATCAAATGATAATCAAATGAATCTAATTTTGTTAATCATAGAGCTGTTCAATTCTTTATCTTCTCATAAAAGTATACAAGACCAAGGTAGTTAATATCGCGTATCGGTATCGTATCGGTCGGGTCTTATACACCTATACAAATGATAATATCTGTTTTTACAGGCGATACATCATTTAATATAGAATTTCAAATAATTATAAAAGCATAGTAAAAAATAATAAGAATCATACACATATCGCAAAATTCCAAAATACAAGGTGGTTTATTAGAGCTTCTCCAATGGTTATTGTGTGTGTTTCCTATGTGGCAACACAAATAAGAATCCTCAATCTAATTTTCCTTAAAATTAGGGAGATAAAAAAAATCCATCTCCAACAGTATTGCATATAACATCTTCTTTTAATTAGTATAAATTTTATTTTTCATAATTAAGATTTTATTAGAGCTAAAAATAGTTAGTTGGTATATTACAGTCAATCCAATTAAGTAAAAGCTGACTAGAATGGTAGACAATGTCAAGGGGAATGTCTAAAACTAGACATTCACCTTGACAATGTCTGCCCAAAGTCATCTATACATTGGTTTAAAACATCAGGGTTGGAGAATGATTTTAGAAAAAATGGATGTGTATCCTAGGTGGATTTTGACACTTATGTCCATACACATGCCATTGGAGAAGCTTTTATCCAACGTTGTAATTGTTGTCCCATTATGCCAGTAAATCGTTTTTGTTAACCTTCATATTTATCTTCTATATTTCTCTGCCTTGCAATCGAAATATGGTTTCCATCTTATATCCTACCATATTGTCATTGATTTTATATTATAAATATGTTAGGTCTTTTTACCTTCTCTAATTGATATTGTACTTGTCTATAAAGACTAGATGCATGTTGATGAAAAATTTATTCATGAAACCGATATTATCGGTGTACAAGTAAAACCGATATATCGGCCTGTACCGGCCTGTACAACCGATAATATCATTTCGTCTTTGTATCGCCAATATTTTAGATATCGTATATGTATTTTCTGATATCCGATAAAAACATGTAATATCGGCCTATACAACCGATATTGACTACCTTGTACAAGACACAATTGAGAAAAATATGATTGATTCAAAAGAATCAGTTCATGAAGATTTTATCCACGGTTTGCAAAGATTGCATTCCTTAATATATGAATGTATTTTTTCATGAGTATGAAAACATACTTGGATGATTTTAGAACTTAACCACATAAGTTTGCAAACTGGTATGCAATCTTAAGTTCCGGACTTAATCCTTTCCGACAGTTATCAAACGGGTATGTATACCGTCGTTCCGGACCGAACTCAGGTGAATAAGTTTGCAAACGGGTACGCAAACTTAGTTCCCGGATTTTGACAGTTAAAACCGTTCGCATAGGGGTATGCATACTTGGTTCTCGGACCTGAATCATTTTTACAACAGTTTGCATATGGGTATGCATATTATGATATATGCAGACAATGGTTAATTGTTCTAAACTCCAATTTCAATCATTGAAACATTCTTAGAAGACGAAAATAGCTGTCTCACACAAACTATTATCTTATAAGCTGTTAGAGCACTGCTCAGTTGAACTCGCAAGCGTTGTTATCTCAATCTTGTTGTCAAGTTTAGTTGCCAAAACTATAAGTCTTGATTCTAGTCTACTTATAGCGAAGTCTCGGATTAGGATAGAAAGTGTAGTTGAGCTTTAGAATTCACGGCATTCATCGATTGAAGACGAAGAACTACTAAGGGGAGCTTGTGTAACTTCATCAACAAAAAGTATGTGGAGACTTGAACTCATCTATCACTCAAAAGTCTATCTACTGTATCTCCTATTTGCGACAAAATTCGTATATCTATATAGACTTTGATTATACATATTTGATATTTCGAGCTGAGTTTAACTCGCTTACATATTTCTCGAAATATGTGTTGGTAAGCTTTCGCTTTAACCCAAGTTCATCTTATATTCTTGACGAAAATCAAAAGATAATCATGTGAAAATCATCTTGTAACATCTTATATGATTTGTGTGAGACAGTCATTTGATGTAGACTCGAAATGTTTTGTATTGAATATTCGATCACTTGAAAATTGCTTCGAAGCTAATAGTTTGTGTGAGACAGCTATTGTCGTCTTATAAAAATGTTTCAATAATTAAAATGAGAGTTTAGAACAAATAACCATGATTGGATATAACATAGTATGTGTACTTGAATGCTAATTGTTGCAAGATATTACAAGTCCAGGAACCATAGTATGCATACCCGTATGCGTACTGGTTGGTTTGTGAAAGTCCGAGAACTCAGTATGCATACGGTATGCGTACTAGCGTGAGTTTCAAGTTCCGGAATTTAACTGAGGTTGGATTGTAGGCGTACCCATTCGCATACCGGAAAACCCAAACTTGGTTCGGCCACTTAGGTATGGGTACCTGTTCACATACTTAAGAAGGTTATGTTCTAAAATCGGTTTGTTCATGAACTAATACATTTATATAATAAGGAATGCAATCTTTTGCAAACCGCGGTTCATGAATTGATTCTAGTGAATATAAGAATAGAAACAATTGAATAAATCTAGAACTAGTTTCAACTACAGGGTTAAACTCAGGCTTTTAGAGAAAACCTACAGGGTTTTGAATAACCTACAGGGTTTTGGAGAAAACAATTGAATAACCCAATGAAGTCTTTAAGTCGTTAACCTACAGGGTTTTGGAGAAAACCTAAGGTTAAAGGAGAATCGACTCTAGACGCAAATAGTATCACATATGAGGTGTGGGGATTAGGTTTCCCAGTTGCTAGAGTTCTCCTTTATATAGTCTTGAAATTAGGGTTTGCAATCAATGTTACCTTGGAAACAAAGCATTAAATATTCACCATTAGATGAAAACTTGATTAGACTCAAGCTAATATCTTTCAACCTTTAGATCGAACTTAGATTTTTACACACAAATGAGAAGTGACTTCATTTAGATATGAGTAGACATACCTAAATGTGTGCACCTTGTTGGCTCAACAATAGTTAACCAAAGTTAGCCATATGAACACTTTCATATAAACCTTTTTCATCTTAACCATAACTAGTTCAAATGACTCAAATAAAACTAGTTCTAGAGTTATTCAATTGTTTCTATTCTCATATTCACTTGAATCAATTCATGAACCACGGTTTGCAAAAGATTGCATTCCGTATTATATAAATGTATTAGCTCATGAACAAACCGATTTTTGAACATAACCTTCTTAAGTATGCGAACGGGTACCCATACCTAAGTGGCCGAACCAAGTTTGGGTTTGCCGGTATGCGAATGGGTACGCCTACCATCCAAGCTCAGATAAATTACGGAACTTGAAACTCACGCTAGTACGCATACCGGTATGCATACTGAGTTCCCGGACTTTCACAAACCAACCAGTACGCATACGGGTATGCATACTATGGTTCCCGGACTTGGAATATATTGCAACAATTAGCATACAAGTACACATATTGTGTGTTATATCAAATCATGGTTATTTGTTCTAAACTCTCAGTTTAATTATTGAAACATTTCTAGAAGATGACAATAGATGTCTCACACAAACTATTAACTTCGAAGCAATTTTCAAGTGATCGAATTTTCAATACGAAACATTCTGAATCTACATCAAATGACTATCTCACTCAAATCATGTAAGATATTAATAGGTGATTTTCACATGATCATATTTTGACTTTCGTCAAGAATAATGATGAACGTAGTTAAAGCAAAAGCTTTCCAACATATATTTTGAGAAAGATATAAGCGAGTTAAACTCAGCTCGAAATATCAAATGTGTATAATGTAAAGTCTATATAGCTATAAGACTTTGTCTCAATAGGAGATAGAATAGAATAGAATTCTGAATTTCATATGAGTTTAAGTCTCCACATACCTTTTGTTGATGAAGTTCCACAAGCTTCCCTTAGTAGTTCTTCGTCTTCAATCGATGAACTCTATGAAGTCTAAAGCTCAACTACACTTTCTATCCTAATCCGAGACTTAGCTATAAGTAGACTAGAAATCAAGACTTATAGTTTTGGCAACTAAACTTGACAACAAGCTTGAGATTGCAACGCTTGCGATTTCGACCAAGCAGTGCTCTAACAATCTCCCCCTTTGTTAATTTTAGTGACAAAACTATCAATACATATGGATAAAAAAAAAAAAAAAAACTTTGTAGCTTCTCATTCAAATGCTTGATTTCCTTGGTTCTTTAACATTCCTTGAATTCTTAGTCACTCCAAGTACTCTAGTGATTCTGAACGTGTTCAACTCAGCATCATAGTTGTTGAAGATCCGTAGCCATAATAATAAAAAAGAATATTTTCTCTATTATTGTTATACAGTGTCATATTATTATTACACAATCAAACTTCAATTGTATCACAACTTTGACAATAATACTGGTATGTATCACTCCCCCTTAGTCAATAATTGATCTCATAATGAAAACTGCCTTTACATAATGATCCGTAAACCATATGTGTATAGTGTGAACTACCAAACAATTCTCCCCCTTTTTGTCAATATAAATTGGCAAAGGTATGAAAACTAGTGGGATCATAATGAACTTCTCAAGATATTATTTATGACTAAAATAGAACATATCAACTTTGTTTCGATGATTTCACATAGTCGAAACTTAGTGTATTCATCAAGGAGTTTATAAAGATACAAGATAACTCCTACAATATTCCACAGCCGCACTTCCCACAATGATTTGGTAATTAAGCACAAGTTCAATTAAGAACTCTCTTTCATAAAATGTCATTCCCGAAAGAACAACAAGAGCGACCTTACTTTTACGAGAAAAGAAGGATTTCTTTGGACACTAAAAAATCGGATGAAACATGAATTTGTATCCAGTAAACTCAATTAAATTAACCACAAAGGAACCTTAATGATTAATTTAATCGAAAATTCTCAACATAAGAAAACTTACCGAGCCATACAGTACTTTCACATAGAAGTGGATCAGGGAAAGATCAATACTGCGGAATATTCAAAAGTTCATTCTATCTTTTATCAATATTTGCATTTTGACATATATGGGACAATCATAGTTCACGGACGTAAAAACAAATATCCCATAATATTATTTGCAATATATGAAATTAATAAAGATTAATACTGCAAAATCATCTTCCAAATAACTTAGAATTTAAATAAATAAACAATCTAAAACTTTGCAAGATGAAAACTTGGCAATAACTATGTGAAATCACAATAATTGCTATTTCAAACCTTAGTTATCCTTCTTAATACATAAAAATAAATTCTCATAAGAAGTTTCATAGACATTAAGACAAACTCGTAATGAACATACAAGATGATTTTCCCTTACAAGGTAGAATCAATCTTTTTTGCACGGATTTACACCAAGACTAGCTACCAAAGGCGTATAAAAATATATTCTTAACAAATAAGAACATTTATATTCATTAACGATCATGCACCATAGTTCACATAAGAGGATTTTGAACATTCAAGATTCCCAGAGTAATGTGTACTACTGCCCATTCTAGAACTTTCTTCTTTGTAATTCACCAACAACATTCTTGTAAAAGCTACAAATGATCTTAGAAGAGAAGTAATCCAATAATCCAAGTTCCAAAGTCCAAGACAAGTGGAACAAGTGCAACGAAATGGAGCAAAATACTCAAAACAAGAGATGGGACAAACACCAATCTTAACTCATCCAAATTCAGGAATTCTCATCACCATTTTGAATAAAATTCAAATAGGAATAGAATTCAAAAATAATGAGGTCATTCCGAGCTCGGACGAAGAAGTTACGGCCAAAACAATTTTTTATCGAAAAATGAAGACAAAAAAAGTTTGCAAACCGGTTTGCAAATGGGATTTCGTGTCCTGGAGCAGTTTGCAAACAGGTATGCAAACTGAAATTCCTGGATTTTGATTTTAAATGATGGTATGCATACCTGGTATGTGTACCATGAAGGCTAAACATCCCGAACTATTATTTTCGAACCTGAACATTTAAAAATCTTAAACACAAATCAAGTTAGGTAAACATGAATGATACACAAGGTACATGGATCATGATAAGCACTTTAAGAAAATAATATAAACATAAATCTTTCACAAGTTTATAGACATACCTTTTAGAAGAATACAATCGTGAATCCTACGGCTTTACCAAAAATTCAATATCTTATCTAACACAATATGTACGCCCTAATTTTCGTGCTCCCCTCACCGTATACATGACAGATAATTCCTTGGTGAGGATTCACTTACAACATAATCAAGTTGTGTTGGGGCGAACAAAGTCTTTCTCACCACAAGTAATTGAAACAGACTTTTCCGCAACTATGGATTTTTCACCATCTATAGTTTTTTCCTTATTCTGTTTCACTTTTGGAACCTTTCACATCCAAATCCATCTTTCCAAAGAAATTTTTAAGTTTCAACATCATGGATATTGCCTTCTCCATAGTTATGGAATTTTCTAAGAGATCATTCCTTTTAACACTCAAAGTATCATTTACTTTCTTAGGTACCCACTTCTGAGTGTGTTTAGGAACAACCGGAACCTTCTTCCCATTACTCTTTTCTAGAATTCTCGGAAGAGAATTGGATTGATTATTATTTTGCAAGTTAGTCTTTCTCCAATTGGGAGCATCGGATCTTGTCTTCGTCTTTAGAAAGTTATCCTTTTGATAATCATTACGATTTTGAAAAGGCTTATTATGATGTTTATAGGCAAATCTAGGTTTATCACAACACTGATTCCTTTGCCCAAAGGTTGGACGTTCACAACCTGTAATGTCAAGGGTCTTAGACTTAATATATGATCTAGTTTTAATCAGTTCTTTTGACACTCAAACAAGAATATCATGAAGTTTTTCATTCTATATACGAAAACGACATCTTCTTTCAAGGTGACCTTTGTTTCCTCAATAATGACAAATATATGGAACGTTCTTATACGGATTCATGTGTGCTGGTTTTGGAGGTTGCTATACTTTGTTCTTTCAAACCTTAACTTCCGGTGAAGGTATTTCACTTTTGCCATCAGTAGAAACCTTTTGTTCAGAAGAATCACTATCCTTGACAAAATTTACCTCTTTGCTAATACTTGGAGCATATATTCCCTTAGAGCCCAATCCTCGCATATCACGATAATTTTTACTTGCTCCTAGCATTATGGTTAATTTGTTTGAACTAGTATTAAACTTTTTCAAGCCATCTTCCAACATCTTGATTTTATCAAGAGCAACAGTTAAATCAACCTCAAGTTTCTTTTCTCGAGAGAGAAAAACACTTTCTCTGTCTTTGAAATAGCTCCGTTGAGAGTTAATCTTTGCTTCAGATTATGAAAGTTTCTCTTCCAATAAGAAGTATTTTTGATAAACATTATCACATTCAAGTGACTTTCTACTCAGATTTTCGTCGTAAATCCTTTTCCATTTATTGTTGTTACGACAGAGATTAGCAGAAAAAGTGTGACATGAGAAGTTATCATCTTTTTCTTTTCCACCCGATTCAATAGCTTAACATACTATGAGACTTCCTCATCAACATCTCTATCAATATCAGAGTCCCCTTCATCATAAAGTTCATCCAACTGTTCTTTTAGACATGTTTCCCAGTTATCAACAGTTCCTCCATCAAGAGAATGTTTAGATATTGACTTAGATATGACAGTTCTATCAGGTGAATCCAAGCTATGAAAATTATCTGGTAATTTTTGAATTGGTACGTTATTAGAGATAGGCTCGTCCATACTAACAAGATTGCTACAAACATAGACTTATGAGGTATTAGCGTGTTTTCCTGCTCTGATACCAATTGAAAATGCGCGGGTCTAACAACCACACCCAATATTTCGTTAGGAAATCTATATGGACTAACTCCAATTTAATTCCAATAGAATCAAATAGACAGTCAGACTCAATCAAGGAAAATATATCCAAGAGATATATCTCTGTTTCACAATGTAATCAGCAAGTTAAACAGATAGAAATCCGCGAGCCTGATTATTATGAGAAACAACTTAAACGGTACCAAAGACCAATGTTCAAGTGTCAATCAATTTCAATTAACAACCAAAGGTATGATTTACCAATTGATTAAACTACCCACAACCTGTGATATTTCAATTATATAAACAAATATAATGCGAAAAAGAAATAACACACACCAGAAGTTTTGTTAACGAGGAAACCGCAAATGAATAAAAACCCTGGGACCTAGTCCAGATTTGAACAACACGCTGTATTAAGCCGCTACAGACTCTAGCCTACTACAAGTTAACTTCAGACTGGAATGTAGTTGAGCTCTAACCAATATCACACTGATTAAGGTACAGTCATATTCCTTACGTCTCTGAATACCAGTATGACACTATGCACTTGATTCCCTTAGCTAATCTCACCCACAACTAAGAGTTTCTACGACCCAAAGTCGGAGACTTTATAAACAAATCTGTCTCCTACAGGAAATTCTATTCTGATAGATAAATCTGTCTCCCACAGAAATACCTACGAAGTTTTTGTTCCGTTTTTTCGTAAATCAAGGTGAACATGAACCAATTGATAATCCGGTCTTATATTCCCAAAGAACAGCCTAGAAATATCAATCATCTCACAATAACTTAACAATATGGTAGTAGAACAAGTTATTGTTCCTTCTTTTAATAAATCAAAGTAATCACAAAGAATGAGACGAAGGGCTTTGTGATTACTTTTTATATCTTACCTATCGGAGATAAATCTCAATCAAATCTTAGAGAAGATAGTACTCAATATGATAGAACAAGTAAGATCAAAATACGCAACTTCAAAGAAAATAGTTGGGTCTGGCTTCAGAATCCCAATGAAATCTTTAAGTCGTTAACCTATAATGGTTTTAGCAAAAACCTAGGTTAAAGGAGAATCGACTCTAGTCGCAACTAGTATCATACATGAGGTGTGGGGATTAGGTTTCCCAGTTGCTAAAGTTCTCCCTCATATAGTCTTCAAATCAGGGTTTGATAACTTTGTAGCAAAGCAATCAATATTCACCATTGGATGAAACTTGATTTAAGATTCAAGCTAATATATTTCCACCGTTAGATGGTCCTCTCTTGTTACACACAAATGAAATATACTTTCATTTAGATATGGGTAACCATATCTAAACTTGTATATTGAGTTGGATCAATAACAGTTAACCGAAGTTAGCCATATGAACACTGTTAGAGCAATGCTCGGTCGAATTCGCAAGCGTTTCTATCTCAATCTTGTGGTAAAGTTTAGTTTCCCAAACTATAAGTCTTGATTTATAGTTGTTTGTGGGAGAAAACTACTTCTGCCGGTTTAGGTAATTTTGTGTGTGTGGATGAAAAGTGAGTTTAAACCTTCAACAAATGTGCTGCACGATGAGCACTTTGATTTGAGAGATAATCTATACAATTATGGCCTAAACCGAAGACACGGCCGTTCCAGATTTGTTTCGGTCACAGGTGAAGGATGTGAGGTTGATCTTAGGGAGGGAAGCGAAGAAGGTGTTGAGAGTATGAAGGTGAATGCTATTTGATGACTTGTTAACAGAAGGTTGAGCAGGCTAGCAAATTCTGCAGGCAGGCTCTGGATGTTGAATACGATTAACACTTGGTTTTCTGTGTTGTTCAAACTTATGTTTTTGGAAATAGGGAGGAGAACCTATTTATACAAGTCATTAAGCCTTCTTCACGTCTCTCGTGGGAAGTAGAGGAAGTGGAGTGAGGGAAGAGTGGAGTTGTGTGTGAGTGTCACACGATCAGAGCTTCCCACTTCTCCCATATTGACTTAACCTCCCATGTCTTCCTAATATGTTCTTGTGATGGCGCGTTGCACGCTGCACGCTGTAAAATGCCAGACTAATACCCCAGTTTGTATCCCCCAGTTGTGACGTGATTAATGTCTCGAGTGTGTGGATCGCGTGACCCACAGAAAATAGTGCAGGGTGAACCATGAACTTGGTATAACATCGCATGCATCCATCTTCAGGTAACCGTTTGGAGGCTGTATAGACAGGCCATGCTTTGGTGGGTTACCTTGTGAAGAAGAGTGACGGATGGTGGTCATAGTGATACCTTGTTTTCTGGTTGATTCGTACCCTAAGACATTCGTCCAAGCTTGCAAAGCTGGACGGACGAGATAACTCGTAGCCTTGCTTGCGGACGTTGGATGGGAGGCGCGCATGCTGCCTCTTTCGGCCCAAACGTTTGCATGCTTAGAGAGTTCCAATGGAGGAACCGATCAGCCCTGCATGGAGGTAGTACAATGGTGTTCACGCCCATGCCTGCTTGACTCGCAAAGATTTAATCTAAGCCACTCGGCTCAGGTGGCAAAGACGAGTGGTCGAGATTAGAATTTATGGAGGGGCCATGACATGTCACCTTTGGGAGCGCGTACCGAGGAGCTTGATCACCGCCGGTCTTGGACGATCAGCTAGACGTGAAGTCGGTCCCATGGTGGTCATGCTAGCATGTTCGGTTTCTTCTAAGTCTCTATCTTGGCCTTCCGTCCAAGCCTGTGAAGATGGACGCTCGAGATGTTTCTGCGCCGTAAACCCTAATTAGGGCTTTGGACCGGCCACTTTGGGCGATCGGTTTTGGGTTGCGCGCGCCTCTTTTGGGGAGACCGACCATGTATGCAACATATTGGGTCGACGGTGAGCATGTACATCCTTGCTCTATGACCCTGGGCGTAATCTAAGCCATCCAACTATGCCGGCGAAGTCGGATGGTCGTGATCATTTTGGATCTTCTCAACCTGCATAAGGCGTTAATCTAGCCTTGTTTGGGCAATCGTTTCTTGCACCACGGCTTGCCTATGAGGGAGTCGGTCATGTAGGTAGAAATTGGGCCCACCGATGGTGTACCATCACTTCACTACTTGTTTTAGGGTATAATCTAAGCCGTCCAACTATGCTGGTGAAGTTGGACGCTCACGATTAAAAGAAACCCTAGTCGTGTGTCATGCTCACTTTGAGCGCACGTTTTGGAAGGACCAACCATAGTTGGTCTTGACCGTTCGGTCATGTGTGAAGGTGGGTCCTAGGTGATCATGGTAGCATGCTCAGGACCCCCTGAATCTATATCTACACCCTTTATCTATGCCTGCAAAGTTGGACGGATGAGATATATTTTTGGGTTTGTTTTCAGCAAGTGAGACTAACATGGGAAGTCTTGCATGCGTTCAATGGGGCTAGTATAACCTGCCGTCAGGTAGCCTACGGGTGTTTGCACGTCGAACACAAGGCTTTAATTAAAGTATTAATAGTAATGTTGTATACCTACAGAAAACCGGGATGGTTGCCACATGCTCCGTCGGGATGGTTGCCACATGCTCCGTTATGGGTATGTTTTAATTCTCATGGATGGTTGCACATGCTCCAATGAATTAATATGGAGAGAAGTATTCATCGCCTGAAGGATTTATCCTTTGCAGGACGTCAGCTTACAAAAATTGGCTTTTTACAATTTTTCCCTTTAAATAGAAATCCACCATAAACATTAAGTCCCCTGCCTAGCATGCAATGGTTACACTATTGTAGGGTAGGCATGAGATGGTGACAATTTGCATACAAAAATAATTAAATCCAGAGTAGATACGTGTTTACCGCGTGGGAGAAGGTATGTCACGTGTGTTAAACGCCTTGGAGATGGTTGAGTTGATCCTTCCAATGGTAAAGATCGGCTGGGGAAGTACAGCTTGATGGGTCGACCTACCTCGGCATTCCTCTTTCGGTGTGCCTTCTCATATGCCTAGCAGGCATCGTGCATTCGATAAGCATTGTTGATCACAATCCCGACTCAAAAGCCTCAGAAAGCGGCAAGGCGGACTTCTTTTCTCCTGGGGATCTTGTTGGATCATGAAGTATATAAAGAAGTTTTCTGTATTCTTCTCATTAGGCGATCTTCTTCAACATCTCAGGTATTGCTTCACACGTTGATTTCTTGATCGGCGATAGTTGTGATTAGAATATTTTTTATGTGCCGCCGTAACTCATCTTCCTCTCTTTTTGCAGATCATGAAAGGAGTTGGTGGTGATAACTCTGCATCTTCTTCAGAAAAAAGTTTTAAAGTTGATAAACCAGAAGCTAACGCACATGAAGAGGTGATGGCTAAAATTGATTTGCCACTTAGTGAAGTCAGCCATGCTGTACAGGGAATGTCTGTCTTACATTTAACCATTGTCAGGGGGAAGCTCAGTGCTCTTTCAGCTGCAATTGATATGGAGGAGAAACAAAGACATGAAGAAGCGTTGCGAGCGAAGTGGAAACGCGAGGCATCACAAGCACCAGCAAGTTCGAGAACTGAAAGGTTTGCGGCTCGGAAGAAGAGACGGAGGGTTGAACACGAACTTCATGCGGGTGATGGGAAGTGTGATTACCCAATACATGGTGGTGTGATAATCCTTGACCCTGATACTGATAATACTGAACGTCCGAAAGTGATTGGCACGATTTCCATGGTTGCAATGGATTTTGTAGAAAGTGCAGAGGATACGCATGCTGAAGATGTTGAGGCGGTAGCTGCTGTGCCCGAAGAATTCGAGGCATCTCTAGAGAAAGCGGCACAAGATGTGGATCCCAACAGTGATGAAGACGCAACCAGCAATTGAGTTTCCTTGTTATTCTTTTTTGTATTTTTTTTATTTTTATACTCAGTGGCGGCTGAGTTTGAAGTTTTCTTCTTTGATTTTGCTTGCTTGTCTTGAACAAAGTTTTATTCAGTGCTGCTTTCGAAACATGCATATTTTCCTTCTTGTGCCCCTTGACGTGAGTCTGGATTTGTTGAAGTAGATCACATAGGATATCTTCCTCCTCCCCTTTTACATGTTTTATTCCTCCCATATTACCAGGAAAGTATGAAGATTTGGTATGTGGGTTTAGGGTTTTGTTTCTGGGTAATGGTGGTTTGAAGGTGACTCGTAACTTTGTGTGATTTTATGAGAAATTGTAAAAGGAATGAAATCTTGATTACTTGAAGAAATATTGAAACCCTAATAAGTATGAAGGCAAGCAGTGCCATCATTTTGAAGGAATTACAAATATTGTGAAAAGGAAAATTGTTGGAGGAATCCCCCGGGGGGGGGATTAGAGAGGCGATGTCGTGTCTTCAAGTAAGGTAGGTCTTGAGCCATCGTGAGTGAACAACCACACCTTTGAGTTTATCTGCATTGATGATCTTGCAGTAACCGCCCAAGATAACATCTGTCACTAAGAATATTTCCTCTTCCTTTGCAGGAATATCAGACTGGGCAGTTATCTTTACTGCCATGTTTCCAACTTGGAACGTGGTTACCTTTGCTACCATATCTCCGATTTGAAACGGATTCGGACTTGCCATAGCTTGCTTATGACACGTGTCATTCTTGATTGCTTCCAAGCTTTTGGTGAAGCGCTTAAAGGGGCCAGCACTCCATTCACATCTCTTGGTGGTGGCCCACCTGTCAGGTGAAACAGTCCCCGGTGGTCTAACAGGACAATCATCCACTACTTGCAAAGATGGTCGTTCAATGAGACTTACTTGGGATCGGAATCTCTTGACGCATGACGAAGGGATTTCACCAGGGAATTGTGTTATGCCTGTGAGTTGTTGATATGGGGGCAACAAGCAGTCTTCCATTCTCCAAGGTTTGTTGGAAATCATCGGAGCTGGCTTGTTGGAGATTCTTTCAGGTACTGATATTGGTAAGGAATGCGCCTTGTGTACCCACGGGTGCCCCAGAATCATGTCGTAATCCGGATGTTCCTTAATTATATGGAATCTAGCTTGTGTTGGAGTGTTACCAATCTTGACATCAAGGTCAATGTATCCGTAGACATCCACAAATTCTCCTGCTGGGCTCTTGATCACAGTCGGACCACGGGTAGCCTCCTTCTTTGATATTTTCGCAGCTTGCAGGGTCTTGATAGTTATGATGTTGAATTCAGAAGTTGCATCGATTAATGTGCTATCTAACTTGACATCTTTCAGATGGGCGACGGTCAAAAGTCCCCAGTTTCCTTTGTTGGTGCTCTTTTCCAAGGAGGCTTGAGATGCTGGAACGACTTCCTTTTCTGGATACAAGCGCCTGCCTGACACAATACGGTTAAGGGCCATGAATATATCTTGACGTTGTACCTTGGAAAGGTACAATATTTCACACAGGTGTTCCATCATGGATTGTACAGTCTTGCGCACAGAGCTTCCAGAGATCATCAACTGCAACGGACAGGAATGGGGTCTGTGTGAACTCCTTCATTTCCCAATTGGATCTCTCCTGCTTCTATCTTTTCCCTGAAGATTTCCTTCATCTTGTTGCAATCCTTAGTTGGGTGGTGGACAAACCTATGATATCGACAGTACTTAGGGTCTGCCACGTCTTTCTCAGTTGGTGGAAGTCTGATAGAAGGTAGTCTGATAGCATCATCCTGAATCCATGCCTCCAAGAGTTCTATTACTTCATTTATAGGAAATGGGAAGCCTGTGTCTTCGGTGCTCTGCGCAGGATCTTTGCCTGTTCCCTTTCGAGGCGAAGCTTTATGCGTTTGAGCCGCATGCTTGGGTAGTTGTTCTGCCGCCGCTGGAGCTTTTCTCTTTCCGCCTTCGCTTAATACACTGACATAAGGGCCAGTATTATATTGCTTCTTGATGAGGAGCCTATTTCCCCGATTATCTCGTGAATCGTCGCTCCGAACGATCTTGTTCCTTTCCAATAATGCTGGTAGTGTAGTGGCCGAACGTTTGGCTGCTTCATGGAGTTCTGAGAACGTCTAGAATCCCAAGTTTTCCAGCACGGAACGATATATGGGTATCATTCCGTTGATGCATAATTCCACCAGCTGTCGTTCTGTGACATTTGGTTCATGGCATTCCAACGCTTGTGTTCTGAACCTTTTGACAAAATCATTTGGATGTTCGTTGTTCCGTTGGGAGATTCTGCCCAGGTCTGAGAAAGTAACTTGCTCAGATATAAAGAAGTACTTCTTGTAAAACGCGCTGACCATCTCACTCCAATTGGATATGCTGTCAGGTGCGATGTTGTTGTACCACGTATAGGCTCTCCCCGTAAGTGATTTGGAGAATTCCTTCAGGCGGAGAACGTGATTGTATTCATGTTCTCCTAAGGATTCTAAGAATCGAAAGACGTGTTCACGAGCATTACCGGTACCATAGTAAAGGATGAATTGAGGGGAGGTGTATCCCCTGGGATGAGGAATCCGCTGCACGTATTGTGGATATGGAGGTTGGTGTCGATGCGCGTCCATCGGATTTTCTTTGCCACGATATTGGAGGAATCTCTCCAGATCTTCACGTGTAATAAAGTTGGACAATTGGCTCATTTCCCTGAGATGCTCGTCCATTTCTCTTACGTGGTCAGCAACATAAGACTCTTCATTCAGGTAGGCTTGCGTAACTGAGGCACCTGCTCCAGGTGTGCTAAACGTATTTCTTGTTGGCCCTTGAGGCTGTCTCGACTCTTATGGTAATCGATCGGTTAATGTTTTAAGGGAGGTGAGTACCTCCTTCTGAGTGGTTTCCATGTCTTCCTGAGCTTTAGCGAGGGTTTCTTGTCTCTCCATAAAGTCCACCATGGTGATAGGAGTTTGTCCTACTCTGGGTCCTCCAGATCCTCGTCCTGAAGGGGAAGTAACAGTTGTTCTGGTGACGGACGGTAGTGTCATTCTTGAGGAAATGCCTGGATTTGCGGCCGCTCTGGCTCTTGTAATGGGAGGTGTCATGCCTGTTGGAATGTCTGCTCCTGTTCCACTGGTACTGATGATAGAAGACGAGGTTCCACGAGACACATTGGTTGCACTGGCGGGTTACACTGAAACACCAGTAATTGGGATATCAGCGCCACCAGAAGCGTTGTCGGTGCTAACTCCATCGTTGGTTGCTGCTCCAGACCTAAGATCCACCATTCTTGAAATCAGAGAGATTGAATTGGCAATGAAGAAATCGACTTCACAACCGAGAGATTAACCTCCCACTGTGGTCGCCAATTTTTTGTGGGAGAAAACTACTTCTGCCGGTTTAGGTAATTTTGTATGTGTGGATGATAAGTGAGTTTAAACCTTCAACAAATGTGTTGCACGATGAGCACTTTGATTCGAGAGATAATCTATACAATTCTGGCCTAAACCGAAGACACGGCCGTTCGAGATTTGTTTCGATCACAGGTGAAGGATGTGAGGTTGATCTTAGGGAGGGAAGCGAAGAAGGTGTTGAGAGTATGAAGGTGAAGGCTATTTGATGACTTGTTAACAGAAGGTTGAGCAGGCTAGCAAATGCTGCAGGAAGGCTCTGGATGTTGAATACGATTAACACTTGGTTTTCTGTGTTGTTCGAACTTATGTTTTTGGAAATAGGGAGGAGAACCTATTTATACAAGTCATTAAGCCTTCTTCATGTCTCTCGTGGGAAGTGGAGGAAGTGGAGTGAGGGAAGAGTGTAGTTATGTGTGAGTGTCACACGATCAGAGCTGCCCACTTCTCCCATCTTGACTTAACCGCCCATGTCTTCCTAACACATTCTTGTGATGGCGCGTTGCACGCTGCACGCTGTAAACCGCCAGACAAATACCCCAGTTTGTATCCCCCAGTTGTGACGTGATTAATGTCTCGAGTGTGTGGATCGCGTGACCCACAGAATATAGTGCAGGGTGAACCATGAGCTTGGTATAACATCACATGCAGCCATCTTCAGGTAACCGTTTGGAGGTTGTATAGACAGGCCATGCTTTGGTCGGTTACCTTGTGAAGAAGAGTGACGGATGGTGGTCATAGTGATACCTTTTTTTCTGGTTGATTCGCACCATAAGCCATTCGTCCAAGCTTGCAAAGCTGGACGGACGATATAACTCGTAGCCTTGCTTGCGGCCGTTGGATGGGAGGCGCGCATGCTGCCTCTTTCAATGGAGGAACCGATCAGCCCTGCATGGAGGTAATACAATGGTGTTCACGCCCATGCCTGCTTGACTCGCAAAGATTTAATCTAATCCACTCGACTCAGGTGTCAAAGACGAGTGGTCGAGATTAGAATTTATGGAGGGGCCGTGACATGTCACCTTTGGGCGCGCGTACCGAGGAGATTGATCACCTCCGGTCTTGGCCGATCAGCTAGACGTGAAGCCGGGCCCACGGTGGTCATGCTAGCATGTTCGGTTTCTTCTAAGTCTCTATCTTGGCCTTCCGTACAAGCCTGCGAAGATGGACGCTCGAGATGTTTCTACGCCGGAAACCCTAATTAGGGCTTTGGACCGGAAACTTTGGGCGATCGGTTTTGGGTTGCACGCGCCTCTTTTGGGGAGACCGACCATGCATGCAACATCTTGGGTCGACGGTGAGCATGTTCATGCTTGCTCTATGACTCTGGGTGCAATCTAAGCCATCCAACTATGCCAGCGAAGTCGGATGGTCGTGATCGTTTTGGATCTTCTCAACCTGCATAAGGCGTTAATCTAGCCTTGTTTGGGCAATCGTTTCTTGCACCAAGGCTTTCCTATGAGGGAGTCGGTCATGTAGGTAGAAAGTGGTCCCTACAATGGTGTACCATCACTTCACTACTTGTTTTAGGGTATAATCTAATCCGTCCAACTATGCCGGTGAAGTTGGACGCTCACGATTAAAAGAAACCTTAGTCGTGTGTCATGCTCACTTTGAGCGCATGTTTTGGAAGGACCAATCGTAGTTGGTCTTGACCGTTCGGTCATGTGTGAAGGTGGGTCCGAGGTGATAATGGTAGCATGCTCAGGACCCCCTGAATCTATATCTACACCCTTCATCTATGCCTGCAAAGTTGGACGGATGAGATATATTTTTGGGTTTGTTTTCAGCAAGTGAGACTAACATGGGAAGTATTGCATGCGTTCAACGGGGCTAGTATAACCTGCCGTCAGGTAGCCTACGGGTGTTTGCACGTCGAACACAGGGCTTTAATTAAAGCATTAATAGTAATGATGTATACCTACAGAAAACCGGGATGGTTGCCACATGCTCCGTCGGGATGGTTGCCACATGCTCCGTTCTGGGTATGTTTTAATTCTCAGGGATGGTTGCACATGCTCCAATGAATTAATATGGCGAGAAGTATTCATCGCCTGAAGGCTTTATCCTTTGCAGGACGTCATCTTACAAAAATTGGCTTTTTACAATTTTTCCCTTTAAATAGAAATCCACCATCAACAATAGTCTACTTATAGTTAAGTCTCGGATTAGGATAGAAAGTGTAGTTGAGCATTAGACTTCACGGCGTTCATCGATTGAAGACGAATAACTACTAAGGGGAGCTTATGGAACTTCATCAACAAAAGGTATATGAAGACTTGAACTCATCTATCACTCAAAAGTCTATCTACTCTATCTCTTATTTGAGACAAAAGTCGTATAACAATATAGACTCGATTATACACATATTATATTTCGAGCTGAGTTTAACTTGCTTACATATTTCTCGAAATATATGTTGGTAAGATTTCGCTTTAACCACATTCATCTTATATACTTGACGAAATTCCAAAGATGATCATGTGAAAATCGCTTGGTAACATATTACATGATTTGTGTGAGATAGTCATTTGATGTAGACTCATAATGTTTCGTATTGATCATTCGATCACTTGAAAATTGCTTTGAAGCTAATAGTTTGTGTGAGATAGCTGATAAGTGCATAATTCACATGATTTTAGTGTTGATTCCATGCTTGTTTTAGTTAGACTTCTAGCATATTATCCTTATATTACTCTTGTTTTCTCTTATTTATGTTTTAGTGGGTGAATCATCCAAAAGAAGTGAAATTGCACTAAATTGTGCAATAAAAAAAGTTAACTACAAGAAGAGAAAGGTCAAAGACCAACTGGAACTCGTTCGAATCTAGGAGTCCTTGATACCATCTCGAAGAGGACGGAAAGACGAAGCTAATGGCGAAAGAATGGAGTCATTCCGACATTGTACGAGAAAGTTGCGAGTTCTTGAAGCAAGTCAAAGTTGAGAAAAGTGAGACAACACAAAATTGTTATTCGCACCCAATCATATGTTAAGGGGAGGACACACTTCAAAAGAAAACTGAACTATCAGTCTTCTAAGACTATAAAGGCAACTTATTTTGCACTCAGGGCTGCCACTTCTTCCATATATCCAACTAACGAAATCAGGGGAGTATCTCCTCTTTAATAGCGTAATCAGTTTTGCTGGTATACAGCCATCGACTGATGCTGGAAGTCACTGGCAGTGGCCGGGATCAATGGAGCTCGACATTCAGTGGTGTTTAGATGACGAACAATAACTTGCTGCTGATATTTTATCACCGGAGATGGGGCAATGATGATGCTGGTGATGCAAAGGACCAATACGAGGTATTGTTTATGAAGAGATGGTGATGGAAGGGTGTACAAGGATAGCAGGGCATAACAAAGAATGATGGCAGTGACTGTGAAGGAGGAGTAATCTCGCTGCTAGGGAAGTGGTTGAGATGAGATACTCGAGATTGGTTTGACTGTAAGTTGCAGAGTAACTATCTAACTCGACTGTAAGTTGGCAGCGAATCATGCTGTATAGATGGATTGTGAAGGTGTTAGATGAAATGAGTTGCTTCCATTGGCAGTTGGCGGAGATGATGATGAGCTCGAGAGATAAACAAGAATGCTGGCAGAGAATGAGTTTACTGGCAGGAAGATAGTGGTGTTGGTAATGTAGAGGAGCTTCAGATGGAATCAATAGAAAGAATAGTTTCCAAGAACTGGTGATCACGACTGATGATGGAGTAGATCGGGATGGGTTACTTGGAGCTGTGATTATGATGGAGTTCAGCTCGAGATGAAAATAAAGAGAAGGTGATGAAAGGGAGCATTTGATCTCTCGAGAGAAATGATAGGGAGGAGTTGAGATATTGTACCTGGGTTCGAGAAGTGCGGAGCTAAGTAACAGAAGGGAAAAAAAAGTTTAAGAAATAAGAAAGCTTACGTATGGAAAACCCAACCGTATTGATTCTCAGGGAAAGAAGTTAGTATACAGTTCAACTTACGGCTTGAGTCTCAGCCGTAGAGAATGGAAGAGAAAAAAATAAAAGATACAGGAGAATTTACGGTTGAGTATACCTAGCCGTAATTGAAGAGAGGATTCACAATGAAACATCCAGGAGAATATACTGACGGAAAGTCCTGGCCGTAATAGAAGAAGAGAAAAATAGACTGTCAGTTAGCCATGACCGACAGTTATGCAATCCAAGCCTAAGGCTTAATGGGCTGGACCTTCATCATCTGGGTGGGCCCCCTTGGACATTATCAGGAGAGTTTGGCACGGCCAGTTTTTGGGGCGACTAACTTTGTTATAGAATTTTATCAAGTTTTGGCAACATATTTTGAGCGGGATTCGCGCACGGACGCAACTTCAACTTGGGTACTATATAAGAGACTCTTCTAATATTATTTAGATATTTTTTAATCTTTTATCAAGCTTTTGGAGAGAAGAACACAAGAGGAGAAACCTAGGGTTTGAAAAATCGGGAGTCTAACAACCTCACCTAATATTTCGATTAGCAATCTGTATGGACTAACTCTAATGTACTTTTAAGAGAATCAACTAGACAATCAGATTCAATCTTAGTGAAAAGTATATCAAGAAGTTAATATCTCTATCTCTCGATTTGATCTTTACTCAAGCAAATAGAAATATGCGAGTCTTTATCAAATACAAGAGAGATATAAACTTGGATGGTACCAAAGACCAATATCCAAGGATCAATCAATTTACAATCAACAACCAAAGGTTGGATTTCATAATTGATTTATACAACGCACAACATGTGATATTTCAATTATATAACAAAATACAATGCGGAATAGAAATAACACAAACACCAGAAATTTTGTTAATGAGGAAACCACAAATGGCAGAAAAACCCCTTGTCCATCAAAAAGTTGATTTATCTTCAATTGAAGGTTAGCAAGCTCGTTCTTAACTTCATTCTGAACTAAAATTAAATCCTTGACAGATTATCCTATCCAAGAGTTAAACTCGTTTCTTTCAAGCATCTTTTTCAGAAGTAGATCTTGAACAGAATCACATCCTTTAGAGTCCTCTTCCATCTCAATTTTTACATCTTTTTGAGATTCAACTGGGGTTCCCATAAACAACATTTTCTGGGAAAAGGATAAACACATACAAATAATATATATGTTATCAACTGAGGGAAACATACCTTCGAAAGAAACCCTATAAGATTTGGGCGTTCGTGGACCAGGAGAAAATACCAGAAACAAGAATTACCCAAGGAGAAATACATATTATTTCTTAAAACATATCTTTTAAACAGGGCTCAATATCTGAACAAGTTAGATAGAGCTAAAGAGCCACAATAGATACAGGATGAGAAAACCTACAATTAGGTACCAGAATGAGATATGATCTCACCATAAATATTTAGAGATAATTTGGGAATACCATCATTCAGTCTGATTTTCGTATTTCTTTTCTCTCCATGACTGTTTCTAACTCCATAGAAATTTTTTACCGCCTTTTGAGAGAATCCATTAAATGGAATTTTTTGATGACTAAGTCTAGGACCTCTGGAGATTGGTTCTAGCGGATTAACTGAGATAAGTCTACACCTTCTAGACTTAGATCTACCAGTTTTATTCTCATTGACACTGGGAAGCTGTGTTTTTGTGGTGTAGTTTGCATCATGGGTAAAAACACGATCCCTATAAATATTTTGAAATGAGTGATCATTAAAAAACTTTTTATGAGAATTCTGGTTTTCTGTGGGAGTACAATCCATTGTTGATGCCGCCAAATGATTAACTCGGTTGACGGTAAAAAGAAGAAGATTTTGAAGATCAGAGATTTGTTTATTCCTAGCAAAACAATGTTTAGCACTATGGTTCCTTTTTCCCATAGAATGAGCAACTTCGTGGAAGAGAATGATTGACAGGTATCTGTTTCAAACTATTGTCCCGATTGGAAGTCTCGCATTTATTTTTTGGAGAACCTTCCATTGATGAGTTTTTCTTCTTCTCAGGTGACTCACATTTAGAATTAGCGAGTGACATAGAAGAATTTCTCATTACGGTGTTTTCCTTTGTCAAGGAGATTAACATCTTTTAGGCTCGGTGAAGAGATGCGGAAATATTCTCTGTTTCAACACGAAGATTGTTCAAATCAGATGAGTGTGTCTCAATCAAACTTTTTTCTCTAATTGTTCCCTCTTTAACAATATTCTCAAGGATACTAATCTTTTCTTGTTGTAGCATGTTCTCCTGAGTGAGTTTTTCAATATGGTTATTTGGTTTTTGGTACTTAGATTTTGACCCAAACCTGGGTTTGGTCTAACATTTGTCCGACCTTTGCGTTTGGTCTAAAGACCAACGTTGACCCGCGTTGACTTCGTCAAGTGATGATGTGTTTAACTTTTGACTTAATTAATTTTTAATGCACCCCTCGAATAATTGTGTACTCACTAACAGGGCCCCAAAAAATGAGTTCTTTTCTCTTCTCCTTCTCTGTATCTGCTACTGATGTTCTTGGCAATCGGTATCAACTACAGTACTCAAATCTCATACAATGGCAGCCAATAACACCCTGCAATCTTCTCAGCAAATAGCACAACTCAATCACATGAAGTGAAATTCAAACATCAATAAACAACATCTTCTCGGAGCCTCAAACACAACCATCCAGTATACACTAGCATCACAAGAACCAATTGGAGCACCAGCAGCATCTCCTCCTTGAACTAAACCTGCAATCCCATGTCCTATCATACATCTAAATCCATTCTTTAGCAGCATCAACTCTTTATCTTCTTCTAATCACAACCAAATACAACACCCTTGATTTTCATCTCCTCAATCCCATACCCTAACTCTCCATGAATCGATCAAACCCTAACTTCTTGACTCAAATCAATTCAAACCCATTCAAAAATTTCTTCTTCACCAACAATTTAACATAAAACCCTTCTCAGACTTCGCATAAACTACATCTTGTTTTTCACCACAGATTCATTGTAACCTTGAAAATACTCTCTTCTCTGCAGCAGCATCTCCATCAAATCCAACACAATCCCACGAATCAGACAAAATCAGAATCTTCATCTCCATAAACCCATATTATGTCTGCATCTTCTTCTTGAGTGTAAACATCTCAAACCCCAAAATCCATCGTATTCAGAAAACAAACCCCAAATCCCAAAAAAAAAAAAATTCAATTCATAACATCATGAACAAATAATAAACCTCAAATCCCAAAATTGTTTACCCTTATTTCAATCAGAAAACCCTGATTCTATCGCCAATGATTGATAAATCGATGGAGGAAAATGAAACTTGAGGAGATTTTGATGGAGGAGATGCTGTAAAGTTCTTCATATCTCCCTTTCGTTGAAAACTAATCCTATTACATCCCTAATTTTCTGTATCAAGTAATTCTATTCTTAAGGATCTTCTGCACTTTGGAAGACCTATAAATTAGAAGAAGATGAACGTGAATGGTTTCACCGAACCCGTTCAATCCAATGACCAGATCTGTTGATAAAAATAATTGGGGGTGTAATAAGAAAATAATTTATAATTCGAGGGGACATAAAAGAAATCAGTTAAGTCAAAAGTTAAACACATCATCACTTGACAGAGTCAACGTGGGTCAACGTTGGTCTTTAGACCAAACGCAAAGGCCGGACAAATGTTAGACCAAACCCAGGTTTGGGTCAAAACCTGAGTACCAAAAAACCAAATAACCCTTTTCAATATTGTTAGAGAATGACTTAATAATTTTATAGAGTTCACGTTCTTGACTAAGAGACTTCTCAAATTCATCCAAGAGTTGACAATGATTATGGAAATCAATCGTCTTAGTTGGATTTTCATTAGTTCTGGTGGCATTCCTTTCTACTTCTGACATTCTATCAATTGTCTCGTTTCTTTCTCTAGATTCGGAAGAATCGGCTAAGGTATTATCCTTTAAGGAAAAACCAATACACTTGAAGTACTCAAAAGTATGGGAAGACATAGACTATGCATAGACAGGAGATACTACTTTGTCCACAGAATCAGATTGCTACAAACACAGACTTTTGAGGTCTTTTGCGTGTTTGCCTGCTCTGATACCAATTGAAAAAGCGGGGGTCTAACAACCTCACCTAATATTTTGATTAGAAATCTGTATGGACTAACTCTAATATACTTTTAAGAGAATCAACTAGATAGTCAAATTCAATCTTAATGAAAAGTATATCAAGGAGTTAATATCTCTATCTCTGGATTTGATCTTTACTCAAGCAAATAGAAATCTACGAGTCTTTATCAAATACAAGAGATATATAAACTTAGATGGTACCAAAGACCAATATCCAAGGATCAATCAATTTCCAATCAACAACCAAAGGTTGGATATCACAATTGATCGATACAACGCACAACTTGTGATATTTCAATTATATAACAAAATATAATGCGGAATAGAAATAACACGGACACCAGAAATTTTGTTAAAGAGGAAACCGCAAATACAGAAAACCCCCAGGACCTAGTCTAGATTGAGCACCACACTGTATTAAACCGCTACAGACACTAGCCTACTACAAACTAACTTCGGTCTGGACTGTAGTTGAACCTTAATCAATATTACACTGATTCAAGGTACAGTTGCGCTTCTTACGTCTATGATCCCAGCAGGATACTACGCACTTGATTCCCTTAGATGATCTCACCCACAACCAAGAGTTGCTACGACCCAAAGTCGAAGACTTTAATAAACAAATCTGTATCACACAGCAAAGTCTACGATAATAGATAAATTTGTCTCCCACAGATAAACCTATAATTTTTGTTCCTTCTTTTGATAAAATAAAGGTGAACATGAACCAATCAATAACTCGGACTTATATTCCTGAAGAACAGCCTAGAATTATTTATCACCTCACAATAATCTAAATAGTATGGTAGCGAAACTAGATTTTGCGGAATCACAAACGATAAGACGAAGATATCTGTGATTTCTTTTTATCTTGCCCTATCGGAGATATAATCTCAAGCCAAATTATTCAATTGAACTCGTACTATAGAAAATGGCAAGATCAGATCGCTCAACTACAAGAGAAGTATTTTTTTTCTGGGTTCACAATCCCAATGAAAACTTTAAGTCGTTAACCGACATGGTCTCGAGAAGAATCCTACGGTTAAAGGAGAATCGACTCTAGCAAACCAACTAGTATCACATAGAAGGTGTATGGCTTAGTTTTTCTAGTTGCTAAACATGTCCTTTATATAGTTTTCAAATCTGGGTTTGCAATCTAAGTTACCTTGGTAACAAAGCATTCAATATTCACCGTTATATGAAAAACCTGATTTATCCAAGCTAATATCTTTCAACCGTTAGATCAAAACTTAGCTTGTCACACACACATGAAATGTATTTCTTTTATGTTTGAGTATCCGTACCTAAATGTGTACATTTGGTTGGTTCACAAATAGTTAACCAATGTTATCCATATGAGTACTTTCATATCAACCATATTCAACTTCTTCATAACTAGTTCAAATGACTCATAAGAACTAGTTCAAGAGTTATTCAATTTCTTTGATCTTTATACATAAACACAATTGAAACAAAATCGGTTTGATTCACTCGAATCAATTCATGAGCAACATAGCCACGGTTTGCAAAGATTGCATTCCTTATTGATTTATTGTTTTAAGTTCATGAGGTAACCGATTTGAGGAATATAACTAGCTTGGGTACGCATACCTTAGCTACCGGATTTGAGTTCACAAACTCATCAAAAAGTTTCGGTTAAAAACTTCTATGGGTACACATACGGGTACGCGTACCTATGGTGAATGGTTTACTAGTTTGCAAACTACAAACTCACTAGAAATTCTCGGTTCAAGAACTTCCGCCAATACGCGTACGGGTACGCGTAACCAACATGTCTCCTTCACCAATACCGCATGCACACATATGCAAGCACTTGGTTTCCAGTATATGGACTTATACACTAATGTGCGAACACACTATATATGCTTATATCCATAGATGGTTACGTAATCTCAACTCTACATTTCAATCATTGAAACATTCTTCTATAATGTTATAATAGCCGTTAGACATAAAGAATCGACTATCGTCATCAAAGCTATTTTTAAGATTGAAACGTCATCATGACTTTCGTCACGGGTAAAGATTAAAGGTGGTTAAAGAGAAATCTTACCAACACATATTTCGAGAAAAAGATAGGCGAGTAAACTCGGGTCGAAATAGCAAATGTGTATGTATGAAAACTATCATAGTTATACGAATGTTGTCTCAAGAGTAGGATATAGATAGACTTTTGAGTGCTAGATAAGTTCAAGTCTCCACATACCTTTTTGGTCGGATGAAGGTCCACTAGTTCCTTGAGTAGTTCTTCGTCTTCGTAAGATAATCTCCATGGAGTCTGGAGCTCAACTATACTTAACTATCGTAAACCGAGACTTAGTCATAAGTAAACTAGAAATCAAGACGTATAGTTTTGATCACTAACATTGACAAACATGCTTGAGATATCAACGCATGCGAGTTCGACCGAGCAATGCTCTGACAATCTCCCCCTTTGTCAATTTTAGTGACAAAACTATCAATACATATGGATTACAAAATAGATAAAACTTTGTAGCTTCTCGTCCACATGCTTGATCTCCTTGGTGCTTCAACATTACTCGAAAACTTCGTATTTTCCAAGTACTTCCATGATTCCATAGATGTTCTGTTCAGCATCAAATTTGTTGAAATCATGTAGCCATAACAATGAGAAAACAAAAGCTCTCGATCATTGTTATACAGTGTCATAATTTTATTACACAACATAAAAGTTCTTATATCACAACTTCGACAATAATACTATGGTGATATGTATCACTCCCCCTTAGTCAATACTTTCGCCTCAACACGAAAACCACTCCCCCTTTCATAATGATCCAAAAACCATATGTATTTGTAGTGTGAACTACATATTAATTCTCCCCCTTTTTGTCAATAAAATTGGCAAAGGTACGAAAATGGGATCCTAATGAAATTTTCACGGAGACGCTTCAAGACCAAAGAAAAGGACATATAAACTTTGTTTAGATGCAATCATAAAGCCGAAGTTAAATGCATTCATCGAGGAGTTTATAAATATACAAGATAACCCCTAAAAATACCACAGCCGCACTCCCCACAAAGATATGGAAATTAAGGTCAAGTTCAAAAGAACTCTCCCCCATTTGATGTCATTCCCGATAGAACAACAAGAGCAACCTTTTCTTTGGACACCAAAAACCATAAGAAATGATTTTCTATATCCAAAATTCTCAATTAAACTAACCACAAGAAAACCCATGATTAATTTAATCGGAATACACAATCAAATTAAACACAAAAGTGATCAATTTAATTGAACATGCTCGACATAAGAGAACTTACGAAGCTACGACTATGTTAACCATAAAAGAATGATTAACTCAATCATTTTATGCTTAACACAAGAAAACCTTATGGAGCATTGCAGTATACACATAAAATATGGATCATGGAAGGATCAATACTGCGGCATATACAAAGATTCATTCTATCTTCATCACTATTTGCATAACGACTTATAATAGACATAATCTTTGTTAACAAAAGATTTTAACCTATCTTCCATGAAAAATTGACATAATAGGCTTAACTTTTGTTTGTCAAAAGTTCATCGATCTTGTATCAATACTTTCATATCGACATATAAAAGAGATAATCTTTTGACATCGTATGGGACAATAATGGTTCACGGACGCAAACACACATATCCCATAACATATTGCAATATGTAAAACCATAAAGATTAATACTGCAAAAAATCATCTTCCAAACAATTTTAGAGTTTAAATAAATAAATCTAAAAACAAGATGAAAATAAATGGACATAACTATGTGTAATCACAATAATGGCTATTCCAAACTCTTGTTATTCTTCCTAAAAACAAAAGAATAAAATTCTCATGAGAAGAATTCCTTGACATATCAGTTTTATTTGATTATTTCAAACCTTTGAAAAGGTCCATCAAAATAGGAGTCACTGATATCCTTTATTTTCTTGACCATAGAGACACCATGTTCATGAGTTAGAACATTAGTTTTTCGGTCAACGATGCAAGCAATATGCCTGGATTTGATGCAATCAAGAATGACCTTCTTCTGGTTTCTGATCAAAATGTTTTGATTATCAAGGATTCTTGCTTGTCCAACGAAGAGTTGATTTATTTGCAATTGAAGGTTGGCAAGCTCGTTCTTAACTTCATTATAAACTAAAATTAAATCCTTGACAGATTATCCTATCCAAGAGTTAAACTCTTTTCTTTCAAACATATTTTTCAGAAGTAGATCTTGAACAAAATCACATCCTTTAGAGTCCTCTTCCATCTCAATTTTTACTTCTTTTTGAGATTCAACTGGGGTTCCCATAAACAACCTTTTTTGGGAAAAGGATAAACACATACAAATAATATATATATGTTATCAACTGAGGGAAACATACTTTCGAAAGAAACCCTATAAGATTTGGGCGTTCGTGGACCATGAGAAAATACCAGAAACAAGAATTACCCAAGAAGAAATACATACTATTTCTTAAAACATCCCTTTAAACAGGGATCAATATCTGAACAAGTTAGATAGAGCTAAAGAGCCACAATAGATACAGGATGAGAAAACCTACAATTAGGTACCAGAATGAGATATGATCTCACCATAAATATTTAGAGATAATTTGGGAATACCATCATTCAGTCTGATTTTCGTATTTATTTTATCTCCATGACTGTTTCTAACTCCATAGAAATTTTTTACCGCCTTTTAAGAGAATCCATTAAATGGAATTTTTTGATGACTAAGTCTAGGACCTCTGGAGATAGGTTCTAGGGAATTAACTGATATAAGTCTACACCTTCTAGACTTAGATCTACCAGTTTTATTCTCATAGACACTGGGAAGCTGTGTTTTTGTGGTGTAGTTTGCATCATGGGTAAAAACACGATCCCTATAAAGATTTTGAAATGAGTGATCATTAAAAAACTTTTTATGAGAATTCTGGTTTTCTGTGGGAGTACAATCCATTGTTGATGCCGCCAAATGATTAACTCGGTTGACGGTAAAAAGAAGAAGATTTTGAAGATCGGAGATTTGTTTATTCCTAGCAAAACAATGTTTAACACTATGGTTCCTTTTCCCGATAGAATGAGAAACTTCGTGGAAGAGAATGATTGACAGGTATCTGTTTCAAACCATCATCCCGATTGGAAGTCTCGCGTTTATTTTTTGGAGAACCTTCCATTGTTGAGTTTTTCTTCTTCTCAGGTGACTCACATTTAGAATTAGCGAGTGACATAGAAGAATTTCTCATTACGGTGTTTTCCTTTGTCAAGGAAATTAACATCTTTTGGGCTCGGTGAAGAGATGCAGAAATATTCTCTGTTTCAACACGAAGATTGTTCAAATCAGATGAGTGTGTCTCAATCAAACTTTTTTCTCTAATTGTTCCCTCTTTAACAATATTCTCAATGATACTAATCTTTTCTTGTTGTAGCATGTTCTTCTGAGTGAGTTTTTCAATATTGTTAGAGAATGACTTAATAATTTTATAGAGTTCACGTTCTTGACTAAGAGACTTCTCAAATTCATCCAAGAGTTGAGAATGATTATGGAAATCAATCGCCTCAGTTGGATTTTCATTAGTTCTGGTGGCATTCCTTTCTACTTCTGACATTCTATCAATTGTCTCGTTTCTTTCTATAGATTCGGAAGAATCGGATAAGGTATTATCCTTTAAGGAAAAACCAATACACTTGAAGTACTCAAAAGTATGGGAAGACATAGACTATGCATAGACATGAGATACTACTTTGTCCACAAAATCAGATTGCTATAAACACAGACTTTTGAGGTCTTTTGCGTGTTTCCCTGCTCTGATACCAATTGAAAAAGCGGGGGTCTAACAACCTCATCTAATATTTTGATTATCAATCTGTATGGACTAACTCTAATATAATTTTAAGAGAATCAACTAGACAGTCAAATTCAATCTTAATGAAAAGTATATCAAGGAGTTAATATCTCTATCTCTGGATTTGATCTTTACTCAAGCAAATAGAAATCTACAAGTCTTTATCAAATACAAGAGAGATATAAACTTGGATGGTACCAAAGACCAATATACAAGGATCAATCAATTTCCAATCAACAACCAAAGGTTGGATATCTCAATTGATCGATATAACTCACAACTTGTGATATTTCAATTATATAACAAAAATAATGCGGAATAGAAATAACACGGACACCAGAAATTTTGTTAACGAGGAAACCGCAAATACAGAAAACCCCCAGGACCTAGTCCAGATTGATCACCACACTGTATTAAACCGCTACAGACACTAGCCTACTACAAACTAACTTCGGTCTGGACTGTAGTTGAACCTTAATCAATATTACACTGATTCAAGGTACAATTTCGCTCCTTACGTCTCTGATCCCAGCAGGATACTATGCACTTGATTTCCTTAGATGATCTCACCCACAACTAAGAGTTGCTACGACCCAAAGTCGAAGACTTTAATAAACAAATCTGTATCACACATCAAAGTCTACGATAATAGATAAATTGTCTCCCACAGATAAACCTATAATTTTTGTTCCTTATTTTGATAAAATAAAGGTGAACATGAACCAATCAATAACTCGGACTTATATTCCCGAAGAAAAGCCTAGAATTATTGATCACCTCACAATAATCTAAATCGTATGGTAGCAAAACTAGATTTTTCGGAATCACAAACGATAAGACGAAGATATATGTGATTTCTTTTTATCTTGCCCTATCGGAGATATAATCTCAAGCCAATTATTCAATTGAACTCGTACTATAGAAAATGGCAAGATCAGATCGCTCAAATACAAGAGAAGTATTTTTTTCTGGGTTCACAATCCCAATGAAGACTTTAAGTCGTTAACCGACAGGGTCTCGAGAAGAAACCTACGGTTAAAGGAGAATCGACTCTAGCAAACCAACTAGTATCACATAGAAGGTGTGTGGATTAGTTTTTCTAGTTTCTAAACATCTCCTTTATATAGTTTTCAAATCAGGGTTTGCAATCTAAGTTACCTTGGTAACAAAGCATTCAATATTCACCGTTATATGAAAAACCTGATTTATCCAAGCTAATATCTTTCAACCGTTAGATCAAAACTTAGCTTGTCACACACACATGAAATGTATTTCTTTTATGTTTGAGTAACCGTACCTAAATGTGTACATTTTGTTGGTTCACAAATAGTTAACCAATGGTTATCCATATGAGTACTTTCATATCAACCATATTCAACTTCTTCATAACTAGTTCAAATGACTCATAAGAACTAGTTCAAGAGTTATTCAATTTCTTTGATCTTTATACATAACCACAATTGAAACAAATTCGGTTTGATTCACTCGAATCAATTCATGAGCAACATAGCCACGGTTTGCAATGATTGCATTCCTTATTGATTTATTGTTTTAAGTTCATGAGCTAACCGATTTGAGGAATATAACTAGCTTGGGTACGCGTACCTTAGCTACACTCATCAAACAATTTTAGTTAAAAACTTCTGTGGGTACACGTATGGGTACGCATACCTATGGTAACTGGTTTACTAGTTTGCTAACTACAAACTTATCAGAAATTCTCGGTTCAATAACTTCCGCCAATACGCGTACGGGTACGCGTAACCAACCTGTCTCCTTCACCAATACCGCATGCACACATATGCAAGCACTTGGTTTCCGGTATATGGACTTATACACTAATGTGCGAACACACTATATATGCTTATATCCATAGATGGTTACGTAATCTCAACTCTACATTTCAATCATTGAAACATTCTTCTATAATGTTATAATAGTCGTTAGACATAAAGAATCGACTATCGTCATCAAAGCTATTTTTAAGATTGAAACGTCATCATGAATTTCGTCACGGGCAAAGATTAAAGGTTGTTAAAGCGAAATCTTACCAACACATATTTCGAGAAAAAGATAGGCGAGTAAACTCGGATCAAAATAGCAAATGTGTATGTATGAAAACTATCATACTTATACGAATGTTGTCTCAAGAGTAGGAGATAGATAGACTTTTGAGTGCTAGATAAGTTCAAGTCTCCACATACCTTCTTGGTCGGATGAAGTTCCACTAGTTCCTTGAGTATTTCTTCGTCTTCGTAAGATAATCGCCATGGAGTCTGGAGCTCAACTATACTTAACTATCGTAAATCGAGACTTATTCATAAGTAAACTAGAAATCAAGACGTATAGTTTTGATCACTAACATTGACAAACATGCTTGAGATAGCAACGCATGCGAGTTCGACTGAGCAATGCTCTGACAATCTCCCCCTTTGTCAATTTTAGTGACAAAACTATCAATACATATGGATTACAAAATAGATAAAACTTTGTAGATTCTCGTCCATATGCTTGATCTCCTTGGTGCTTCAACATTACTCGAAAACTTTGTATTTTCCAAGTACTTCCATGATTCCATAGATGTTCAGTTCAGCATCATATTTGTTGAAATCCTGTAGCCATAACAATGAGAAAACAAAAGCTCTCGATCATTGTTATACAGTGTCATAATATTATTACCCAACATCAAAGTTCTTATATCACAACTTCGACAATAATACTATGGTGATATGTATCACTCCCCCTTAGTCAATACTTTCGTCTCAACACGAAAACCACTCCCCCTTTCATAATGATCCAAAAACCATATGTATTTGTAGTGTGAACTACATATTAATTCTCCCCCTTTTTGTCAATAAAATTGGCAAAGGTACGAAAATGGGATCCTAATGAAATTTTCACGGAGACGCTTCAGGACCAAAGAAAAGGACATATCAACTTTGTTTAGATGCAATCATAAAGCCGAAGTTAAATGCATTCATCGAGGAGTTTATAAAGATACAAGATAACCCATAAAAATTCCACAGCCGCACTCCCCACAAAGATATGGAAATTAAGGTCAAGTTCAAAAGAACTCTCCCCCATTTGATGTCATTCCCGATAGAACAACAAGAGCAACCTTTTCTTTGGACACCAAAAATCATAAGAAATGATTTTTTATATCCAAAATTTTCAATTAAACTAACCACAAGAAAACCCATGATTAATTTAATCGGAATACACAATCAAATTAAACACAAAAGTGATCAATTTAATTGAACATGCTCGACATAAGAGAACTTACGAAGCTACGACTATGTTAACCATAAAATAATGATTAACTCAATCATTTTATGCTTAACACAAGAAAACCTTATGGAGCATTGCAGTATACACATAAAATATGGATCAGGGAAGGATCAATACTGCGGCATATACAAAGATTCATTCTATCTTCATCACTATTTGCATAACGACTTATAATAGACATAATCTTTGTTAGCAAAAGATTTTAACCTATCTTCCATGAAAAATTGACATAATAGGCTTAACTTTTGTTTGTCAAAAGTTCATCGATCTTGTATCAATACTTTCATATCGACATATAAAAGAGATAATCTTTTGACATCGTATGGGACAATAATGGTTCACGGACGCAAACACACATATCCCATAACATATTGCAATATGTAAAACCATAAAGATTAATACTGCAAAAATCATCTTCCAAACAATTTTAGAGTTTAAATAAATAAATCTAAAAACAAGATGAAAATAAATGGACATAACTATGTGTAATCACAATAATGGCTATTCCAAACTCTTGTTATTCTTCCTAAAAACAAAAGAATAAAATTCTCATGAGAAGAATTCCTTGACATATCAGTTTTATTTGATTATTTCAAACCTTTGAAAAGGTCCATCAAAATAGGAGTCACTGATATCCTTTATTTTCTTGACCGTAGAGACACCATGTTCATGAGTTAGAACATTAGTTTTTCGGTCAACGATGCAAGCAATATGCCTGGATTTGATGCAATCAAGAATGACCTTCTTCTGGTTTCTGATCAAAATGTTTTGATTATCAAGGATTCTTGCTTGTCCAACGAAGAGTTGATTTATTTGCAATTGAAGGTTGGCAAGCTCGTTCTTAACTTCATTATAAACTAAAATTAAATCCTTGACAGATTATCCTATCCAAGAGTTAAACTCTTTTCTTTCAAGCATCTTTTTCAGAAGTAGATCTTGAACAAAATCACATCCTTTAGAGTCCTCTTCCATCTCAATTTTTACTTCTTTTTGAGATTCAACTGGGGTTCCCATAAACAACCTTTTTTTGGAAAAGGATAAACACATACAAATAATATATATGTTATCAACTGAGGGAAACATACTTTCGAAAGAAACCCTATAAGATTTGGGCGTTCGTGGACCAGGAGAAAATACCAGAAACAAGAATTACCCAAGAAGAAATACATATTATTTCTTAAAACATCTCTTTTAAACAGGGCTCAATATCTGAACAAGTTATATAGAGCTAAAGAGCCACAATAGATACACGATGAGAAAACCTACAATTAGGTACCAGAATGAGATATGATCTCACCATAAATATTTAGAGATAATTTGGGAATACCATCATTCAGTCTGATTTTCGTATTTCTTTTCTCTCCATGACTGTTTCTAACTCCATAGAAATTTTTTACCGCCTTTTGAGAGAATCTATTAAATGGAATTTTTTGATGACTAAGTCTAGGACCTCTGGAGATATGTTCTAGGGAATTAACTGATATAAGTCTACACCTTCTAGACTTAGATCTACCAGTTTTATTCTCATAGACACTGTGAAGCTGTGTTTTTGTGGTGTAGTTTGCATCATGGGTAAAAACACGATCCCTATAAAGATTTTGAAATGAGTGATCATTAAAAAACCTTTTATGAGAATTATGGTTTTCTGTGGGAGTACAATCCATTGTTGATGCCGCCAAATGATTAACTCGGTTGACGATAAAAAGAAGAAGATTTTGAAGATCGGAGATTTGTTTATTCCTAGCAAAACAATGTTTAACACTATGGTTCCTTTTCCCGATAGAATGAGAAACTTCGTGGAAGAGAATGATTGACAGGTATTTGTTTCAAACCATCGTCCCGATTGGAAGTCTCGCGTTTATTTTTTGGAGAACCTTCCATTGTTGAGTTTTTATTCTTCTCAGGTGACTCACATTTAGAATTAGCGAGTGACATAGAAGAATTTCTCATTACGGTGTTTTCCTTTGTCAAGGATATTAACATCTTTTTAGCTCGGTGAAGAGATGCAGAAATATTCTCTGTTTCAACACGAAGATTGTTTAAATCAGATGAGTGTGTCTCAATCAAACTTTTTTCTCTAATTGTTCCCTCTTTAACAATATTCTCAAGGATACTAATATTTTCTTGTTGTAGCATGTTCTTCTGAGTGAGTTTTTCAATATTGTTAGAGAATGACTTAATAATTTTATAGAGTTCACGTTCTTGACTAAGAGACTTCTCAAATTCATCCAAGAGTTGAGAATGATTATGGAAATCAATCGTCTCAGTTGGATTTTCATTAGTTCTGGTGGCATTCCTTTATACTTATGACATTCTATCAATTGTCTCGTTTCTTTCTCTAGATTCGGAAGAATCGGATAAGGTATTATCCTTTAAGGAAAAACCAATACACTTGAAGTACTCAAAAGTATGGGAAGACATAGACTATCCATAGACATGAGATACTACTTTGTCCACAAAATCAGATTGCTATAAACACAGACTTTTGAGGTCTTTTGCGTGTTTCCCTGCTCTGATACCAATTGAAAAAGCGGGGGTCTAACAACCTCATCTAATATTTTGATTATCAATCTGTATGGACTAACTCTAATATAATTTTAAGAGAATCAACTAGACAGTCAAATTCAATCTTAATGAAAAGTATATCGAGGAGTTAATATCTCTATCTCTGAATTTGATCTTTACTCAAGCAAATAGAAATCTAAGAGTCTTTATCAAATACAAGAGAGATATAAACTTGGATGGTACCAAAGACCAATATCCAAGGATCAATCAATTTCCAATCAACAACCAAAGGTTGGATATCTCAACTGATCGATACAACGCACAACTTGTGATATTTCAATTATATAACAAAAATAATGCGGAATAGAAATAACACGGACACCATAAATTTTGTTAACGAGGAAACCGCAAATACAGAAAACCCCCGGGACCTAGTCCAGATTGATCACCACACTGTATTAAACCGCTACAGACACTAGCCTACTACAAACTAACTTCGGTCTGGACTGTAGTTGAACCTTAATCAATATTACACAGATTCAAGGTACAATTGCGCTCCTTACGTCTCTAATCCCAGCATGATACTACGCACTTGATTTCCTTAGATGATCTCACCCACAACTAAGAGTTGCTACGACCCAAAGTAGAAGACTTTAATAAACAAATCTGTATCACACATCAAAGTCTACGATAATAGATAAATTGTCTCCCACAGATAAACCTATAATTTTTGTTCCTTATTTTGATAAAATAAAGGTGAACATGAACCAATCAATAACTCGGACTTATATTCCCGAAGAAAAGCCTAGAATTATTGATCACCTCACAATAATCTAAATCGTATGGTAGCAAAACTAGATTTTTCGGAATCACAAACGATAAGACGAAGATATCTGTGATTTCTTTTTATCTTGCCCTATCGGAGATATAATCTCAAGCCAATTATTCAATTGAACTCGTACTATAGAAAATGGCAAGATCAGATCGCTCAACTACAAGAGAAGTATTTTTTTTCTGGGTTCACAATCCCAATGAAGACTTTAAGTCGTTAACCGACAGGGTCTCGAGAAGAAACCTACGGTTAAAGGAGAATCGACTCTAGCAAACCAACTAGTATCACATAGAAGGTGTGTGGATTAGTTTTTCTAGTTTCTAAACATCTCCTTTATATAGTTTTCAAATCAGGGTTTGCAATCTAAGTTACCTTGGTAACAAAGCATTCAATATTCACCGTTATATGAAAAACCTGATTTATCCAAGCTAATATCTTTCAACCGTTAGATCAAAACTTAGCTTGTCACACACACATGAAATGTATTTCTTTTATGTTTGAGTAACCGTACCTAAATGTGTACATTTTGTTGGTTCACAAATAGTTAACCAATGGTTATCCATATGAGTACTTTCATATCAACCATATTCAACTTCTTCATAACTAGTTCAAATGACTCATAAGAACTAGTTCAAGAGTTATTCAATTTCTTTGATCTTTATACATAACCACAATTGAAACAAATTCGGTTTGATTCACTCGAATCAATTCTTGAGCAACATAGCCACGGTTTGCAAAGATTGCATTCCTTATTGATTTATTGTTTTAAGTTCATGAGCTAACCGATTTGAGGAATATAACTAGCTTGGGTACGCGTACCTTAGCTACACTCATCAAACAATTTCAGTTAAAAACTTCTCTGGGTACACGTATGGGTACGCGTACCTATGGTAACTGGTTTACTAGTTTGCTAACTACAAACTTATCAGAAATTCTTGGATCAATAACTTCCGCCAATACGCTGCATGCGATGTACGCGTAACCAACCTGTCTCCTTCACCAATACCGCATGCACACATATGCAAGCACTTGGTTTCCGGTATATGGACTTATACACTAATGTGCGAACACACTATATATGCTTATATCCATAGATGGTTACGTAATCTCAACTCTACATTTCGATCATTGAAACATTCTTCTATAATGTTATAATAGTCGTTAGACATAAAGAATCGACTATCGTCATCAAAGCTATTTTTAAGATTGAAACGTCATCATGAATTTCGTCACGGGCAAAGATTAAAGGTTTTTAAAGCGAAATCTTACCAACACATATTTCGAGAAAAAGATAGGCGAGTAAACTCGGCTCAAAATAGCAAATGTGTATGTATGAAAACTATCATACTTATACGAATGTTTTCTCAAGAGTAGGAGATAGATAGACTTTTGAGTGCTAGATAAGTTCAAGTCTCCACATACCTTCTTGGTCGGATGAAGTTCCACTAGTTCCTTGAGTATTTCTTCGTCTTCGTAAGATAATCGCCATGGAGTCTGGAGCTCAACTATACTTAACTATCGTAAATCGAGACTTATTCATAAGTAAACTAGAAATCAAGACGTATAGTTTTGATCACTAACATTTACAAACATGCTTGAGATAGCAACGCATGCGAGTTCGACTGGGAAATGCTCTGACAATCTCCCCCTTTGTCAATTTTAGTGACAAAACTATCAATACATATGGATTACAAAATAGATAAAACTTTGTAGCTTCTCGTCCACATGCTTGATCTCCTTGGTGCTTCAACATTACTCGAAAACTTTGTATTTTCCAAGTACTTCCATGATTCCATAGATGTTCAGTTCAGCATAATATTTGTTGAAATCCTGTAGCCATAACAATGAGAAAACAAAAGCTCTCGATCATTGTTATACAGTGTCATAATATTATTACCCAACATCAAAGTTCTTATATCACAACTTCGACAATAATACTATGGTGATATGTATCACTCCCCCTTAGTCAATACTTTCGTCTCAACACGAAAACCACTCCCCCTTTCATAATGATCCAAAAACCATATGTATTTGTAGTGTGAACTACATATTAATTCTCCCCCTTTTTGTCAATAAAATTGGCAAAGGTACGAAAATGGGATCCTAATGAAATTTTCACGGAGACGCTTCAGGACCAAAGAAAAGGACATATCAACTTTGTTTAGATGCAATCATAAAGCTGAAGTTAAATGCATTCATCGAGGAGTTTATAAAGATACAAGATAACCCCTAAAAATTCCACAGCCGCACTCCCCACAAAGATATGGAAATTAAGGTCAAGTTCAAAAGAACTCTCCCCCATTTGATGTCATTCCCGATAGAACAACAAGAGCAACCTTTTCTTTGGACACCAAAAATCATAAGAAATGATTTTTTATATCCAAAATTTTCAATTAAACTAACCACAAGAAAACCCATGATTAATATAATCGGAATACACAATCCAATTAAACACAAAGTGATCAATTTAATTGAACATGCTCGACATAAGAGAACTTACGAAGCTACGACTATGTTAACCATAAAAGAATGATTAACTCAATCATTTTATGCTTAACACAAGAAAACCTTATGGAGCATTGCAGTATACACATAAAATATGGATCAGGGAAGGATCAATACTGCGGCATATACAAAGATTCATTCTATCTTCATCACTATTTGCATAACGACTTATAATAGACATAATCTTTGTTAGAAAAAGATTTTAACCTATCTTCCATGAAAAATTGACATAATAGGCTTAACTTTTGTTTGTCAAAAGTTCATCGATCTTGTATCAATACTTTCATATCGACATATAAAAGAGATAATCTTTTGACATCGTATGGGACAATAATGGTTCACGGACGCAAACACACATATCCCATAACATATTGCAATATGTAAAACCATAAAGATTAATACTGCAAAAATCATCTTCCAAACAATTTTAGAGTTTAAATAAATAAATCTAAAAACAAGATGAAAATAAATGGACATAACTATGTGTAATCACAATAATGGCTATTCCAAACTCTTGTTATTCTTCCTAAAAACAAAAGAATAAAATTCTCATGAGAAGAATTCCTTGACATATCAGTTTTATTTGATTATTTCAAACCTTTGAAAAGGTCCATCAAAATAGGAGTCACTGATATCCTTTATTTTCTTGACCGTAGAGACACCATGTTCATGAGTTAGAACATTAGTTTTTCGGTCAACGATGCAAGCAATATGCCTGGATTTGATGCAATCAAGAATGACCTTCTTCTGGTTTCTGATCAAAATGTTTTGATTATCAAGGATTCTTGCTTGTCCAACGAAGAGTTGATTTATTTGCAATTGAAGGTTGGCAAGCTCGTTCTTAACTTCATTATAAACTAAAATTAAATCCTTGACAGATTATCCTATCCAAGAGTTAAACTCTTTTCTTTCAAGCATCTTTTTCAGAAGTAGATCTTGAACAAAATCACATCCTTTAGAGTCCTCTTCCATCTCAATTTTTACTTCTTTTTGAGATTCAACTGGGGTTCCCATAAACAACCTTTTTTTGGAAAAGGATAAACACATACAAATAATATATATGTTATCAACTGAGGGAAACATACCTTCGAAAGAAATCCTATAAGATTTGGGCGTTCGTGGACCAGGAGAAAATACCAGAAACAAGAATTACCCAAGAATAAATACATATTATTTCTTAAAACATCCCTTTTAAACAGGGCTCAATATCTGAACAAGTTATATAGAGCTAAAGAGCCACAATAGATACAGGATGAGAAAACCTACAATTAGGTACCAGAATGAGATATGATCTCACCATAAATATTTAGAGATAATTTGGGAATACCATCATTCAGTCTGATTTTCGTATTTCTTTTCTCTCCATGACTGTTTCTAACTCCATAGAAATTTTTTACCGCCTTTTGAGAGAATCTATTAAATGGAATTTTTTGATGACTAAGTCTAGGACCTCTGGAGATAGGTTCTAGGAATTAACGATATAAGTCTACACCTTCTAGACTTAGATCTACCAGTTTTATTCTCATAGACACTGTGAAGCTGTGTTTTTGTGGTGTAGTTTGCATCATGGGTAAAAACACGATCCCTATAAAGATTTTGAAATGAGTGATCATTAAAAAACCTTTTATGAGAATTCTGGTTTTCTGTGGGAGTACAATCCATTGTTGATTCCTCCAAATGATTAACTCGGTTGACGGTAAAAAGAAGAAGATTTTGAAGATCGGAGATTTGTTTATTCCTAGCAAAACAATGTTTAGCACTATGGTTCCTTTTCCCCATAGAATGAGCAAATTCGTGGAAGAGAATGATTGACAGGTATCTGTTTCAAACCATCGTTCCGATTGGAAGTCTCGCGTTTATTTTTTGGAGAACCTTCCATTGTTGAGTTTTTCTTCTTCTCAGGTGACTCACATTTAGAATTAGCGAGTAACATAGAAGAATTTCTCATTACGGTGTTTTCCTTTGTCAAGGAGATTAACATCTTTTGGGCTCGGTGAAGAGATGCAGAAATATTCTCTGTTTCAACACGAAGATTGTTCAAATCAGATGAGTGTGTCTCAATCAAACTTTTTTCTCTAATTGTTCCCTCTTTAATAATATTCTCAAGGATACTAATCTTTTCATGCTGTAGCATGTTCTCCTGAGTGAGTTTTTCAATATTGTTAGAGAATGACTCAATAATTTTATAGAGTTCACGTTCTTGACTAAGAGACTTCTCAAATTCATCCGAGAGTTGAGAATGATTATGGAAATCAATCGTCTCAGTCGGATTTTCATTAGTTCTGGTGGCATTCCTTTCTACTTCTGACATTATGTCAATTATCTCGTTTCTTTCTCTCGATTCGGAAGAATCTGCTAAGGTATTATCCTTTGAGGAAAAACCAAGACACTTGAAGTACTCAAAAGTATGGGAATACATATACTATGTGTAGATAGGTGATACTACTTATTCCACAAAATCAGATTGCTACAAACACAGACTTTTGAGGTCTTTTGCGTGTTTACCTGATATGATACCAATTGAAAAGGCGGGGGTCTAACAACCTCACCCAATATTTTGATTAGAAATCTGTATGGACTAACTCTAATATACTTTTAAGATAATCAACTAGATAGTCAGACTCAATCTTAATGAAAAGTATATCAAGGAGTTAATATCTCTATCTCTCGATTTGATCTTTACTCTAGCAAATAGAAATCTGCGAGTCGTTATCAAATACAAGAGAGATATAAACTTGGATGATACCAAAGACCAATATCCAAGGATCAATCAACTTCCAATCAACAACCAAAGGTTGGATTTCACAATTGATCGATACAATGCACAACTTGTGATATTTCAATCTATGTTATAAAAATACATGCACTTTGACTCCTTGATCAAAAAGTCATTAGATAGACAGGATTGGTCGAAATGGGTCATATCGCGGTCATTGTCGTCTGGATTTCGTTTGACTTGGATGGCTGGGAGTGATAGGGGGCACACTTATTAAACACGGATTTTACCATATATATCACCTCACAGTTTATTATCAATAAACTATCACATCCCAGTCGTTCATTTTTGATCTGGGATATCGAACCTTTTGGTGGAAAATGGGTCAAAGAGTTTCAGGTCTGGCAAAAAGTTTTAACACAAAAATGTGTCACGACCTAATCAAATCTTGGTGGTTCCGTTTTTGGAGTTTCAATATGCGGAGAGCTGTCGCTTAAATTTTGTTTAAAATTATGCCAGGCGTACAAATATTTAGCGGTTACGAATGCTATCCCACCAACTCTGGAAACCGTAATTAGTCAGTTTCATTGAAACAAAAAAATCTCAACTCTCTACATATTTTCCTGCTCAATAATTATTTCACCTTATTCATTGTCGAAGGGTCGTAGTAGAGGGTTTGTGGCTTCTTTCTCTCTTGAGTCTTGACCTTAAGTTTTACCACAAATCGTCTCGCAAAATCCATAGCCCATAGAGAGAGGCAGAAGGAGAGGGTTTGTGACATCATTAGACGAGATTGAGGTTGGTTTGTTGATAAGAATTTTGCAGGTGAGAGTGAAAGCGGGGAATCCACCAACACCACAACGGAATAGAAGAAAACAATATGCTGATTAAGTTTCATGATGATGCTAAAGTTTATTGTAATAATGAACAGTATGCTAAAGTTTTGTATGCTTATTAAGTTGAAAAATTAAGAAACAAATATGGTGGTCTTGGTGTACTTAATAAGTTGGTGGAGTTCTTAATCTCAAATCTTTATTTCTTAATATTGTTCTTCAACCGTGGATTTGGCTAATGTTGCTAATGATTATGGGCCTCCTGTTCGCATTCCATTTAGTTGTTGTTATTCTCATTTACCTAGCGAAATTATTCATGAAAATGGTTTCTCCGTCTAAATTCTGTAAGTTATGTGTTTTTGATCCATTTGTTTGACCAACTTTTTATGAAATGCAGACCAAAGTTATGGATGGAACTCTTACAGTAACTATTGCATCTTCAAAGAGATATTGTATCAAACATTTATGTGTAAGCATCAATTTAATGTATGTTTAACTGAGGAAAGGAGTAGAAGAGTATGGATACCAAACATTTCTGTAAATTGTTGTAGGAAGTTTACATGCTTCCTGTCTCCTTTTAATTTCTAAATACTTAGTACATAACTTGATAGTCTCTGCTTCCCTTTTAATCTTTCTCTATGTAACGCTGGGTGTTTCAGTGCGTCATAGAGACCAGTAATCTCCTCTTCTTCCAGAGTAGCTTCTTTGTGCTGGCTGCCAAGTGAAATGGATTTATTGGTGTACCCTCTTCGGATCATTCTCTTAAAACACCAATGGAGGCAATTGTTTCATTGTAATCCATCAAAGAAATTGGAGGGTGGAAATAATATCAATTACAAAGAAAGCAACAAGACTAAGTGGTTTTTTATTTTCTTTGTGTTTATGTATATTTGTGGATTTGGTGTCTTTCTATCTGTATGTTGTTCGATCAATATTGTTTCTCTTATTTTCTGAGATGCTAATGAATTTAACATCTTTTTTGTCGAACAATACTGTTTCTCTTATATAGATAGTGTAAACATACACTTTCTTTTATTGGTATTGATATGCAATGAAAACGTCCAATTTATGCGTGATTATTGCATTAGTCAACTAAAACTAAATAAAGTTTTTATCTAATTGATGTGTATATTACAGGTGAGAGTGGGAAGAATGAAAGTGTGGGGAATGTATGAACACCACAATGGAGTAGAAATAAGCAGATACATGCAGGGATTTGTGAAGATACTAAAGTTTGCTGGAACAATGTGGGGAGAATTTTGTTGTTCACCTTATTACTGCTCATTTTTACTGAGGCTAACAACATTGTCCATCTATTTTTTTTGGAAGTGTTTGAATTTTTTTTTTGCTAAATCTAAATGTTTGATTTGTTACCGCAGCTTTACAAACAAATTAAGTGGAGTGAAAGCTAATTTAAACATTTGTGCTTCTATTGGTAACTATTTGTGGTAGATTTGTTTGTTTGTAAATTCACAATTAGTTAACGTGCATGTCCAGGAGTGGTGAACCCTCAAGTTCTACGTCATAATTTCAACAGTGGAAGGAGATCCCATATGGGGTATTACTTCTCACTGACCTAACCCGGCATCAATATCTTCAAATACTATGGTTTTTTAGTTTTCCATTTTGAATGTTTGAACGAAATGGAGCATTCGTGTCGGATTTGTTCAAGGAGAAATGCCCAACAACACAGTTTTTTTTTGTACTACTAATTTAGGAACTTTGTTAGTGGTGTAATGTACTAATTGAAGATACTCCTCGGGTGTTACTGAAAGTCGCATTGCATGTTGGTTGATGCGTTATAGAGATCCTACTGGATGGCACTTTGAAAACTATTATCGAATTGAGTGTGAAAACGATTATATTTTACATTTTTTTATCCGGCCACAATCAACGGAAAATGGGTCATTTGTCCAAAAAAATTTAAAACACGGTTCAAATGGACGAGTAAAAAAATTTATGGGTGAAATGGACAAAAAAAAATAGCAAGGATAAAACTGGATTCATCCAGGCTTAAACTTAAAAAATAGCAAGGATGAAACTGGATGCATCATGTGTAAAATAAAAATAAGAAAAAATATTTGAAAATGGGCAGGATGAAACTGGTTACATCCTGCCTATTTTTAAATTTTTGTCCATTAAAACAGTATCTAAATCTAACTGTTCTTTTCACCCAGGAAATTTTGATTTTGGTCTTTTTAACCAATTTTGTGCACAATCAACGTGAGTAATTTGGCTTCTTGGGTCTTGATTTTTATTTCCAAACAATTTCCATTTTTGTTGCAAGTTCATTGATTTCTCCAAACTCTGTTCTACATTCTTACCTTAGTTTTGTTTTATGAATGATCAGAACAGAGACTTGCTTGGCTAATTTCCCCTTTGTATTTTTTTCTGTTGATGTATATTAATGGTTCACTAATTCCGTCTCATTCTTTGATATTTTCATGCACAACTACGTCTATCATCGATATAATTGCACCAAGGTGGTGTTGCAGACTGTGTCCAACGTATCTTCAAACATAGGACGACGAAAACCGAAAACATAATCAAGGTTTGTTTTCTTAATTGAATGACCCATCTTTCAGTTTGTATTTGTTATGTTGTTGGCAGTTTATAGATCAGTTTTGGTCAAATTTATTTGTGTAAACCTTTGAAGATCAAATGGATTCTACACCCTTGGTGCATGCACACCGAAGCTCTTGAGCAATTGTGCTCAGTTGTGCTCGGTCTGCAAGAGTTCTTTTTTTTTTTCATTCTAACAAGGGTTTGTTATGACTTATTAGGCAACCGGATAAGCACGAATTATACGGAGACAAATTCTGAGTATGTGGAATCTTCTAAATGGCCGTCAAATTGTAAGGGTGACATTATTTTTCCTTCAGGAGACGGCTCAAGTGGTAACCAGTAGGTACTGACAATCCTATCAACTCGAGCAAGAAAATAGACTCATTGTATGTACATTTGTAGATCATGTATCACGGGTTTCAGATGGAACACATTTGTGTCAATATTAGTGGGTGTTATGTAGCCACATCGGTAGGCAATACCGTCATATTTGGGAAAAGCTTGAGATAGTTTTACTTCATAATTTTGTAATTTAGTTTTTGTGTGATAAATACGTAGACTTGAGTTTAAAAACCTTTGTGGTTCTGCTCATATATTTGGGTTCACCTTTAAATTTGGTTGATTCTTCTTTAACCTCCTCAGGTCATCTTTTTTAATTGTTGTCCCTGTCATCTTTTGTAACTTGCTTCCCTATTTGTGACAGCAAGTTATGATAATTCCTTTTGTTAAATTATCGTACTTATTATGCTAATTAAACCAAATTGTCCAACAAATTAGAGTTGAATGGCCATGAAAAAGGGGTTTTCTCGAGTTTCATGGTTGATTGTTTTACAAATTTGATTTAGGCTTCGAATTTCAGCAGTATACGTATTTGTTTTGGCTAATATACTCGGACTTATGTCACTTTCCACTAACCGGATGTTTCAATCTTCTCATGAAATACTTATCAATGCTTTACCAAAAATAAAATCCTTTTCGTTATATGCTGACCCGTTAATATCTCAGCCATAAAACTATTTCAAGAACATTAAATTATTTAAATTGTAAGAATATTTACTGTAGTGTTGAATCAAAAGTTTGGCTACGGCATGCATTCAATTCCCCGTGTGGTCTTGCAATAACTTATTGTCCCTGTTTATTGAATGTATTTGACCTCAACCAGCCGAAATATGGAATCGGATCATTAAGAATATCCTCCATGCCGAAACGAATTGGATATGCCGTAAATATGGAATCGCATCATTAAGAATATCTCCTGCAAGAGTTTTACCATAATAACAGAATCGTAATAGTGGCGAGAAAGGCGTCTTTTTATTTGTTCGTTTCTTTCTTCATTACTTCGTATGGGGGTTGTTTTATTCAGTACATGAATTGTGGATGATTAATTTTCAGTACAAATAAAAATCAATTTCTTTTATTTGATTTAGCACTATGAATTGTGGATGTATTCTAAATTTTGATTTTGGTGGTTGATTCAACCGCATGCTGATTTTGTTTCTGTATCTTTCTCTGCAATAATGACACTAGATAAGGAAAAAGTGTGTATCCTAAATTCTCGATTGCCTAATAAAGCCATTATGTGTTTGTTTTGGAATCAAATTCTTTGTACGGAAATCAATTCGAAGCAAGAAATGGAGTTATAAGAATTCTGGGTTATTGTTTGGCGGAGAGAATAGGGAAGAAATATGATTTTGCTGTCATCTTTTCAAGTGATTTTAATGTATAAAATATCGAGTATTCAGAGTCCATATATACGATCAAGAGATATGGGGCTTGCTTTGGATGTGAATTCTCTGTAGGGAAATCAATTTGAAGTAACTAATTGAGACATGAAGATAAAAACAATACCACCAGTTGAAAGACACAAAGTCTTTGAAAGAAAGCATGAACCATTACCAACTTAGTTCCATTGCGTCGTTGTCATGGGTACGAGGTAGAATTTGAAGTGGATATGGAACTGAAGGTTGGGTAGGTATTCACTTTGATTTTGGTGTTCTAACATCTTTAATTTGCTTGAATATTTGAATATTGTTGCATTGTGATGTACGCATTTCCTACTCAAATTTAGAATCTTTTTCTTCGAACCGAAATATTAAGTTTTAATTGGTCCCAGTAGACTTTGAGAGATGCCAGTATTTGTCTTATTCTGGAGGACGACATTAATATCCTCTGATGCTTTCTTTTTTGACATGTTCTACTAAGGGGAATACATTAGTATCCTCTGATGTTATTTGATTATTCATTCTCCTGAGGCTCTCTTTCTTCAATGTAAGAGAACTCCATCAACAACAACTTCATCTGTTCGTAATTAAAATTCCTACACTATCTTTATGTGTTTTCTTTAATCCCTTAATTTTGATTTTTAATTTTAATAATATGGGTAGCTTAGTTTAGAGAATAGGGTCATCTATGTTATAGAATATATCAACATAACACCAATAGAAACCAGTATTTATTGTTTATGAATTCTTTGAGTTTTGTGTTTGCAATTGTTCTATTTTAAATGGTATTAGCAGGGTAAATGGTTCGATGTAGAGGACGATATCATTACCGCTCTTGAAAAAGGTATATATCTGTTTTAATGATCAATGGTTTTCTTTGTTGTTGTTGTTGTTGTTTCTGTAGTGGATTTGCCTGAATTTTTATGCCCTACTTGAAAAAGAATTTGGATGGATAGAATTGTCTTGGGTATCACATTGTTTATTGGTTAGATATTTGAAATATGAATTAAGGATGCTCTCAATTTGTTTGGCAGCAGGTTTAAATCATATTTAAGATGATAAACTGGAAACTAATGAGTTGTTTAGTGGAGAGCAGCGTACGGGTTTAGTCAGTATCATAGGTGGTGGTTTTGGCGGTATCTCGGTCTCTCTCGCTCTTCATGATGCCTCCATTCAGGTGTGTAGGGCTTTTTCATATTCGTTACCTGGTGTAGTTTTCATGGAGGGTCGCCATCGTATTTGTCATTGTTATTAGCATTGGGAGTTGTTTTCTTGGGTCAATTTGGAATGTGGATTACTAAATTGGCGGTGTTAATTAAGTTTTGGGGTTATCCTTGGTGAACTAGGGTTTTATATTAATAGTTGAATGTGATATTTGGTATGGTACCTGTGATTTTTGAATTTTGGTTTTTGTAGGTTTGATATTCAGGGTATATATAATTCATGAGACTGAATTAGGCATTCGATGTACAGATTGATACATGAGATGATATATTATAGGTTAAGTGCAATTCAGGTTGTGGGAACTTAACAAAGGTATGGACAAGGTTACCCCCAGTTAATATCATGGATAACAGTGGATTGTTATGATAGGAATTGCATTACGAATCTGATCATATGAAGAGGTAAATCTTGCTTCTGTCACATACTAAGACAAGTCTTTTAAATCACTGACCTGTGGCGCAATGATAGCGCATTTAACTCTGGGTCAGAAGGTTATGTGCTTGATTCATGTCAGGGATAACTATCGATATTTAACAGTGTTCTTCAAATAATTCGAGTGTTGTTTTCTATTTTTTTTGAGATTCTTACAGTTTAGATTATTATCTGGGTTTTTTGCATATAAGTTGTACTGAGCAGGCATAAAACTTATGCTCTGTATGCAATACATATTTTACGCGTGTGAGGTGAGTCAGTTTGGTACGCCGTGAATTCATTATTTTTATTGGTCGTAATGTTGATGAACACTTTGTTACGGACTCTTCGAATATGTTATTATAGTGGTATGCAAAGATTGATATTACTACATCAACCAAATTGTGGAGGTTACTGTAGAGGTCATAACCATATTGACCAATTCCAGAGTTGAGGCATCTTGAAAATATCATTAGATTAAGTGGTACTGATGCATTAGTGGTATTTGTTAAATTTCTGATGAAGTCGAGGCATCTTTGAAAATCTCTACTCATTAGGTTCATAATTTTAAATTTAAGTTTATGTATATGTTGTAGTTCTATTAAAAAAATTCTTACTTGCAATTAGTACCACTTAATCTAATGATATTTCTAATAATATACATGATCATTGATTTGGCTAGATTCATATTGGGAAACCCCATATTTATTAAAAATATTCTCAATAAACTCAAATCTCCTATATGCCTTTTGAGATTATTTTACATTGATGTTTCACTTTTGAATTGACTGAAATCAAGATTCTAATTCGATAACCCTATACGAATAGTGTTTCATTAACACTTCGTGAAGAGTGTGTTATCAATATTGAGGGGATTTTGCGGGTTAAGATATGAGAATAAAGCTGTGGAAAATTGTTGATTTATCCTCCTGTGGATTATCCCAGTGAAGTTTGTGAGATATGCTTTGACATATTTGTAGGACTTCATTTGTGTCTTTTTATTGGTATCATTTACTTGAATATAGGTGTACGTCGTCATCTGTGGTGCAAACCAGATTTAGGCGGACTCAGATATAAGCATAACACCACTAACTTGAGGTATAAGTTCATGGCCACACACTTTTTTCCCTTCTGGATCATAATATTGGTTGAAATGAGCTCTCAGATATACTTATAAAACAACTCCGATATTTGAAAACTTTAAAATAAATAGAAAATATAAGTTACTCCCCCCAATCAAGAACCGCTTTTGTTATTGCTACGAGGGCTTGCGGCATCATGTCTAAGTTTTAACATAATCTAATTAAGTACTTCATAAGTTGTCGTAGATGTGTCGTGCAAAGTATAAACCTATTCCTGAAGTTGGGGGTGACATCCCATTCTGTTTTGAGTTTATCACCAACTTAGGGTATCAGTAATCTCAATAATTATATTGCTCCATTTTAGGATTGCATAGGTTCTTTAAAGCGGACAAAAGCATCTACGGCGACAAAGAAACAAGACAAACAAAACATAACCGAGGTGACTGTTTCAATAAAGATCCATCCATAATTATGTAAAGTATATCAAGTGTTTTTTGAATAACTTTTGAGTCATTTTAATTGATCAAGTTGATGTTTACACCTTCTGTCAAACCATTACACACTAGACCAGTTAAAGTTTCGCAGGGTTTTGGCTACAATATTAAATCCATGTAGTCAGTTGAGATAACTAGGAGAGATGCTGAGATACGATTAAACACAGTTGAGTCGCGACATGCAGATTTAAACTTGGATTTTGGTTTCGGGTTCATATAACCTATCCTCTCCAACAATTTTTCTTTTCTCAATATTGACTGATGTAATTCTTGGTGAGAAACTGTAAGTAACCGATCCAAAAAAAAAAAACTCAAAACTGCAAGCCAAGGTTATTAGAAAATCTCAAACTTTGATTGCAGAAGAAACTTTATATTGGTTTGGTGAATTATTCTTCAATTGGAGGTATCTTTTTGGCGGTTTCTTTTCCATTCATTTACGCATGTTTTTAACACCCAGGTCCAGGTACGCAGATGAATTATTTTCAAACCGCGTCTCCCAGATTTTTTTAGAAATTATATATATGTAATTGTAAGCTTTGTTTAGATATGCTGCAAAAAGTAGATGCACATTAGTTTGTTACAACGTAAAATTTCAATTTTATACAAAAATAATATCAGAATATTATTTAATAAACCGCAGCCTACCTAACCTATATGCTCAACCCCTGTAATCGGGCATATCTTCCAATAAAGTATGATTCTTAGCAAATATTAATATATATATATATATATATATATATATATTATGGTCAAGTTTATTATTTGCTCCTGTAAGCCATAACGTGTGCTACTCGAGCGAGTGATTTTTCTTTATCTTGGACATGCCACCCGGATTAGCTAGACGTTGTTGGTTTGACATAGCCACTCTGTTAACGTGTGAAAAACAAGCAAGGGAATATGAGAAATCGAATCAATACATTTATAGTACTTCTCATATATATGTATTATAACGGTCAAGATTTTATTATTTAGGAAGACTGGGATTATTGTCACGCCCTAGGATAAAGATGACATAGCTATTAATTTTAAACACGGCTAATCTTAAATTTGTCGTAACTAAATTTCTTAAATATTGTCCCAATCATTACTGGATGAATAAATTTTTTTACTGAGCGGCTAACCAAATTTGATCATGCCAGCAAGACATCGAAATCTTCCTTATAGGTTCGACGACCCTCTAACTTTCTACCTAATCACGACTAATTTTAAAGTGGAACTATATTTGACTTTAGAAATTCTAACGGCTATGACACATTTATCTAAACACCGCCCCAATCGTTACTTAAACATAGAAGCATCAATATGTTTCAACAACTTACTAGCTATGCTATAACACTTTTGTATTAATTTCTTTAAGGAGCAATTTTTTTTTCTAATAACTTTAAGAGATAAATTTTACTATTTCAAGTTCTTAGTATTTTCAGTTAATGTTCAATTCTGTTATTGTTTAGGTATTAAATCTTTAATTAATATAAACTTTAGATATTGATTCTTTAAGTAAATCAAGTGATTGATTATTTTATTTTTGAAAATGAGCGCTTAAATACAGACTGATTCGATTAGTACTAATGTTATTAGGTGTTTACTAATGTTATAAAATTATGAGAATCCTGAAATGAAAAAGAAATAAATTATGTGAACTGACGCTAACATGGGAGGTTGAGCCCGGGCCGTAAGGCCCCGGTGATACCTAGTTATATAAAAAAATATAATGCAGAATAAAAATAACACAGACACCAGAAATTTTGTTAACTATTTTCATCACCAGAATATTTCGACCGAGCAATCCTCTAACAGGATTTTAGAGCCATTTTTATCACCGTAATTATTTATTTTACTTTTATTATATATATCTCATGGGTTTCACTAATCCCATGAGTAGCTAAACTTCTTAGTGATTGGGGATGAATTCTGATTTCTAATATATGATTCAATTTAGCATATAAATCTATTTTTAACTCTTCACATGATTATTGTTTGATTTTACAATAATTAATTTTATGTTTGATTGATAAATTATTTAGGTTGCCAACTGAACTAGTTTATTAGTCAACCTAATGCTAGTACAGAATTAGGATATCCGTAATTGTTGAATAATTATCTACACGAGTAGAAATTGTGAAACCTTGCAGAGGGATTCTATGAAGCAATCGCAAGTAGAAACAACACTAGAAAGTGAACCATGCGCTAAGAGTTCGACTACTAGGATTGACCTAAATTCACAAAATATAAAGCATTCGACAAAATTACACTTAGAGTGCGCTACTTCTAGGTAGTTTATAGAATAGAATCTGGTATTCGAGCACTTCGGTGTCCAGTGACTAAAGAAATTTTGAGGATAGCACTGCGCTAGTTGGTTTCCTACGGTTGATAATAATCTGTGAATGATAAAGAATGGATGAATATGCTACTTTGATGACTATTTAGTAACAAAGAAGGATTCTCTGATCATATTTTTCCATATTTCTTGCAACTCAATTTTCAATTGCTTTATTTACTTTGTTTACAATCTAAAAACAAAACCCCCCAATTGTGATCCTTTTGACAACTAAACTCCTAGATCTTCGTGGAAACGATCCTTGCTTCCATTATATTATTAGTTAATTGTGTGGAAATAAGTGATTTAATTTGATTGCACTCACGACACGCATCAATAGATATTGTCGACTTCTAAGAATGTTTCAATGATTGAAATGGGAGTTTAGAACAATTAACCATGATTGGATATAGCACAGTATGCGTACTTGTATGCTAACTGTTCCAAGTTATTCCAAGTCCGGGAACCATAGTATGCATACCCGTATGCGTACTGGCGTAAAGTTCATGTCCGGAAATTCAACTGAGTTTGGAAGGTATGCGTACTTGTTCGCATACTGGCAAACCCAAACTTAGTCCGGCCACCTAGGTATCCATACCCATTTGCATACTTGAGTATGTTATTTTCTAAAATCGGTTTGTTCATGAACTAATACATTTATATAATAAGGAATGCAATATTTTGCAAACCGTGGCTACAATGTTCACGAATTGATTCTAGTGAATCAAAATCGATTTTGCTTCAATTGTGTCTTCTATACTTCTATGAAAATAAACAATTGAACAACTCTAGAACTAGTTTCATTTAAGTCATTGGAACTAGTTATGGTTAAGATGAATAAGGTTGATATGAAATTGTTCATATGGATAACTTCGGTTAACTATTGTTGACCCAACAAGGTGTACACGTTTAGGTACGGTTACTCATATCTAAATGAAGTCACTTTTCATTTGTGTATAACAATCTAAGTTCAATCTAACAGTTGAAATATATTAGCTTGAGTCTAATCAGGTTTTCATCTAACGGTGAATATTGAATGATTTGTGACAAAGCGGGGGTACAACAACCACACCTAATATTTCGTTTGGCAATCTGAATAGACAAACTCCAATATACTTCCAAGAGAATCAACTAAACAGTGAGACTCAATCTAGAGAAATATATATCAAAGAGTTTTATATCTCTATCTCTTAGTTAAATCTGCAATCAACAAATAGGAATTTGCGAGCCCGGTTGAATATCAGAGAAATAACTTGAACGGTACCGAAGACCAATGTTCAAGGATCAATCAATTTCAATCAACAACCAAAGTTTGAATTTCCTAATTGATCAATTCAACACACAACCTGTGATAGTTCAATTATATAACAAAATATAATACGGAAAAGAAATAACACAGACACCAGAATTTTGTTAACAAGGATAACTTAAAATGCTGAAAAACCATGGGACCTAGTCCAGATTTGAACACCACACTGTATTAAGCCGCTACAGATACTAGTATACTACCAATGGACTTTGGACTGGACTGCAGGTGAACCCTAATCAAACTCACACTGATTCAAGGTACAGTTGCTCTCTTTACATCTTTGATCCTAGTAGGATATTACGCACTTGTTTCCTTTAGCTGATCCCACCTAAAACTAAGAGTTGCTATGACCCAATGTCGAAGACTCGATAAACAAATCTGTCTCGCACAGAAAAGTCTATTAGAATAGATAAATTTGTCTCCTACAGAAATACCTATAAGTTTTGTTCCGTCTTTTGATAAATCAAGGTGCACAGGAACCAATTGATAAACCAGACTTATATTCCCTAAGAACAACCTAGTATTATCAATCATCTCACAATAATCTTAATCGTATGGTAGCGAAACAAGATATTATGGAATCACAAACGATGAGACGAAGATGTTTGTGACTACTTTTTATCTTGCCTATCGGAAAATAAATATCGAGCCAATCTTAGAGAAGATAGTACTCAATATTATTAGAAACAACAAGATTAGATCACGGAACTACCGAAAAAATAGTTGGGTCTGGTTTCACAATCCCAATGAAGTCTTTAAGTCGTTAACCTACAGGGTTTCGTGAAAAACCTAAGGCTAAAGGAGAATCGACTCTAGTCGCAACTTGTAACACACAGGAGGTGTTGGTATTATGTTTCCCAGTTGCTAGTGTTATCCCTTATATGGTATTCAAATTAAGGTTTGATAACTTTGTAACAAAGTAATCAATAGTCACTGTTGGATGAAACCTAATTTAAGATTCAACCTAATATCTTTCCAGCGTTAGATGGTATTAGCTTATTACACACAAATGAAATATACTTTCATTTAGATATGGGCAACCGACGTGTATACTGAGTTGGCTCAATAACAATTAACTGAAGTTAAACATATAAACACTGTTAGAGCACTGCTCGATCGAACTCGCAAGCGTTTGTAGTTGTAGGAAATCCCACAATACATCCCTCACAAGAATTCATAATAATCAACACATCTTTATGATCAAAAACTACACTTTTTATTAATGGATTCCATATATGTTACAAGAAGGAAATGAAATCAAGAATACAACATTGTTTTGGACTTTCTCTCTCCTCAAAACTTTCTCAACACTCCAAAATTAATCTCTTTATTTCTTACGCCTATTCGGCTCTTTATATAGGATATTACATAGTGGATGACAGCTAAGTTGACCTTTATTTTCGGATCTGGTTTACAATATTCTCGCAAGTATTCAAGTGTTGATGTTCGCAACATTCTTAAACATCTCAAGGTCTTCACATCTTTCTCGTGTTTAAGATATCGTCATCTGTTACGTCATTTATGTAGTTAGTCTGCGACGGCTTTGCAATGTACTTTTGATGATGGCTTCGCAAGGGTGTTGCTATTGCAATATTCTGATCCTACATCTTGCCTCTTCTAATGCCATCTCTGCGGAGGAGAGAATGTCATGAGAAATTGTACTTCATAATACCGCAGTTGTTCATCCCTTCATATTCTTCTACCGACAAGACTCCATGAATTAAGCATAACCGCCTACACGTGTTAAATACTTCTTTGTTCACCGGAACATTTGATGTTATCCGGTCATCAATTTTTTTATCTATTTAAGGAGAGATCTAGTTAGAGAGATGATTTTCTCTCTTTTACTTCATCTTCTTCATCTCCACGTTCTTTGTAAATCTTCATCGTCTGCAACTCTTTCTCCTTATATTTTTATGGATTCATCTTTCTGTTATTGTCCTCATGGAATCATCAAGGTTAATTTTCTTTTCGCTTCTTGTGGTTTTGCTGAAGCCGATTTCTTCTACTGAAATTATATTATTTGATCTTGTTCGTCTTTATTCAATTCCCATATTGTTTCTGTTTCAACAAAAGCACCTCTAATACCAGATTCTCAATTCAAAATCCTAATGTTCCCAAAGATTCGCAGCCCAAATTCACTGCAAGCAAAAGAAATTCTGCGAATCGCAAGGTAGTAAGAAACACTATTCTTTTAATAATAATATTGTTGCCTCTGTTTCTTATCTGGATTGTGACTCGCAGGGTGATGGAGATGATAATAAGCCCGCAAAGAGATCTCGCCATTTTAAGACTGTTAAAACTTCTGATCCATTTCCCACATTTACTCCTTTAATACCTTTGCAAACTGAATCTCTACTTCCTATCTGCGAAAATATCGTTACAGATTCCACCCCTTCAACTGATCTTTTTATTAATGAAATTCCTTTTATTAATCCTGCTACGAATGAAATTTTTTCTTCTCCTGTGGCCAATACTTCTCGACCTAATTCCATCTCAACCCCAATCATTAATCTTCCTCAAACTTCACCTTCAAATGATACCTTTTTAGCAAAGAATGATGATCACCAAATTTCTGTTATCACCACTTCTTCATCTGAGTCTCTCCCCTTTACCAAAAAAACTATGGATGGAATATATATTGCTTTCAAGGTTTTATCAGATGTTTTGGATGATGTCAAGAAATCCTCCGTTGACCCTGTCAAGTTTGGCGGCTGTGAAATTTTGAGTAAATGTTTTGGTTCTGATAGGATGGTTTCGCAAACATCCTTAGAGATTGTAGCCTTGAAGGAAAGTCTTCAGTCCAAGACCTTAGAATGTGGCACTCTTCGTCTTGAAAATCAAAAGCTTCAAAATATTTCGCTAGACTATGAAAATCTTCGCAGGAAGAATGAGGAATTAAAAGGTACAACCTTTTTATCATTGCCCTTAACTTATCTTTTTCAATAAATTTATTCTTTATGTATTCAATTTTCTTAAAATCCTTTGTTCGCCTTTAAGTTTTAAACCAGAAACGAATAATGGAGAGATATAAATTTGAATCCATCGCTGAAGAGGGCCGTGTGGACAGAGATATTTGGATGAATCAATATAATCAATTAGATAACCTTCATACATATTTTTTCGATCAAATAGATAACCTTACCAAATAGAATACTCAATCAGTTCAGAAGCAAAACTTATTAAGTAGTGGAATATTTTGCCTCTCTTATTCTTTAACTAAAGCTAACTTGGAGATGGAAACTTTATCAGATGAGAATAAGACCTTATCTCAAGAGAAACGAGTTCTTTAAATAAGGTGGTGATCTCTTCGCAACAACATAACATTTGTCAAAAAGTATGTAATGATCAAGAACAGTCTCTTTGCTCTTTGAGAAGTAAACTTAAAGAAATAACAGAATCATATGCTACTGAGAGGGATGAACTTATCCGAGGTAGAATAGCCTTAAGTATAAAGGCAAGTAAACTCAAAGACCAATACTCCAAACTAGAAGAATCATATACTTCTCTTGCGAAGGAAAACACCTCACTTATTTCTAAAGAAAAGAATTTTCAATCTCGCTTGAAAGGTTTAGTTGGAGATAAATTTGACGATGCAATGGACTGCTGGGAAGATATTTGTTTGGCTCTAACTCAATATCTTGTTTTGCAAAAGGAAGGTAGTCATAAAAATTTGACTGCCTCAACCATCTTTTATCTCTGTTAAGTCTTTTTGTGATATATTCCTTGCGAAATTTTCGCTTGAATAATATTTTTTTGTGTTATTCCTTTTCGCAGAATCTAATAAAAATCTTCACTCCTCCATTTCGGTTTTGGAGTCAAAGATTGCCAAAATTCTCAAGGAAAATGCATTATTAGCTTCTCATCTTGCTCGTTCTCGTGACCAGGTAGAAAGAAGATTTGATTATCATGCTTACTTCAAAAATATGGAAAGTAGAAACCGTGAAAAAGCACTCCTTCACCAAGCTCATCTCCAAGCTGAAGTTCTTGTGAATGATATCTTGCTGTCCAAATTTCTTCCTCCTGTATCAATCAAGCCTCTAGAAGTAGGTGAAGATGAAGTTCCTCGTGCTGCTGATAGCGACTTTGATTGTGAAAGTGGTGAGGAGGCTATTTCTCAAGAAGAATTTGTGAATTACGAAGAAATCGCTCTCAAGGAAACGATTGTTGTTGATGACCCAAATGAAGAAGAACCTAGAATAAATGAGCCAACTATTGGTAATTTCCCAAATGAAGAAGAAGCTAGAGTAGACCAGAATAAAGAGAATATTGGCGAAAATGATAAAGATGGCGAAGAACGTCCATCATCCCCTTCTGGCGAAGCTAACACTAAAGTCTGAGCTTTAGTTTTATTTTCTTGAATTATTTGTTCTCCGTCTCTTCTTGCGAATGATGTACTTCAGCCAACTTTGAGGCTCATTTAATCTTTTAGTATTTTGCATGCTCGCGAGAAAGATAATGACATCTTGTTTATTAATTCCCATACTTGCCTCTCATTATCTTTCCTGCGTAAAGAATAGTTAATGTCTACAAATTTTTTGTTTTGTCATGTGGTCTTATTTTTCCTTCCTAGTTAAAGGTCTTATTTTTCCACCTCTTGTCATTGCGACAAAATCGCAGGACGTTTCTGCACTTTCATGTAGAAACCCATTGATCTTGTCTTAACTTTTCTATTTTATCATTTTTATTGCGACAATATGACATGCCTAAATATTTTTGCGAAAATAAAGCCCCAGGACATTGCCGTCTTGCGACGAAATCGCAGGACGTCCTTACACTTTCATGTAATGACCCATTGTCCTCGTCTTATCTTTATCTCTTGTATTATTGCCTCTTCAGGATTGTCGCACAAATATGAAAAGCCTTGATACTTCCGTGAGTAAAAAGCCTCATGATATTTGCGTCTTAAGACACTTATCAGCTCCCTAATGGAGGGTGCCGCCCTTATCTTCCCCCTGGTTGCCCCTTCAAGGAGACGTACCTCTACCATACAAGGTTGGATCGTCCCATTCGTTATTAACAACACCCAGTTGTTTTCGCACCCTCTTATCCCTTTTGCCTATATGGCTTATGGTTACGAGACTGCACCCTAAGTAGGGTTTTCTTCAGGCCGAGTGCATTATATTCAAGACTTGACAAGAATGTCCAGGTAAGTTCCAGACGCCCAGGCACTCTTGGCTCAACCATGTACCGCCTTGATCATATTCTGTACTCCTTAGAAGAGACCCTCAGTCGTCCAACCTAAGTCATAAGCTTAGGTTGAAAATCCAAGGTACCTCTCCTGGATGGGATTTATTGACCCCAAATCTCCATGAATCAGGTTCCAGGGGCGGTGTAACCTTTTCGCTGAGTCATGCAACATGTACCCCTTCTATGACGTACATTAGGTCTTACATTTACCTCTTGCTAAATTTTGATTTCGCAAACTAGGGTGTACGCCATAGTAAGTTCGCCCCTTTTTATTATGTCAATGATCTTTGCGAAGTTTTCGCATATTTTCATTCTGTTTTTTTATATTTATAATCTCGCATCTTCTATTTCATAAAATCTTTGCATATATTCATCTCATTTCAGTCACACATTATTTCGCAATCTACTCTTTCCCAAAATTTCTTATGAGTAATATCTCTTTAGGTATAATCTGTTCCATGGTCTACCAAGTCTCTGACCCACATCTCTACCTTCAGGGTCCATCAACTTATATGCCCTTGTTCCAACTATCTCTTTAATGATATAAGGCCCATCCTATTTTTTCGCCAACTTTCCACCATTTTATCGTTGATATAGTAGTGTTTCTCGCAGCACTAAATCACCTGGTTGAAATTCACCCTTTTTAACACGTTTATTATACTCCCGGGGTAATCTTCGCTGGTAATTTTCCATATGTTGTAATGCTCTTTCTCTATTTTCTTCTAATTCATCAAGCTTGGTTAAAATCATACCCGCACTAAGATTTTTCTCCCATGCCTCTCTCTTTGTTGTGGGAATAATAACTTTTGTTGCTAGCACAGCTTCAACTCCATATGTTAAACAAAAAGGTGACATTCGAGTAGCTTCTCACCTAGTTGTGTTGTAAGCCCAGACTGCATTAAGTACTTGTTCGCACCATGCTCCATTATGTCCTTCTAATTTCTTCTTCAATATGTCTGCAATTATCTTATTTGTTGCTTCAACTTGACCATTGGCCTGTGGATATAGAGGGGTGGATTTTCCACACTTTATCTTGAATGCATTGAGTAACATTTCTATGTTCTGCCCTTCAAATTTTTTTCCCATTATCAGATACCAATTGTGCAGGAACTCCAAATCTTCAAATGATATTTTCAAATATGAATGTAAAGATGTCTTTGTCGCGAATATGTTGTAATGCCTTTACTTCTTCCCATTTTGTGAAATGATCTGTAGTGACAATTAAATATCTTCTTTATCCAGATCCTGGTAAAAATGGTCCCACAATGTATAAACCCCACTTTCCAAAGGGCCATACACTTTTTGAAGATGATAATGGTGCTCTAGGTGCATGTATTTTCTTTCCGTGTCGCTGACAATCTTCGCAACGCCTTGATATTTTCTTCTCGTCTTCATGCATATATGGCCAATAATAACCTTACATTTTTGTTATGTATGCCAAAGGTCTTCCTCCACTATGATTGCCAGCATCCCCACTATGTAAGATCTTCAATATCTCTTCTCCTTCTTTTCGTGTTAGACATCTGAGTGATGGTCCATTAAAGGATCTTCGATACAATACCCCATCTCTTAGTTCATAATTTATCGCACGAATTTTTAACTTGTGCGTCTCCAATATATTCCTTGGGGTTTCTCCTTTCGCCAAGTATAAATGAAGTTCTAGTCTTCAATATTCGATATTAGGCATCTGTCCTTCTTCCCCACCTTCTATTATCATTACATCTACTTCTTCCTCTTCTTCTTTGTTTACTGATGGTGATTGAAGTGTCTGTATCTTTATGCATCTCGCAGCTGGATCTGTCATCATGCTTGAAATGAAAGCATAAGAATATGCAAGTCTATTGTCTTTCCTTGATATGTGCCTCCACTTTATTTTTGGGATTTTCACTGACAATTCTTCAACAAGTTTTTTGTATTTATTCAAGGATGGTTCATTTTTAGTGTACTCTCCTTTTATTTGGCGAATAACTAACTGCGAGTCACTGGTGATTCTCATATTCTCCAACTTCATTTATATTGCGAATTTTAGGGCATGTACCACAGCTTCATTTTTTTTTTCATTATTAGTGGATGTGAATTCCAACCTGAAGGAAAAAGCCACTTTGGTTTCTTCTGGAGAAATTAGGACAATTCCAACTCCATTACCTTCCCCATTTGACGATCCATCTACCAATATTTCCCATATACAGGGTTCTGTCAACAGATCTCTTGGGTTTCCATGTTCTTCTTCCATATCCATCATTTCCTCCACAGCTTCATCATCTTCTAGAGGAAATTCTGCTAAGAAGTCTGCGACAACTTGTGATTTTGGTGAAGACAATATTTCATACTTTATTTCGAAATGTCCTACTTGTGCATTCCATCTCTCCACCCTGCCTGACCTTTTTGAATTCTTCATCACTGATTCAATTGGTATATTTGTCATAAACCTTAATTTGTGTGCCTGAAAATATATGCGGAGCTTAAACGCTGCATAAACTAATGCCAGAATTAGTTTTTCAATTTTTGAATAATTTTTCTCTTCGGCATTGAACGTTTTGCTGATGTGGTAAATCGGTTTTTCAACTCCTACGTCAATTCGCAATAGCATAGCACTTAATGCATGCGAAGTTATCGCAAGATAGATTAATAATTCTTCTTCCTTTTGCAAAATAGATATATTCATCAGATGTTCTTTTATTCCTTGAAAAGCTTTCTCACATTCATCTGTCCATCTGAATTTTGTACCTTTTTTGAATATGTTGAAGAATTGTTTACATTTGTCTGAACATCGCGAAATAAACCTTCCCAGCGAAGCCAAGAGTCCATTTAACTTATGCGCATCCTTCACCGTCGCTGGTGTTGGCATATAACGAATTGCTTGCACTTTCTCTAGATCAACTTGTATTCCTTCTTTTGACACAATGTAGCCTAGAAATTTTCCAGATAAAACCCCAAAAATATACTTCTCTTGATTTATTTTTGAAAAAGCAGGGGTCTAACAACCTCACAAAATATTGAGATTAGCAATTTGTATGGACAACTCCGAGTTATTTTCTAGAGAATCAACTAGACTCAATCAATAGAAAATACTCAAGGAGTTATTGTCTCAATCTCTCGATTTTATTTACTCAAGCAAATATGATTCACGAGTCTAATCAAAGAGATATAACTTGGATGGTACCAAAGACCAATATTCAATTCAATCGATTTAAATCAATAACCAATACACTAGTCCAAATAGGGCGATAAATGACGAATGAAGTATGTTTTAAAACATGATTTATCACGGTTTTCATCTGTTATTCGAACCGTTATTTATTTGGTGTGACTCTTTATAAATGACAAATAGAGAATGTTATTAAGTATGACGAATAAAATTTGTGATTTTAAATCACGTACAAAATCTGTTATTAAATATCACAGTAATTGTATGTAAAATAAAATAACGTTTGATGTATGCCATAAATAAATGACAGTTATTATATGTAAAATACAATAACGGTACATGTACGCCATTAAAAAAAGCACGATTATTATATTTTATTATATGGAAAAACACTCATAAGAAAATAAAATAAAAAAACTTTTCCTAAAGCCTGAGAGGTACACAATCATTGTCTCTTTTGATCAGGCACATGAGACATGATTTTAAGAGCAACACAATCAAGTTGCGTTGTGGTGAACTATAATTTGTCCACCAATTTCCTCTTGTGAAGAATCTACAGGCTTATGTCTATCAAAACAGTTTGACCATACTTTCTTCTCAAATGGTCTTAATTTTTCCTTGGAAACTAACTTCTTAGACGAAGATAAAATCTTATATACCTCTGCGGTGTTCTGAGAAAATTTAAGCTTTCTTGCTAGATGATTTTCTCTTCGTTGAAGTTTTTTGACGTGTCTTTGCTTGTGTTTGAACTTGTAACACCTTGAGAGTTCATGACCTTTTAATGAACAATATGAGCACGTCATATTTGGATAGTAATCAGGCTTCTAAAATGTGCAAGCATCTAGGCACATAGTGGATCCTGAAATATTATAAACAGAGTTTCTAAGGGTCAACTTTTTCTTCCAGAATGGTTGGATTATCTTCTGAAAAAATATCAAAATTGATATGTGTATTGCTACAATTATCAAAATCAATATTTTCACCAAGAAGTACAATACTTGATTTCCCGTCTTCATTGGAGTCATAGATATCAGACATTTCATCAAGAGTTGCTGCAAGACCTTTGTTCCCAGTGTACTTTCTACGATTTGGACACTCGTTTGAAAAATGAAAAAATCCCTTACACTTAAAGCACTGAGGCATATCCTCATCATCAGTTTCATCAATATCCCTGTTTTTAGGAGGAACACGATTATAAGGTTTGACTGATGCTTTAGGCTTATCTCTGGAGAACCGTTTACTTCTCTTCAATAGAAGATCCCTAAACTGTTTTGTGATTATCGAGACTGATTTGTCAAGATCTTCATCCGATGAATCTATCTCAGAGTGATCATCTTCATAGATATACACTTTTTTACTTTTATCAAGTAGTTTAGTGTCCTTTAGTGCTTTGAATGCAACATCCTTAGATTTGGATGAATGTTCATGATCAAAGATCCTAAGCTATCCAACCAACGTGTTTCTGGAGAGATTATCTAGGTTATTTACCTCAACCATGGCATGCTTCTTATCATCATATCTAGATGGCAGTGATCCGAGAATTTTTATCACAATGTACTTTTCTGGAATAGTCTTACCCAATGTAAAAGATACATTAACAATTTCAGACACTTTGTGATTAAACTCATCAAATGTTTCTTCATCTTCCATATGAAGGTTTTCCCAATCGGAACTAAGGTTTTGAATCCTAGTTTCCTTTTCACTGGTATTTCCTTCAAATACGGTAGCTAATATATCCCAAGCTTATTGCGACTTAGTGCAATTATACACATGGTGTTGAAGATTTGGGGTAATGGCATGTATAATTACAGTCAAACCGTCGGAGTTTTGCTTTGCAGCAAGAATCTCTGCAGGAGTGTATTCCGTAATATTCTTTGGAACATTTACATCTCCAAATGCATCAACGGGAGCATTATATCCATTAACAACATATACCCATGATTGGAAATCACTTGCTTGAAGAAAAGCGCGCATAGCAATTTTCCACCATAAGTAATTAGTGTCATCGAAGACTGGTGGTACGTTTATTGAGATAGCACCTCTGTCCATAGAGTCAGATCACTTACAAACATGAACTTATGAGGTATTGAACGTGTTTGCCTGCTCTGATACCAATTGAAAAAGCGGGGGTCTAACAACCTCACCCAATATTTCGATTAGAAATCTGTATGGACAACTCCGAGTTGTTTTCTAGAGAATCAACTAGACTCAATCAATAGAAAATACTCAAGGAGTTATTATCTCAATCTCTCGATTTGATTTACTCAAGAAAATATGATTCGCGAGTCTAATCAAAGAGAGATAACTTGGATGGTACCAAAGACCAATATCCAAGTCAATCGATTTAAATCAACAACCAATACACTAGTCCAAAAGGGGCGATAAATGACGAATGAAGTCTGTTATAAAACATGATTTATCACGGTTTTCATCTGTTATTCGAACTATTATTTATTTGGTGTGACTCTTTATAAATGACAAATAGAGAATGTTATTAAGTATGATGAATAAAATTTGTGATTTTAAATCACGTAAAAAATCTGTTATTAAATATCACAGTAATTGTATGTAAAATAAAATAACGTTTGATGTATGCCATAAATAAATGACAGTTATTATATGTAAAATACAATAACGGTACATGTACGCCATTAAAAAAAGCACGATTATTATATGTTATTGTATGATAGCACAATAACGATTAAAATTTGTTATAATATGAAAATAAAAATACTAACTCAAACAAGAATGTTTCGTCATTTTCTGGCGATTCAAATTTGGTATTCCGATTCTGTGAATCTAACATCCGGTCAGATTTGGATTTGGTGTAACTGAAATTCGTTCAGATACATATACTGGGTATATGAAACTGATTTTGGAATACGGAAGTGAAATAAAATTATGATTTCAAACTGAATCCAAATTAACTTTATTAATTATTATTTTTACAAATCTGAAGATAAGTTACATAATGAAAATTAAAACTGTAATCAATCTACTGTCACCTTGCCGCTCTAACTTGGTGGCTCTCATACAAGAGTTACATAGGATTTTGGCCATTTAATCATGCCACATCTTTAATCATCCCCCAGTATAGCATCATCTTTATCGCACAACATTAGTGTTGGGTTAATGATTTCATAATCATGCAGTCATTATTGTCATAAATCAGTAGCAGCTTTGAAGTATTAACATATGCATGTGCAACAGTTTATTTCTGAAGTTAAAGAACAAACTAAGACCAATATCCAAGTGTTAATCGATTTAAATCATCAACCAATAGGTCGGATATTCTAATCGATTGAACAACGCACAACCTGTATTATTTCAATTATATAACAAAATATAATGCGGAAAATAAATAACACAAACACTAGAATTTTTTTAACGAAGAAACCGCAAATGCAGAAAACCCTAAGACCTAGTCCAGATTAAACATACACTGTACTAGGCCGCTACAGACACTAGCCTACTCCAAATTAACTTCGGTCTGGACTGTAGTTGAACCCCAATCAATCTCACACTGATCCAAGGTACAGTTATGCTCCTACGCCTCTGATCCCAGTAGGATAATGTGCACTTGATTCCCTTAGATGATCTCACCCACAACCAAGAGTTGTTATGATCCAAAGTCGAAGACTTTAGCAAACAAATCTGTCTCACACAGAAAAGTCTACAAGATAGATAAATTCATCTCCCACGAATAAACCTATGAGTTTTGTTCCGTCTTTTGATAAATCAAGGTGAACAGGAACCAATCAATAAAACCAGACTTATATTCCTGAAGAACATCTCAGTTTTATCAATCACCTCACAATAGTCTTAATCGACGTAGCTAAAAAAGATATTGTGGAATCACAAACGATGCGACGAAGATGTTTGGGATTACTTTTATATCTTGCCAATCGGAGATAGAAATCTCAAACAAATTATTAAAATTGTACTCGTACGATAGAAACAACAAGATTATATCACACAACTACAAGAAAAGTAGTATCGATCTGGCTTCACAATCCCAATGAAGTCTTTAAGTCGTTAACCTGGTTTTAGAAGAAGAAAACCAAAGGTCAAAGGAGAATCGACTCTAGCTTAGCAAACTAGTATCACATAGAATGTGTGGGGATTCGGTTTCCCATTTGCTAGAGTTCTCCCTTATATAGTCTTTCAAATCAGGGTTTGCAATCCATGTTAGCTTAGTAACAAAGCATTCAATATTCACCGTTAGATCGAAAACTTAGCTTGTCATACACACATGTACTTAACGATTTTGGGTTCGTGTAACCGTACCCAAACGTGTACAATAGTTGGCTCAAGATTAGTCAGTCAAATGATATGTAGGTACTGAATATCGCAAGATAATAGTTCACGAGTATCGTAATAAATAAAGGAGAAAAGAGTTATAAAATGATACGATGATAGAAGTAGCGCGGAGAAATATGAATTTTTGCGAGGATGGAATAATTTTGCGAGTATGAGTTACGATACTTAATAGCAATTCATATACAAATTGTATAAATTTTACTATAAATAGGAGTTCAAATGAAAAATTCGAGAGGTTCTTTTAGTGAGTGTTAGAAAATATCTTAGGAAAGAGAATAGAGAAAGTTGTAACTATTCTAGTTCCATTTAGATACTTCTTTGTAATCAATTGAGAACATTAATAAGAAAATTGTTATTCATCATCAAGAACTTCTTGAGTTTTTACTAATTCTACTGAGGGTGTAGTTGTAGGTTATTCTGCAACTACATAATTGGCGCTAGAAACAGGGACTTGAGAATTGTGGTAGCCTAAATTTAAGAGAATTGTGGAAAATTTGAAGATCAAATGAAGTCAGTAGATGGAGATTGCAAAAAATAAGAATGTAATATGATCACAAAGACAATGATTGATGAATTTCATAGTAATATGAAGGGAAAAATATACAAGCGAGATTGTATAGGAAGAAAGATCATGGAGGAAGAAAAGATAACAACTTTAGAAGAATGGGAAAAGCAGAAAATCACATTTTCAGCAGCAGAAATTCCAAATGAAGACTTGAACCACACTTCACCATTGGTGATCACAATGCCGATCATGCTAGAAGATAAGAAAGCTGTAGAAAAATGAAAATTAAACCGAATTTTGGTTGATACAGGGAGTTCTGTTAATATCATATTCTATCATGCACTTAAGGGGATGGGAATTAAAGATGAAGAAATCACAAATTCAAAATGTCTTATTCATGGATTAGGAAAATCTACAACAAAATCTAAGGGGGAAATCGCGCTGCAATTATTACTAGGAGAAATCGAAACACATGTAATCTTGTGTGTGATAGATATGGAATCTCCATATAACATGCTGATAGGAAGGCCGTGGATTCATGCGATCAAAGCTGTTGCTTCAACATTACATCAGAGAATCAAATTTCCTACACCAAATGGAATACAAGAAATAAAAGGAGATCTTGATAGTGAAAATTTTTGTTATCAAATTGAAGTAACGCAATGCGGAGGAAGAGCAAGAAAGAAACAGCTTCATAGGAAACTTGCGAAGGAAACAAGAAAATAAGAAGAATTCCGAGTGTATACAATAAGAGAAAAGGAAGGGAGAGGTATACCAAATGAAATTCCAGAAAAAGAAGGGGAACCAGCAAAAATAATCAAAGAACCAACACTTATGGGGGAGCAAAGTCCAAGCTATGTTGCAGCTGAACCAACTAAAGAAATAAATATTGGAAGTAAAGAGGAGCCTTTATTCTTGCGAATTGGAACTAAGATGGATGAAGAAGAAGAAAAAAGAACTATTGATCTTTTACGAGAATATAAAGATATCTTCGCAGGAAGTGTAGATGAGATACCAGGAATTGATCCATCAGTGGCGTGTCATAGATTGAACATAGATAAAAATCTAAGACCATTCAAACAAAGAATAAGTAAGATATCACAAAATTATCATGTACAGATAGAAGAAGAATTACAAAAGATGTTGGATGCAGGGATCATAAGGGAAGCAAAATATCCATAATGGATTGCGAATATGGTCATTGTTCCGAAAATGAATAAAGGAATAAGAATTTGCATAGATTTCACTGATCTAAACAAGGCATGTCCCAAAGACAATTTTCCATTACCAGATATACCACAAATGGTGGAATCAGCTGCAGGTCATGATAGAGTCACTTCACTTGATGGATACAAAGGGTATAATCAAATATCACTCGCAGAAGAAGATCAAGAACATACTTTTGCTTTTTTGCTCCAAGGGGTTTGTATTGTTATGTGAAGATGCCATTTGGTTTGCGGAATGCGGGTGCTACATATCAACGTATGGTTGAAAAAGTGTTCGCGAAATGGATACATAAAACTTTGGAGGTATATGTAGATGATATGTTGATAAAAAGCAAGGAAGCTAAAGATCATGTACAAGATTTGAAGGAAATATTTGAGCAAATGAGAAAGTTCAACATCAAATTAAATCCTGAGAAATGTATAATTGGGGTTTCATCTGGAAAGTTCTTGGGATACATAGTATCAAAGGAGGGAATACAAGTTGATCCAGAAAAATTCCAAGCAGTTCGTGACATGCCAACACCTGCAACGGTAAAAGAAGTACAAAATCTAAATGGACTCTTGGCTTCACTTGGAAGATTTATTTCGCGAATGTCAGATAAGTGCAAGCATTTTTTCAACATACTTAAAAAGGGAGCAAAATTCAAGTGGACTAATGAATGTGAAAAAGCTTTTCAAGGAATCAAAGAATACCTCGCAAATACATCTATACTACAGAAACCAGAGAGAGACGAAGAATTATTGGTATACCTCGCAACAACTCCATATGCTCTAAGTGCAGTTCTGTTGCGAGCAGACGCAGGAGTAGAAAGGCCCATTTACTACATTAGTAAAACCTTTAATGCAGCAGAGAAGAATTATTCTAAAATGGAGAAGTTAATCTTAGCCCTGGTTTATGCATCATTCAAGTTACCAATATACTTTCAAGCACATGTGATAAAAGTGGTAACCAAAGTCCAAATTGAATCAATCATGAAGAACACAAAAAGGTCAGGAAGAATAGAAATGTGGAATGCACAAGTAAACCATTACAAGATAAAATACGAAGTATTATCATCGCAAAAATCACAAGTCGTCGCAGATTTTTTGGCAGAATTTCCTTTGGAAGAAGATGAAGCAGTAGAGGAAATGATGGATGTTGAAGAAGAATTTGGAAATCCAAAAGACTTGTTAATAGAACCGGATAGATGGGAAATTCTAGTGGACGGATCATCCAATAGTGAGGGAAATGGAATTGGAGTCGTGTTGATTTCACAGCAGGAGAAAGAACATCATTCTCATTCAGACTAGAATTTGCATCCACGAACAATGAAACAGAGTACGAAGCTGTAGTGCATGCATTAAAGATCGCAATAGAAAAGAAGCTTGAAAGTATAAGGATAACAAGTGATTCGCAGTTTAGTGATTTGTCAAATTAAAGGGGAATATACCACAAATGAATCTTCTTTGAAGAAATACAAGAAACTCGTTGAGGAATTATCTGCGAAGATACCAAAATTAAAATGGAGACATATATCAAGAAAATATAACCGTCTCGCAGATGCTTTTGCATTTATTCCAAGCATGATGACAAATCCAAATACAAGAAATATTTAAATACAGACAATTCAACACCCATCAGTGGACAAAGAGAAAGAAATTGAGGAAGTCACGTTGCGATGGAAGTAGAAAGAGAGTTATCAAACAACATCGCAGATTGGAGAAAAGAAATTCATGCATATCTCGCAACAGGAGAAATATCCAGGAACAGACTATAAGCACATAAATTAAAGAGTCGTGCAACAAACTATGAGTTGCGAGAAGGAATTTTATATAGAAAATCTTTCAATGGACCACCTCTCAGGTGCTTAACTCGCGAAGAAGGAGAAAAAATATTGAAGATGTTACATGGAGGAGAAGCTGGCAATCATAGTGGGGGAAGATCTCTAGCATATAGAGCAAAGATACAAGGATATTACTGGCCTTATATGCATACAGACGCAAAATTGTTCGTACGAAGATGCAAGGAATGTCAACGACATGGTAAAAGAATTCATGCACCAGGGGCCACATTAAATTCTTCAACAAGCTGCTGGCCTTTTGGTAAATGGGGGTTGGATATTGTTGGACCATTTATACCTAGATCTGGAAAAAGGCGATACTTGATAGTTGCAACAGATTATTTCACGAAGCTCATGATAAAAGCAATCTGAAGATATTCGTGATAAAGATGTTTTTACATTCATATTTGAGAACCTCATTTGCAGGTACGGGGTTCCAAAGACAACTAGTATCTGATAATGGAAAACAATTTGAGGGGCAGAACATAGAGATGTTACTCAGTGCTTTTAGGATAAAATGTGGGAAGTCAACCCCATTATATCCACAAGCTAATGGACAGGCAGAAGCAACAAATAAAACAATCGCAGATACAATCAAAAAGAAATTAGAAGGACATCTCAAAGGATGGTGCGAGCAAGTACCTAGCGCAGTTTGGGCATACAATACAACTAGAAGAGAAGCAACTGGAATGTCTCCTTATTGTCTAACATATGGAGTAGAAGCAGTATTACCCACGAGGTTGTAATTCCGACAACAAAGAAAGAAGCTTGGGAAAGAAATTTAAGTGCGAGAGTAATATTAAGTGAATTGGATGATTTGGAAGAAAAAAGAGAAAAGGTGTTGCACCATATGAAGATTTATCAGGAACGATTAGCTCGAGAATACAATAAGAGAGTCATTGAACGTGAATATAAACCAGGTGATTTGGTCATGCGAGAAACACCTCCATATCAAAAAGAAAATGGGGGAAAATTAGCACCAAAATGGGATGGACCATATGTTATTAAAGAAGTTGTAGGAAGCGGAGCTTATCGGTTGATGGATCCAGAAGGGAGAGACATGGGTTTGAGGCTTGGTAGACCTTGGAACAGACTATATTTGAAAAGGTATTATCCATAAAACTCATGAAAAATTTTACGAATATTGTTTGCTCGCAGGAAATTGGGAAAAATTACGAGTTTCAAAATTTATATTGCGATTAAACTTTCATTAATTTGCGAATAAAAGACCGCAATCTGTGATCAGCCTCCAAAAAAGAAAGAGAGTCGCAGAAAATTTTATACAGGCAAACCTTTGTGGCGTACACCCTAGTTCGCGAAGCTATATTTCGTAAGAGGCAAAGTCCTAAAGTACGTCATTTAAGGGGTTACCTATAAACGTGGCTAAGGGTAACCGGAACACCACCAAGGGCCCTTAGTACATGGTAAAAATTTAGGGGTACAACCCAATAATGGGGTACCTATCCGGGTTAGACACCTTGGATTCTCACCTAATCTAGCGACATTACGCAATATAAAATGCGGTGTAAGAGGATTTAGGTTGGGCGACTAAGGCATACTGTCTTTCCCAAGAAGTGCAGAAAACGATCAAGGCGCCGAGGTACATGGTTGAGTCAAGAGTGCCGGGTGAGGTTGAACCACATCTGCCATTTTTGACAAGTCTTGGCAAATGATGCACTTGGCCCAAAGATACCCCATAGGGTGCAACCTCGTAACTATAAGCCCTATAGGCAAAAAGGATAATAGGTTGCGATCAAAAGCTGGTTGTTGGCGAACCGGATGGGAAGATCTAACCTTGTATGGTCGATGTACGCTTCCTTGAAGGGGAAACCAGGGGAAAGATAAAGGGCAGCACCCTCCATTAGGGAGCTGATACGTGCTATAAGACGCAAATGTCACGAGGCTTCTTGTTTGCGAAAACATAAAGGCTTGTCATATTTGTGCAACAAATGAAGTTCTGCGAGCATTCAAAAAAAAAAAAAGGGAAGGAAAACATACAAAAAAGAACTCGCAGAATGAAACAAAGAAGTTAAGATGAGATCAATGGGTTATTACATAAAAGTGTAAAAATGTCCTGCGATTTCATCGCAAGACGATAATGTCACGAGGCTGTATGTTCGCAAGAATGTTCAGGCTTGTCATATTATTGCAAATACAAAAATTTACTACAAAAGAGGTGGCAAAATAAGACCTTTACTTAGGAAGGCATGATAAGACCACAGAAATTAATGAAAGTCATTGCATCAACATCATTGAAGAAATTATACAAGAAAATACATTATGAAGATCTGAAAAGAAGACAACTTCGTCAATATCATTGAAGAAATTTTACAAGAATATACATCAAGAAGTTTTGAAGAGAAGACAGCTCTATCAATATCATTGAAGAATTTTTACAAGAAGTCCTATCAAAGAAGACAACATCATTGAAGAATTTTAACGAAGACTTAACAAAAGATGCGATTTTGATAGCAATCAAATACAGATAAGTTCATATTCGTAAAAGTTTACGAGAATTACATACTTCTTATACTTCTCCACATATTGAATATTTCTCCAAAAGTTGAATACTTCTTATAATTCTTCAAGAATATCTCATATTTATTATACTTCTTCAACGGATATTTCATTTGGTGAAGGTTAAATAATCATTATACTTCGTCATATGTTACGTAATTATTCACAGATTGAATACTTCTTATATTTCTTCATTTGGTGAATTGAGTACTTCTAATACTTATTATATCTCTTCATTTGGTGGATCGAGTACTTCTTATATCTCTTCATTTGACGGATTTAGTACTTCTAATACTTCTTCAAAGGTATTGTATATGTAGTATACTTATTAAGGATATTTCATATGTTTTATTTCTTATACTTAAAAGGGAGGATTTCTTATTTACAATCGTAACAAGTTGAAACTTCGTAAGATAAATTGAGGCAGATATTCTAATACTTCAAACAATGTTTAATCATTTAAAGAGAAATAATAGGGGGAAAAGGAGATACTAAGCTTTATCTGTGAGTTAAATATTATTTCTCTTCATATGATCAAATGGGGCAAATTTAATTAAAGAAAGGTTAAATTATCTTCGCAAAATATCAGATATACTTCTTAAGAAAGGATAAATCATCTTCGCAAAATATCAGATGTACTTCTTAAAAAACAGAATTGTTCGCAAAAAGAAAACCAACGGTAACTAAGGGAAGGAATTCAAAAGAAAGGAGGACAGGAGAGTCAATGATAAATTGAAAAAAGAATGTTATCATGCTTCATTAACACTCTGTACTGGATCTTTAAGATGAGTAGGGTCATTAGCAGCCTTCGACTTTTGCGATATATCATCCTTTGAAGAATATGCAACAGGAACATCTCCTTGAGGAATAGATTCTTTCTCGTCATCAAGATCTTCATCATCACTCTCATAATCGAAATCACTATCAGGCTCACGAGCAACTTCATCGTCGGATATTTTCGTAGGAGTAATTATCACGAGGCAAGGCTCTTGATAAGAGAATGTTATTCGTAAAGACTTGAGCTTTCAGATGACTTTCACGAAGTATAGATTTTTGATGGTTGGTATCTTCGATATCTTTGGAATAAGCAAGATAGTTGAATCTCCGAGTAGCACGGTCACGAGAGTTGATTAAGCGGGTAGAAAGCAAAGCATTTTTCTTACGAAGCTCGGAACATGAGGCTTCTAATCCAGCTTTCGCATTACGAAGGTTGTTCTCAGATTCTGCAAATAAAACAACATTCAAAGAATAAAATTTGCGAGTATAACGAAATTTAAAGATATACCAGAGGCAGTCAAATTTTAATGACTACCTTCTCTTTGCGAAGTAAGAGATTGAGTTAAAGATAGACAACAGTTCTTCATCTGATTCATCGCATTATCAAAACCATCACCAACTAATACTTTAAGTCGAGATTGAAGCTTTTGATCTTTAGAAAGGAGAAAATTTTTATCCTTCGCAAGTTTGGCATTAAGACTTTTTAATGACGAATAATCTTCTTCAAGTTGATTCTTTTTAGCACTCAAGACTATATTCTTATTAATAAGGGAATTCTTCTCAATAACAAAAGAATTTCTTTCAAAGATCTCAAAGACTTCTTTAATTCCTCAAGTTCACCTTTCAACAAATAAAGAAGATTTTCTTGATCGCAACATTTATTCTGAAGAGTCTTTAATTCTTGCGAAGAAACAATCATTGTATTCAAAAACGAACATTTCTCTTCTGATAAGGTTTTGTTCTCTTCTAATAAGGTTTCTATTCTCAAATTAGCTTTAGTTAAGGAAGAAAAAAGTTGAGATATGTCATCATTCAAAAAATTTCGATCATATATTAGTTGAATATTCTCTTGAAAAAGAGCGTCAGAGTTGTCAAGAGCACACGAGTAAAGATTAGATAAATGGGAGAATTGGTTTGAGAGGCTTTCATGCTTGGTTCGATATTCTGTTGCATCTGATTCATGGTGAAGTACCAATATTCTACATTTCTGGATGGATTCTATAAAGGGGAATGGGTTTTAATGGATGATTCAAGCATATGAAGAATATAAGTAAATAAAAGGGAAAATATGAAGATAGTAATCATACCTTTCAATTCATCATTTCTTTTGCGAAGAATCGCACAGTCGAGAGAATTATTTTGAAGATGATAATTTTCTTTACGGAGATCCTCGCATTCTGCTTGAGAAGATTTCAAAGATTGGCGAAGCAATTCAATTTCTTTTTCTAAAGAAGAAATTTCTGGATTGACGAAATTATTTAGAACTTCGCAAAACTCATATTGCGAACGAACATTAGTAGACTTCGAGTATTGTTCAAAACCTCAGATAACATTCGGAAAGTTGAATAAATTCCATCTCGAATTTCTTGAGGAAGAGGAGAAGAATTTGAAGGAATAAGAGCAAGCTGCAAATTGTCTGGAGAAATAGCATTCAAAGGATTTGGGGACAAGATAGGTTTTTCAAGAGAAGAAGTTGAAGAAATATTTTGCGAGGATTGTTTTTCAAGAGAAGAAGTTGAAGAAATATTTTGTGAGGGTTGATATTGAAGAAGTGTTGATAAATTGACACTGATGGGAGATTGAAATGTAGGTAATGGAGTAGAGGCAGGAGTGTGTGAAGAATCATTTTCACGAGGAGGAGAGTAAAATTCATTATCAACTTCAGGAAGGAAATCATCAATCGGAATTAATGGTGTGGGTTTAGTTATTCGAGATCTCTTACCAGGGTTTGGTTTTTCGCCAACCTGCGAATCAAAACGTAGATTAAAAACTGAGGCAACAATATATTGTTCAGGAAATAAGGCAAAGTATTTTAACTACCTTTTGATTCTCAGATTTTCTTCTTCGTGGATTAGGGCTTGAATTTTTTAGTTGAGGTTTCATCTGAGGAGTTATTTTGCTGAAATAAATCAAAATCAGATAACAAATTATACAGAAATTAAAGAGGAGAACAAATGAAATATGCGGAGATAGAAGGAAATTACCTTGGAGAACTCAATAGAAGAAAAAATTGCATAGAAAACAGTAATAGAGAGTATGAGCAGAAGATAAAATTGCGGAAGTAAGAAGAAGAAAAGGAAGAGAATATAAAGGAGTTATATAAGGGAATAACTAGAAAAGAACGGTTACAAAAGACGTGTCCAAATTCTAAAAGACTAAGTAACGGTTATGTTCTCACGATCATTTCTTCTTCGTAGAATTGACATGAGAAGAGGCAATATGTAGGTACTGAATATCGCAAGATAATAGTTCACGAGTATCGTAATAAATAAAGGAAAAAAAGAGTTATAAAATGATACGATGATAGAAGTAGCGGAGAAATATGAAGTTTTGCGAGGATGGAATAATTTTGCGAGTATGAGTTGCGATACTTCGCAATTCATATACAGCTGTATAAATTTTACTATAAATAGGAGTTCAAATGAAAAATTCGAGAGGTTCTTTTAGTGAGTGTTAGAAAATATCTTAGGAAAGAGAATAGAGAAAGTTGTAACTATTCTAGTTCCATTTAGATACTTCTTTGTAATCAATTGAGAACATTAATAAGAAAATTGTTATTCATCATCAAGAACTTCTTGAGTTTTTACTAATTCTACTGAGGGTGTAGTTGTAGGTTATTCTGCAACTACATGATAACTTTCATATCAATCATATTCTTCTTCACCATAACTAGTCCAAATAACTCAAATGAACTAGTTAGAGAGTTTTTCAATTCCTATGAGATATTATGTACTACACAAGACACAATTGAAGCAAAAACGATATGATTCACTCGAATCAATTCATGAACTATAAATCCACGGTTTGCAATAGCATTCCTTGGATAATTTAAATAAACTCACGAACATCGTTTTTAGACATAACCACTCAAGTTCGCGGACTGGGTTCGCGGACTTAAGTAACCGGTTGGAGTTCACAAACTCCAGAATAAATTATCGGGTTCGAGAACTTCCGTCAGTTCGCGGACTAAAACCAATCTTCAACTCCAGCAAAAATTCTCGGGTTCGAGAACTACGCTCGTTCGCGCACTGAGTTCACGGACTGGGTTGACTTCTCAAGTTCCGGTTTTCACTTGATTAACAAAGTTCGCAAACTTCTATTCAAGTGCATAAGGACTTATACATATATATGTTACTACAACAATATTTATATCCCCAAGTGGTTATATTGTCTAAACTCCCATTTCAATCATTGAAACATTCTCAGATGACGTCATATATTTGTTATTCACGAACTAGTTTTCGTCAGAGCAATTTCCAAAGTGATTTAAACATAACATGACTTTCGTCACTAGGCAAAGATGAACTTGTCTAAAGCGAAAGCTTTACCAACACACATTTCGAGAAATAGATAAGCGAGATATACTCAGCTCGAAATGTCACATGTGTATATCTTTAGTCTATATAGTAAAATGACTTTTGTCTCAAGATAGGAGATAGTGTTGATAGACTTTTGAGTGATATATAAGTTCAAGTCTTCACATACCTTTTAGTCGATGAAGATCCACCGGTTCCTTGAGTAGTCTTTTGTCTTGTATGATGATTGCCATGGAGTTTTTGAGCTCAACTACGCATTCTATCCTAGTCCGAGACCTTAGCTATAGTAGACTAGAAATCAAGACTTTATAGTTTTGATCACTAACATTGACAAACATGCTTGATATAGCAACGCATGCGAGTTCGACCAAGAAGTGCTCTAACAATCTCCCCCTTTGTCAATTTTAGTAGAAAAACTATTAATACTTATGGAATACAAAAAATATATAAATAAACTTTCTAGATCCTATTCCACATGTCTAATCTACAACAATACTCGAAATATTCGTCACTTCCAAGTAATCCAATGATCCCAAAGGTTGTAGGTTTAGCATCATCGTTGTTGAAAATCTGTAGCTATAAAAATGATAAAAGTATCGGTTCTCAATCATTGTTATACAGTGTCATAGTATTATTACACAACATCAAAGTCCAATTGCATCACAACTTCAACAACAATACTATGGTGATACTATACTTACCCTTAGTCAATACTCCATCTCACAAGGAAACCACTCCCCCTTACATAATGATCCGAAAACCATATGCATTTGTAGTGTGAACTACAATTAATTCCCCCCCTTTTTGTCAATAAAATTGTCAAAGGTACAAGAACGGGATTGTAATGAAATTTCCGTAAGAGAAATTTCATGACCAATGGTAAATATGTATCATCTTGTTTAGATGCAATCATAAAGCCGAAGTTAAATGCATTCATCAAGGAGTTTATAAAGACGCAAGATAACCCCTCTAATATTCCACAACCGTACTCCCCACAAAGATTTGGAAATTAAGCACAAGTTCAAAAGAACTCTCCCCCATAATATGTCATTCCCTAAGGAACAACAAGAGCGACCTTAATTTTAAAAGAAAAGAAGGATTTCTTTAGACTCAACAAATTACATACAAGTATGAATTTGGAATCCAACAAGAAATATTCAATCAAATTAACCAAAGCGAACTAAGATTAATTTGACTAAATATTCTCAACACAAGTAAACTTATGGAGACTTAAAAAATCAATTAAATTAATCACAAGAAAACTTGCAAATAATCTAATTGTCATACTCAACCAAACTAATTACAAGAGTAATCAATTTAATTGTCCACACTCGACATAAGAATATCTATGGAGAAATGACTAAGTTAATTATAAAATAACCATCCTAATCAATCATGCTCAACAAAGAGAAGAACTTACGGAGTGCTAACTAAATAACCATACTAGATGATTGATTTAGTTCATTTGGGCTCAACATAAGAGATTATGGAACCCCAACTAAGATTATCATAACATGACAGCCTTAACCGTACATATACTCAACATAAGGAAACTTCTGGAATACAAACTAAACAACCATACAAGTTGATTAATTTAGTTCTTAATGCTCAACATATAACATCTCATGGAACAACCAACCATGCCAATAAGAAATCGACTTAGTTGTATTGTGCTCAACATAAGATACACAATGGAGCCTTCACGGTAATACATAAAATATGGATCAATAAGGATCTATATCGTGGATAACACAAGGATTCATTCTTTGTTTCAACACCATTTTCACAATGACACACAATAGACATAGTCCTTGAATCACAAAAGATTTTAACCTATCTTACATCAGTAATTGACAATATAGGCTTAAATTTTGTGTTTGTTAAAAGCCTATTCATCCTTTTATCAACATTTGCATATCAATTCACGAACAACTTTACTTTTGACAAAATATGGGACAATCAAGTTCACGGACATAAACAACATATCCCATCAAAATATTGCAATATATAAAAGATTAATACTGCAACCATCATCTTCCAAACAAACTTATAATTTTTTAAACCAAAAAATCTAAAAACAAGAAGATGAAAACATTGGATATAGCTATGTGTAATCACAATAATGACTATTCCAAGATACTAGTTATTCTTCTAAACAAAAGAGAAACAATAAAAGATTTGCTAGACATTAAGACCTTTGAAGAATTCATTATCGCCCCCGAACTCCTTGTCGTCAATAGCCATGTGAACATAAGTTTCATTAATAAAGGAGTTTATATCAATGAACCTTCTTGGTTGCTGTTGTCGAACCAGGGCTTTCTGAATCTCATGAGTCTTATACACAAAAGTCTTTATTTTTTGAATATCCTTTCGCAGCTCCTTTAACTCTTCAAGAACATCAGAAACTTCTGAGAATTTGAAGGAACATCTCTTGGCTTCCTCGTATTCCTTCTTTTTCTTTTCAAGGTTGGATGCAATGGAGATTTTTATTTTTCCTTTATGATTGATGGCTTAATAATCACATTACCTTCTTTTTCATCAGAAGACATCATTCTTGGAGCATCCATAAGCATATGGTTTGTGAGAGGAATTCACAATTAGCTCAACAAGTAGTCTTAAGATAAAGAGAGGTTTTAGAGAAGGAAAAGGAATATAGGGTTCGAAACCTAAAACAGATTCGTGGACGATCAACTCTTATCCCTATAAAGAGCAGAATTATAGATAGTACCCTTTCTTCTGTTTGATAGACAAAAAAGGAAAAACACTCCTAAGAAAAAAAAAATTAAAAAAAAATTCCTAAAGCCTGAGAGGTACACAATCATTGTCTCTTTTGATCAGGCACATGAGACATGATTTTAAGAGCAACACAATCAAGTTGCGTTGTGGTGAACTATGATTTGTCCACCAATTTCCTTTTGTGGATAATCCATAGGCTTCTGTCTATCAAAACAATTTGACCATACTTTCTTCTCAAATGGTCTTAATTTTTCCTTGGAAACTAACTTCTTAGACGAAGATAAAATCTTATATACCTCCGCGGTCTTCTGAGAAAGTTTAAGCTTTCTTGCTAGATGATTTGCTCTTCGTTGAAGTTTGTTGACGTGTCTTTGCTTTTGTTTGAACTTGTAACACCTTGAGAGTTCATGACCTTTTAATGAAAAATATGAGCACGTCATATTTGGATAGTAATCAGGCTTCTAAAATGTGCAAGCAGCTAGGCACATAGTGGATCCTGAAATATTATAAACAGAGTTTCCAAGGGTCAACTTTTTCTTCCAAAATGGTTGGATTATCTTCTGAAAGAATATCAAAATTGATATGTGTATTGCTACAATTATCAAAATCAATATTTTCACCAAGAAGTGCAACACTTGATTTCCCGTCTTCATTGGAGTCATAGCTATCAGACATTTCATCAAGAGTTGCTGTAAGACCTTTGTTCCCAGTGTACTTTCTACGATTTGGACACTCGTTTGAAAAATGACCAAATCCCTTACACTTAAAGCACTGAGGCATATCCTCATCATCAGTTTCATCAATATCCCTGTTTTTAGGAGGAACACGATTATGAGGTTTGACTGATGCCTTAGGATTATCTCAGGATAACCGTTTACTTCTCTTCAATAGAAGATCCCTAAACTGTCTTGTGATCATCGAGACTGATTTGTCAAGATCTTCATCTGATGAATCTGTCTCAGAGTGATCTTCTTCAAAGATATACACTTTTTTACTTTTATCAAGTAGTTTAGTGTCCTTTAGTTCTTTGAATGCAACATCCTTAGATTTGGATGAATGTTCATGATCAAAGATCTTAATATTTCCAACCAACGTGTTTCTGGAGAGATTATCTAGGTTATTTCCCTCAACCATGGCATGCTTCTTATCATCGTATCTAGATGGAAGTGATCTGAGAATTTTTATCACAATGTACTTTTCAGAAATAGTCTTACCCAATGTAAAAGATGCATTAACAATTTCAGACACTTTGTGATTAAACTCATCAAATGTTTCTTCATCTGCCATACGAAGGTTTTCCCAATCGGAACTAAGGTTTTGAATCCTAGTTTCCTTTTCACTGGTATTTCCTTCAAATACGGTTTCTAATATATCCCAAGCTTATTGCGACTTAGTGCAATTAGAGACATGGTGTTGAAGATTTGGGGTAATGGCATGTATAATTACATTCAAACCGTCGGAGTTTTGCTTTGCAGAAAGAATCTCTGCAGGAGTGTATTTCGCAATATTCTTTGGAACATTTACATCTCCAACTGCATCAACGGGACCATTATATCCATTAACAACATATACCCATGATTGGAAATCACTTGCTTGAAGAAAAGCGCGCATAACAATTTTCCACCATAAGTAATTATTGTCATTGAAGACTGGTGGTACGTTTATTGTGATAGCACCTCTGTCCATAGAGTCAGATCGCTTACAAACACGAACTTATGAGGTATTGAACGTGTTTGCCTGCTCTAATACCAATTGAAAAAGCGGGGGTCTAACAACCTCAACCAATATTTCGATTAGCAATCTGTATGGACAACTCCGAGTTGTTTTCTAGAGAATCAACTAGACTCAATCAATAGAAAATACTCAAGGAGTTATTATCTCAATCTCTCGATTTGATTTACTCAAGCAAATATGATTCGCGAGTCTAATCAAAGAGAGATAACTTGGATGGTACCAAAGACCAATATCCAAGTCAATCGATTTAAATCAACAACCAATACACTAGTCCAAAAGGGGCGATAAATGACGAATGAAGTCTGTTATAAAACATGATTTATCACGGTTTTCATCTGTTATTCGAACCGTTATTTATTTGGTGTGACTCTTTATAAATGACAATTAGAGAATGTTATTAAGTATGACGAATAAAATTTGTGATTTTAAATCACGTACAAAATCTGTTATTAAATATCACAGTAATTTTATGTAAAATAAAATAACGTTTGATGTATGCCATAAATAAATGACAGTTATTATATGTAAAATACAATAACGGTACATGTACGCCATTAAAAAAAGCACGATTATTATATGTTATTGTATGATAGCACAATAACGATTAAAATTGTTATAATATGCAAATAAAAATACTAATTCAAACAAGAATGTTTCGTCATTTTCTGGCGATTCAAATTTGGTATTCCGATTCTGTGAATCTAACATCCGGTCAGATTTGGTGTAACTGAAATTCGTTCAGATACATATATTGGGTATATGAAACTGATTTTGGAATACGAAAGTGAAACAAAATTATGATTTCAAAATGAATCCAAATTAACTTTATTAATTATTTTTTTTACAAATCCGAAGATAAGTTACATAATGAAAATTAAAACTGTAATCAATCTACTGTCACCTTGCCGCTCTAACTTGGTGGCTCTCATACAAGAGTTACATAGGATTTTGGCCATTTAATCATGCCACATCTTTAATCATCCCCCAATATAGCATCATCTTTATCGCACAACATTGTTGTTGGGTTAATGATTTCATAATCGTGCAGTCATTATTGTCATCAATCAGCAGCAGCTTTGAAGTATTTGCATATGCATGTGCAACGGTTTATTTCTGAAGTTAAAGAACAAACTAAGACCAATATCCAAGTGTTAATCGATTTAAATCAACAACCAATATGTCGGATATTCTAATCGATTGAACAACGCACAACCTGTATTATTTCAATTATATAACAAAATATAATGTGGAAAAGAAATAACACAGACACTAGAATTTTGTTAACGAGGAAACCGAAAATGCAGAAAACCCCGGGACCTAGTCCAGATTAAACATACACTGTATTAGGCCGCTACAGACACTAGCCTACTCCAAATTAACTTCGGTCTGGACTGTAGTTGAACCCCAATCAATCTCACACTGATCTAAGGTACAGTTATGCTCATACACCTCTGATCCCAGCAGGATAATGCGCACTTGATTTCCTTAGTTGATCTCACCCACAACCAAGAGTTGCCACGACCCAGAGTCAAAGACTTTAGAAAACAAATCTGTCTCACACAGAAAAGTCTACAAGATAGATAAATTCGTCTCCCACGAATAAACCTATGAGTTTTGTTCCGTCTTTTTATAAATCAAGGTGAACAGGAACCAATTAATAAAACCAGATTTATATTCCCGAAGAACATATCAGTGTTATCAATCACCTCACAATAGTCTTAATCGACACCGCGAAAAAAGATATTTTGGAATCACAAACGATGAGACGAAGATGTTTGTGATTACTTTTATATCTTGCCTATCGGAAATAGAAATCTCAAGCCAATTATTACAATTGTACTCGTACGATAGAAATAGTAAGATCAGATCACACAACTACAAGAAAAGTAGTATCGGGATGGCTTCACAATCCCAATGAAGTCTTTAAGTCGTTAACCTAGTTTTAGAAGAAGAAAACCAAAGGTTAAAGTAGAATCGACTCTAGCTTAGCAAACTAGTATCACATAGAATGTGTGGGGATTAGGTTTCCCAGTTGCTAGAGTTCTCCCTTATATAGTCTTTCAAATCAGGGTTTGCAATCAATGTTAGCTTGGTAACAAAGCATTTAATATTCACCGTTAGATGAAAACCTGATTAGATACAAGCTAATATATGTCAACTGTTAGATCGAAAACTTAGATTTCCATACACACATGTACTTGGAGATTTTGGGCTTGTGTAACCATACCCAAATGTGTAGAATAGTTGGTTCAAGATTAGTCAACCAAATGGTTAGCCAAATGATAACTTTCATATCAACAATATTCTTCTTTACCATAACTAGTCCAAATGACTCAAATGAACTAGTTAGAGAGTTGTTCAATTGCTATGAGATCTTATGTACTACACAAGACACAATTGAAGTAAAACCGATATGATTCACTCGAATTGATTCATGAACTATAAAGCCATGGTTTGCAATAGCATTCCTTAGATAATTTAAATAAGTTCACCAACATCATTTTTAGACATAACCACTCAAGTTCGCGGACTTAAGTAACCGGTTGGAGTTCACAAACTCCAGCAGAAATTCTCAGGTTCGAGAACTTCCATCAGTTCGCGTACTGAAACCAAGCTTCAACTCCAGCAGAAATTCTCGGGTTCGAGAACTACGCTCGTTCGTGGAATGAGTTCACAGACTGGGTTTACTGCTCATGTTCCGGTTTTTACTTGATCAACAAAGTTCGCAAACTTCGGTTCAAGTGCATAAGGACTTATACATATATGTGTTACCACAACAATGTTTATATCCCCCATTGGTTATATTGTCTGAACTCTCATTTCAATCATTGAAAGATTCTCAGAGGACGTCATATAGTTGTTATTCACGAACTAGTTTTCGTCAGAGCAATTTCCAAAGTGATTGAAACATAACATGACTTTCGTCACTAGGCAAAGATGAACTTGGCTAAAGTGAAAGCTTTACCAACACACATTTCGATAAATAGATAAGCGAGATATACTCATCTCGAAATGTCACATGTGTATATATTTAGTCTATATAGTAAAACGACTTTTATCTCAATATATGAGATAGAGTAGATAGACTTTTGAGTGATAGATAAGTTCAAGTCTCCACATACCTTTTAGTCGATGAAGATCCACCGGTTCCTTGAGTAGTCCTTCGTCTTGTATGATGATTGCCATGGAGTTCTTGAGCTCAACTACACTTTCTATCCTAGTCCGAGACCTTAGCTATAGTAGACTAGAAATCAAGACTTTATAGTTTTGATCACTAACATTGACAAACATTCTTGATATAGCAACGCATGCGAGTTCGACCGAGCAGTGCTCTAACAATCTCCCCCTTTGTCAATTTTAGTGGAAAAACTATTAATACATATGGAATACAAAAAATATATAAATAAACTTTCTAGATTCTATTCCATATGTCTAATCTTCAACAATACTTGAAATATTCGTCACTTCCAAGTAATCCAATGATCCCAAAGGTTGTAAGTTTAGCATCATCATTGTTGAAAATACGTAGCTATAACAATGAGAAAATCATCTGTTCTCAATCATTGTTATACAGTGTCATAGTATTATTACACAGCGTCAAAGTCCACTTGCATCACAACTTCAACAACAATACTATGGTGATACTTTACTCCCCCTTAGTCAATACTCCATCTCACATGGAAACCACTCCCCCTTACATAATGATCCGAAAACCATATGTGTTTGTAGTGTGAACTACAATTAATTCTTCCCCTTTTTGTTAATAAAATTGGCAAAGGTACAAGAACGGGATCCTAATGAAATTTCCGTAAGAGATATTTGTGGAATATCTAGTAATGGAAAGCTGTCTTTCGGACATGCTTTATTTAGATCAGTAAAGTCTATACAAATTCTTATCCCCTTATTTTTCTTTGGGACTACAACCATGTTGGCTATCCACCCCGGATACTTATCTTGTCGTATAATTCTTGCATCAAGCATCTTCTTAACTCATCTTCTATTTAGGGATGATATGTTGTTTCGATTTTTCTTATTCTTTGTTTGAATGGTCTTGCACTTTTGTTAATATCCAACTTATGACACGCCACTGACGGATCTATTCCAGGCATCTCATCCATGTTCCATGCAAAAATCTCTTTATATTCTCGCAAAAGACTAATAGTTTTTTCTTTTTCATCTGCCTCTATTTTGGTCCCAATCCTTAGCATTTTGGGTTCTTCTTTAGTTCCAACATTCACTTCCTTTGTTGGTTCTGCCGCGGTGTAACTGGCTTTAGGTTCTCCCATGGGTGTTGGTTCTTTTATTTCCTTCACAAGTTTGTTTCCTTCTTCTGAAATTTCGCTAGGTGTTCCTTTCCCTTCCTCTGCTCTGATCATGTAAATTTTAAATTCTTTTTATTTCTTTGCCTCTTTCGCCATTTTTATACGAGTTTTTCTCTTCTTTTCACGTCTTTCATAGCACTTCACTTTAATTTGATAACATAATTTCGTACTATCAGTATCTCCTCTAACTTCTCCAATTCCGCTTGGCATAGGAAATTTGATGCATCGATATAATTTTGATGCTACGACTTTAATTGCGTGTATCCATGGCCTTCCTAGCAGCATGTTATATGGCGATTCCATATCCACCACACACAGTGTTATTTGTGTTTCAATTTCTCCCACCGAAATTCGCATCATTATTTCTCCTTTAGGTTTTGTTGTAGATTTTCCAAAGCCATGAATATGATACGTTGAATGAGTCATTTCTTCATCTTTGTATCCCATTCCTTTGTATGCATGATAAAATATTATATCCACTGAACTTCCTGTATTCACCAAAGTTCTATTCACCGCCCACTCTTCCATGTTTTTTGTGGATTTCCTCTTTTCTTTCCATGTGGTTATTGTGATTACCAAAGGAGATGTGTGGCTCAAGTTTTCTCTTGGTACCTCTGCTGCTGTAGTTGCAGGAAATCCTACACTACACCCTTTTTAAGAATTTGTAATAACCAACTCAAATTTGAAGATTAAGAACGACGCTTTATTATTTTGTTCTCAGATTTATTTACAGAAATGGAGAAAATCAAGATTACAACTATTCTCTTGAAGTTTTCTCTCTCCTCAAGACTCTTTTAACTCTCAAAAATACATCATCCTTTTCTGGACATATTGAGTCTCTATTTATAGGGTAGTTACATAATGGATGACAGCTAAGTTTTCCTCTTATTTCGGATTTGTTCTGCGATTGTTCCGCGATAGTTACAATGTTCATTCTCGCAAGCTTTGTAACCATCGCGGGACAAACATGCTTTTCTTATGTTATCTTCAATTGTCAGTTATTACGTCACTCTTTTGACTGCTTTTGTGACACTCGCAAAGTGTTGTTAAAAATCTTGCGGTGATGCTCGCTGTGAAGTGTTGTTAATCTCGTAGAGAAGTGTTCTAGCGATATTCTGGTCCTACATCTTGCCTCTTCTCATGTCTTTTCTGCGAAGAAGAGAAGATCATGAGAATTTTAAAATTCCGCAACTACTTATCTTTTCATTTCTCTATTCTGACACATTTCTGTCTCCTTCGCCAGCTGTTTTCACGTATTCTCTCTTCTAAATTTTTTTTGACACGTCCTCTCTAACCGCTGCGATCTGACCGTTCATGTCTTTTCTTTGCATTTATTGCATTCATCTTCTTCGAGAAATCTCTTCTTCTATAAATACTCCTTTCATTCTTTTCTTTTCCTCTTTTACTTTCTTCTTCTTTCTCTCTGTAACTTCTCTAAAAGTTTACTGTTCTTCCGTAAATTGCGCGTCTGTTATCGTTGTGATTCCTTTCTTATTTTTCAACCTTTTTCTTCATTCTCATACTTAAAAAATGGTTGCTGCTGGTGTTAAAAATTTGGATGCTTTTGGTGAGATGCGAGAAAAACTCAAAAGTAAAGGTTTTACTTTGTCTACGATTCCAAATCAAAGTCCTAAATCCGAGCTTTCCATCAATTTATTTTCTGATCATCAATGTTCTCGCGAGAAAGTTATAGTATCGCTAGGTCAACTTGACGATGGTCTTCCAATTCCTCTCTATGACCCGGATCTTCCCTTATTTTATGAAATAATTTCTAACGAGAAATTCTCGCGAGCAGTATATCAACTGGGTGGAGATTGTATTCGATTACTACTTGAATATGCCTCTCGCGGTGCCAATAAAGGATCTCGCTAACCTTATGCTGCGAAGAATCCTCAATTCAAAGATGTTCCAATCATTCCCGCGATGTATACTGTGGATAATTTCTTTATCAACTATGACATAATCCCCATGAAGAGAGATCGCACTTGCTGGGGCGTCCGTTTGCAAAAGAAAGATAAGATTGATGAAGATAAAGCTCTTATGCTAGATATAGATTGGCATACAAATACTAATCAAGGTCCTCGCCATTCTAGCGATGACAAGTGGTTTATTTTTCCTCTGATTTTAGAGGGCCCGTATATTTCTGGCACGCATGCCTTTCCTACAAATCTTGTGGAATACCAACCATGGGTGTTCTATTGTCCTGAGAAAGATAAAGAAGTATGTCTTCCTTAGTTATTCACATAACAAGTTATTTTTATTATTTTTCTTTGATTTTCACATGTTTAAGCTCTCGCTGATTATGCATGTTTACTAGATTGAGATATTGAAGGCCTACTATGAGAATTTTAGGAAACCTACTACTCGTCCAGCTCTTCAATTACTCACAGATGAAGTAAGAAATATTTTATTTATAAATCTTAACAATATATTGTTGCCTCTATTTCTTATCTTTATCTGTGCTCGCAGGTAATTGAAGAATTAGAACCAGTGGAACCACAAACCAAGGTGAAATCTTCAAATGATCGCAAGGGGAGATCCAATGCCCCTCCCAAAGGGAAGCCTGCTGCTCCTCGCAGTGATGAATTTGACAATCCTCCCTTAAAGAGAAGAAAAACCCAACTCCCTTCTTATTTAACTCCTCAACCTATTCCAGAAAATTTAAGTGTTGATTTTGATAAGAACAACGATGATGATAATTTCGGCGTTTATAATGATGTTCCTTCCATAAAGGATTCTTCTTCTTCTGAATCTGCAATGGCTCAACTATCCAATTTTTTTGGAAATAATACATTTGGTATCCCAAATGAGTATGGAGATGAAGCTATTAATGAAATATCCCAGTCTCTCGCCAAAGTCTGCGATGCTCCCATATTAGCTGATAGTGATTCCCTTCGTGGGGTTTCAAGATTGTTGTCTCCAAGTCTCCTGAATTCGCTTGGTAGCCTGGTATGTTTCTACTTGCTCATCCTTTTTATGTATCTATTGATATTTTTGCCAGATCTTGACTTATATAGTTCTATCGCAGGTTGGAAGAGTTGATTTTGCTGTTGCTTCTGATTTAGACAATAGGCGTGCATTTTCTCAATAGAAGAACGTTGTTCTTCGCCAAAAGAATGAAGAGCTAAAATCTTAATTTACTAATCTTCGCGAGAAGAATGAACAAATGGAAGCTGAACTTGCTAGTCTTCGCGAGAAGAATAAAGAACTTGAGAATAATCTTTCTCATCAATCGCTCAAAGTATCCAATCTTGACACTGTTAACAAACAACTCTTAGGTATGATAACCTTCTTGTTTTCCTTCATAATTTTATGTTTTACTATTCCTTCTTACTTGATTTATCATTCTTGCAGACATTTACGGTCTCATTGATGAGGCTTTAACCATTCGCTCTTTTCCTGAACCAATAGACAATGATACTCTTCTAGAACTTCTTAATAATTCTTTAAATAACCCTTCCAATATTAATTCCCTTTCCATGGATGAACTCAGATCTAAGTTTTTCCTCATAGAAATTAACTACAGATCTTGGTTAGATATAACTCACAGACTCAAACAACTTTATCATAATTCCAAAGTTGAGATTAAAACTTTAAAGGCCAAAAACAAAGATCTCTCAAAAGATAAAGACCGTATATCTAGACAGGGAGCTGAAACCTTAGCAAATTTCCATAAGACCATTCTTAAAGTTCAAATTGAAAGGGATGGGCTTATCCTCGAGAAGGAAGGTTTTATTGCGAGGGAAACTCAAGTTCGCTCTCGTCTTCTTATTAATAGCGATGATGAATTTTCTTGGGCTGCGATGGTTCTTGATAATGCCAGAAATAATTTAGGTGTAGATGTTAGTCTTCATGCTGATCAAGCAGCTTTAATTAAAGATATGATTTCTGAAAGAGAAGGTTATAACTCTTATGATTTCACTAATTTATTTTCTGATTGAATCATCCTTATATGTATTAATTTTGTTATTATTTGCTCGCAGCATCCGAAAAAAGCTATCGTAAAAGATTTGATGAGCTAGAAGAAGAGAAAACCCAACTCGCTAGAAATCTATCTTCTCGCGATGAAAAGTATTCTAGATTGAAGTAAAAATTGAAAATCTCATCTTCGAATTTTAGTAACGCCCTTATCCGTGTTCGTAATAACGCCATTAAACTAGTCTGTGATGATCATGGTATTCTTCATTCTACATATTCCGATCTTGCAAAGGAAATTCCAGCTGATTACCCAAATCTAGTTATCTCTGATAGCGAAGCTGAGGAATCTAGCGAAGATGAAGATGACAATAATAATGGTAATGAAGAAAAATCTGGCGAGGAAGAGAAATCTGACGAAGATAGAGATAATAATGATAATGATGAAGAAAAGAAATCTGGTAATGAGGAGAAACCTGAAGAAGAAGAGAAATCTGATGAAGGTGGCGATGGATCTACTTAGTTTTATTTCTTCTCTTTTTCTTCCTTATAAATTTTGTATATTTATTTTCTGCTTCTCGTAATATTGCTGCGAGTTTCTCCAACTTGATGTGCAAATTTCTTTTGCTTTTATCTGTACGAATTAGAAAATAATTCTTTTTCTGCAACATAATCAATTAATCCAATTATTATCCTTTAATTATCTGTATAAATGTATCATTTAATAATATCTATGCAATTTTATCATATGATGGATGAATAATAATTTCATCATTCTATGCATTCCCATACTTGCCTCTATTATTCATCTGCAATATGAAAAAATTGAGTAGAGATTATATATTAGTTGTAAATCAAATTAAATTTGCCTCAATATCTGTGATGTTATCGCTAGCAACAATTGCATAACTTTATGATCTATGCGTAAAATTGCAAATCTCATAAATTCTGCGAGCATTATCGCAATAATTTTATGGTCTTATCATGCCTTCCTAATTAAAGGTATTATTTTGCCACATTTTTTCTTTCTTCGACAAAATCGCAGGACGTATTTACATTTGCATGTATTGACCCATTGATCTTGTCTTATCAATATTTTTTCAACATCTCTGCGACAATATGATAAGTATAAACTCTCTTGCAAGAATTAAACCTTATAACATTGCCATCTTGCGATGAAATCGCAGGACGTCTTTACACTTTCATGTAAAAACCCATTGATCTCATCTTAACTTTTCTCTTTTGGCTTGTTACCTCTGTATAATTTTCGTCACGCGACAATATGACAGGCCTAAATGTTCTTGCGATCATAAAGCCCCATGATATTGTCGTCTTTAGACACTTATCATCTCCCTAATGGAGGGTGTCGCCCTTATATTCCCTCTTCAAGGAGGGCACATAGGCCATACAAGACTAGCTCCTCCCATCCAGACTTACCAACAACCACTTGTTTTCGCAGCCTCTTGTCCTTTATGCCTATATGGCTTATAGTTATAAGACTGCACCCTAAGTGGGGTTTTCTTCAGGCCAAGTGCATCATAGCCAAGACTTACCAATAATGGCCAGGGTAGTTTCGTACGCCCCGGGCACCCTTGGATCAACCGTGTACCTCGGCGCCTTGGTCATACTTTGCACTTCTTAGAAGATATTCTCAGTCGTCCAACCAGGGTATAACCTTATATAGTTGGAAATCCAAGATCTCTCTCCTGGATAGGTTTTATTTAACCCCAACATCTGCATGACTCAGGTTCCACCAGCGGTATAACCTTATCCCTGAGTTATGTAAATAGATACCCCCTTATATGACGCACTATTAGGTCTTACATTTGCCTCTTGCGAAATTGTATCCGCGAACTAAGGTGCACGCCATAAAGGTTCGTCCCATTCTATTAATCTCTGCGAAATTTTATTCGCGCTTCTCGCGAGTATTGTAACTCTGATTAAATTTCATTTCTTTGATCTTCTTGTAAAATTGTGCAATTCTTTCAAACAGAGTACTCTTTTCAATTGCATTTTCTTCAAACAAATTATGTGTAAGCTTCTTTAAATTTCATCATTTTACCTTTCTACTTACTATTTTCTGGTTCTTCTTTTCTGTTACGTTTTGCTGTTTTTTTCTTTTTCTGCGATACGCTCGCCATCAACTTCATCTCGCTTATCTATTGTATCAATCATCAATCTTTCATATCTTTGTCGTTGCTTGATGTTGTACTTCCAATTTCTATTCTTCTCAGCTCTTTCCTCGAAAGATTTTATCTCAATCTCATAACATTTCTTGCTTTCTCCCCAATCTCCCTTAATAACTCCAACATCATTAGGATGAAGAAATTTAATATACTGGTGAAAAGTAGATGTTACACCTAATATCCCATGTAGCCAAGGTCGACCAATCAGGGAATTATAAGGTGATTCAATGTCCACAACACAGAACATGATATTTGAAGATATTCCCTTTAATGGAATCCGCATTGTAATTTCCCCTTTTGGTTTGTTAGCTGTTCCATTAAATCCATATATTTTATATGTTGATGGTGTTAGATCTTCATCTCTTCCACCCATGGTTTTGTAGGTATGATATAATAAGATGTCGACTGAACTGCCTGTGTCTATTAGAACTCTATTGATAGCCCGAGAATCTTCATTTTCATCATCATTTTCTTCATCCTCTTCTTCTACTTGCTTTGGATTTATCTCTAACCTTACCACCAATGGGTTATCATGCTACTCGCCAGGCTCTGGTACTTCTTGTGCAGTGAAAGATATAGTTTGCTTTTGCCATTCTTCTAATGGCGAGGCTCTCACAATATTCATTATCTCTCTTCCATCTGTGTCTCTTGTGAAGACTCTGCTCAGAACATTATCATGGAAATCCTCAATAGTTCTATGTGAATGTAAAATGGAATTGCAAAACAAATTATTTGCTTTAGCCCCAACTTCTATTACGAATGTTTCTGCTCCTTTTACAGTATTTCCCCTGCAAACTTCTGGTGCTGGAGGCAATCGCTGAGATTATGGATGTCCTACTAAAAAGTGGTTTAGCTTTCCTTGGTCAATCATCCTTAAAATTATTCTCTTTACATTCTTGCAATTATTTACTGTGTGACCATGAAAGTGATGGTAAGGACAAAATTCTTGACTCCGATTATTTGGATGTGGCTCCTTTCCCATATTCCATGGGGATGGTATATTTTCCATCAAAATGATAGATTCCCAAATTTTTTCTATACTAGCATTTAGGGGTGGCATCTTAATTTCTTCCCATACTATCTTCTGATTACCTTGCCCCCTAAAGCTATTTTTCCTCTGTCCACCATAGGTTTCTTGCGGCTGATCAGGCCTTTGGATTTTGTTATTTCCTCCGCGATTGTAATAATTTTTCTTCCTTTCATATTCTTCTTGATCTCGACTGCCCATCGCTACTAACTTCTGTTGATTATCAATCACCACTCTCTCTTATTGTGCCTGCGAGGTGCTCGCCACATTGTTAATCATTTTAAGAAGTAAACTTCCATTTGTCGCTACTGAGTTGGTGTTTGCGATTGGATATGATTCCATTTCATTTTGTTTCTCCTACAAAGCAATGTATTCTTCTTGTAGTTCTCGCAGCTCAGTCATTGTGATAGTATTTTTTATTCTGAAAATTTGTATGTACAGCAGATTAGTTGCAAAAATTACATTAATGAAAGACAAAATGAGATATATTTCATCCACTCTTCCATCCATCTCACTGCACATTGTCTTCCATCTTATGGTTAAGTGCTTCAAACTCTCACCAATCCTCTATTTTAATTCAAATACATCTTCAATGCCTGATCGCGATGAATTGTTGCTTATATATCCTCCCATAAATGTAGCTTGTAAATGATCAAAAGAAGTTATTGTATTTTTTGGCAATCCCTCGAACCATTTTAGCGCCTCGCCAGTTAAGCTAGATGCAAAATACTTGCACAATACAGCATCATGATTCTCCCATTACAGCATACACCTGACATAAGCCTTAACATGTTGAACATCACAAGTAGTTCCATCAAAGATACTGGCTAATGTCGGTAAGTTATATTTAGGAGGTATTCCACTTAGCTGTACTTCCTGAGAAAAAGGGGTTCTCGTAGCTTCTTCAATTGCTTCATCAAGTTGTCTTCTGCCTCATTCTCTTCTATTGTTTATCATTCCTCGCATTTCTGCTAATTCTCTCAATATTTGCTCATTCTCAGCTGAATTTTTCTCCATTGGTCTTTTTAACGCAGTCTCCCTTCTTCTACGTTCTTGTATTTCTTTTCTTGCGAGATTTTGTGCATCTTATTCTTCATCTTCATCCTGTCTTTCTCTACGATTTTCTCTTTTACCTCCTTTTTGAAATCGCAGCTGATTATGATGTCTATTTTTTTCTCTGCGAATTTCTTCATTTCTTATCATTTCTATTCGCTGTCTTTATATTCTCCTCTGTATTCTATCATACTCTTCCTGAATATTATCATTATAGCGATTTTGTGTATGTCTCCTTTCTCGTTTTTCATGGTTATTCTGTCGTACTGCCTCTTGAAACTCTTGTTCTTCTATTTCTGCCCTTAATCTTTCTCTCTCGTAAGATAGTCGTGCTTGTTCAGCATAATGTCTCTCAATTTCTTCCTCAATTATTCTTCGATTTCTCTGAATCTCTCGCCCATGTAATATCCTCCTACCTTCTTCTGGATTTTCTTCATCATTTTGGTTGTTTCTTCCCTCTTGATTTCTATTGTTAAGTCTATTATCCAAAGTTTCGCCACGCGGATCATGGCGATTTTCTATTACCTCTTCTTCTCTATGACATTGCTCTTCATTTGGATTTTGCATTTCCTCTTGGATATTTCCTCTAGCATTTCTTATTGGGGAATTTCGTCTTAATTCTTCTCTTAATGATCTTGAATTTGATCTAACAGTTCTTCTTGATATTCTACTTTGTAATCTCAAATTCTCCATTCTCAACTCATGATTTTGTCTTGTTAAATTTGCACGTTCTTCCGCCTCTAATCTTCTTTCCTCTTGTATTCTTTGTCTTGGATCATCTACTGTTTCATCTTCACCTTCTCCATGAATTAATCCTTCAACCACTCCTTGATTCCTTTCTTCTCTTCTTCCGTCTCTTAATTGTTGATCTTCTACATCTTCCATCGAATCCGATCTCCAAGTATGCACACTCACTCTATCATAATCCACATTTCTATCTTGTATCGGTGTTTGTTGATTCGGTTGTGGAATTTGATTTTCTCCTTCAATCCTTGTTCTATTTCTTCTTGTTCTTATCCTTGAAGATTCTCCTAATTCATTTGTTTCTCCTCCTGCAAGTCTTTTACTCCTCCTTACAGTTGTTGGTGGTTCTGATGTATTTCTTCTTCTTCTAGCCATATCTTCAACTCTAACAATTTCTTCAAATCTTCAAGTTGTAATTAGAGATTTCTTAGCTTTATTCTCCCTGTTTCTAGCGCCAAAATATAGTTGCAGGAAATCCTACACTACACCCTTGTTAAGAATTTGTAATAACCAACTCAAATTTGAAGATTAAGAACGACACTTTATTATTTTGTTCTCAGAAATGTTTACAGAAATGGAAGAAATCAAGATTACAACTATTCTCTTGAAGTTTTCTCTCTCCTCAAGACTCTTTCAACTCTCAAAAATACATCATCCTTTTCTGGACATATTGGGTCTCTATTTATAGGGTAGTTACATAATGGATGACAGCTAAGTTTTCCTCTTATTTCAGATTTGTTCTGCGATTGTTCCGCGATAGTTACAATGTTCATTCTCGCAAGCTTTGTAACCATCGCGGGACAAACATGCTTTTCTTATGTTGTCTTCAATCGTCAGCTATTACGTCACTCTTTTGACTGCTTTTGTGACACTCGCAAAGTGTTGTTAAATAGCTTGCGGTGATGCTCGATGTGAAGTGTTGTTAATCTCGCAGAGAAGTGTTCTAGCGATATTCTGGTCCTACAGCTGCTGTGAATGTAATTTTTTTATTTTCCCAATCTTTCAAGGGTGATACCTTTTCCACCGTCATAATTTTCTTTCCTTCAAAATCTCGTTTATGTATTCTTCCTTTGATGTTTTCATGAAACTTATTAATCATTGTTTTTGTGATTAGATTACACTCCATCCTTCTGTTATCTTCATTGATTTTACTCATCTTTTCCTTAAATGGTTTACTGATTTGTTCCATCATCTTCTTGGTTTGAACAGTCTCAATAACAATCTTTAATTTTGTTTTTCAGCAATTTTCAACTTTCAATTCCTCCATGTTTCTAGCGCCAATATGTAGTTGCAGGAAATCCTACAATACATCCCTCACGAGAATTCATAATAATCAACACATCTTTATGATCAAAAACTACACTTTTTATTAATGGATTTCATAAATGTTATAAGAAGGAAATGAAATCAAGAATACAACATTGTTTTGGACTTTCTCTCTCCTCAAAACTTTCTCAACACTCCAAAATTAATCTCTCTCTTCCTTAAGCCTATTCGGCTCTTTATATAGGATATTACATAGTTGATGACAGCTAAGTTGTCCTTTATTTTAGGATCTGGTTTGCGATATTCTCGCAAGTATTCAAGTGTTGATGTTCATAACATTCTTAAATATCGCAAGGTCTTCACATTTTTCTCGTGTTTAAGTTATCGTCATCTGTTACGTCATTTCTGTAGTTAGTCTGCGACGGCTTTGCAATGTACTTTTGATGATGGATTCACAAGGGTGGTGTTGTTGCGATATTCTGATTCTACAATGCTATCTCAGGCTTGTTGTCAAGTTTAGTTGCAAAAACTATAAGTCTTGATTTCTAGTCTACTTATAGCTAAGTCTCAGATTAGGATAGAAAGTGTAGTTGAGCATTAGACTTCACAGCATTCATCGATTGAAGATGAATAAATACTAAGGGAGCTTATGGCACTTCATCAACAAAAGGTATGTGAAGACTTGAACTCATCTATCACTCAAAAGTTTGTCTACTCTATCTTCTATTTGAGACAAAAGTCATGTAGCTATACAGACTTCGATTATACACATTTGATATTTCGAGCTAAGTTTAACTTGCTTGTATATTTCTTGAAATATATGTTGGTAAACTTTCGCTTTAACCAAGTTCATCTTATATTCTTGACGAAAGTCAAAAGATTATCATGTGAAAATCGCCTGGTAACATCTTACATGATTTGTGTGAGAAAGTTATTTGATGTAGACTCAGAATGTTTCGTATTAATTATTCGTTCACTTCAAAATTGCTTTGAAGCTAATAGTTTGTGTGAGATAGCTATTGTCGTCTTCTAAGAATATTTCAATGATTGAAATGGGAGTTTAAAACAATTAACCTTGATTGGATATAGCACTGTATACGTACTTGTATGCTAACTGGTTGGTTTAGTGAAAGTCTGGGAACTTAGTATGCATACCCGTATGCATACTGGTGTAAAGTTCATGTCCGGAAATCCAACTGAGTTTGGAAGGTATGCGTACTGGTTCGCATACTAGCGAACCCAAACTTAAGTATGTGAAAAGGCGAGGGTGCCCAAATATACCTGAAACTAATACTTTTCCTACCTATAAGTCCTTTCTCCGAAAGTGATTGTCTATGGACTGAGTTGAGACAATGCAACTAATCGGATCACACTTTGTGTGATCATATATGGATATGAGATCGAGACAATACAACAACGAAGTATGATACTTGATAAAAAAGTTCGGACTTAACCAAACACAATAGGATTCACTTATCAAGTAAATAGGAATTAACATTTGTGTGATTTACTTTAATTATAATAAAAAAATTATAATGCGGAAATAAAAAGTAAATGACATAGCAAGATTTTGTTAACGAGGAAACCGCAAATACATAAAAAACCCGGGACCTTGTCCAGAATTAAATACTCTCAGGATTAAGACGCTACACAAAATTACACCTAAATTCGTATAGTTGAGACCAAGAAACTAAACCAATAGTTCACCTAGTTCCGTACGTATTCCCACGCCTCCAACTTATAAATAATTCACGTACTTGGAACAATTCCTTTTATTCGTATTCCAAATAGTAAAGGAACAACAAATATGTTTGGTATAAACTCTCTTCAACAAGTGATATCATTCGGAAAAAGGCTCTTCTATTTATCTTAACATAAACTCCTTCGTCAGGTCCTTAGATCTATCTTATGTTCAACTACCGAAGTAATCATTTAAGATTAAGCAATCATACCTTTAATCACGAAGAATCGTATTGATGCCGATCTACTCAATTAATCAATCCAATTTATCACAAAGATAAACCAATTATTAATTGGATCCTCTTTTACCAAAACAAGTATTGTGCACACTGTAGATGGTGGATTTACAAAGAAGGCTAAAATTGTAAACCTATAGTTATATGAGCTTCTGATCCAGCAATCAGATATGAGTATTGAGACACGGGTCTCTCATCGAATCCTCTGACTGAGAATACTTTCTCTCAGAATACATGAAGATATGTAGTCTCTCGGTTGGACAACAACATATCTGTATTGAGACACGGGTCTCTCATCAAATCTTATGATTGAGAATACTTTCTCTCATAGTACATGTAGATATGTAGTCTCACGGCTAGACAACAACATATCTCATGAATGCTGAACACTTCAGTAATTATTTCTATATAGCATCACGGGATGGACGGCTCCTAGATAGCTTTCTCTGCTATTATAGAGCAATAACTTATTCAGGATACAAACAACGAGTTTACCCTAACTATATAAAGGATATAAAACTCCAGAAAGCTCATATCGGAATAATTAATGCTCCTAGACAGCCTGCTCTGCCAGTATAGAGCCATAAGTTAATTATTCCCAAATTCTTGGATTCATCCACAGAATTTCCTAAAATATTCAAATATTTTCGCAGATATTTCATTACTGCAAACCATGGTTTTCCCAGCATACATCCATGGGTTAGTAATAAATATTCAACGCACAGGCGTCTGAGCTACCTCTGAGTAAGCCCCGATTTAAATGCTGAAAGTGTACTCAACGATGATGCACTAACAATTACCGCACGAACGAGTATTTCAAAATACGACGAGACGATGAACCTATGCAAAATAGGAAAGAAAATAATAAATAATTAAAAATTGACCAAGCCGCTGGGAGCATGGACCCAATGACCATCCGACCGTGCCATAGTCAATCCCACGCCAGTTTCATATTTTTATCATATTTTTTGTTATTTTCCTTGGGTTCATGAAAATTCTTTCATTTGAGCAAATATCTTTCGTTTTGAGGAAACTCCTCACTTTCATGGTGTTTCTTTCACACCAAAGAAATAATATAAAATTAGGAAAGAATATTGTGGGTCATGACCATTGGACAACCGGCCATGCCTTAGTCCCAGCCGGCCCCACACCTCATGATCCCTCATTATTATTATTTTCCCCTAATTTCATGAAAACTCCTTAATCTCATGATATTTCCTTGGTCCCATGAAAAATAATATAAAATTAGGAAAACCCATGTGCACGGGCCATAGCTGGTCGGTCAAACCCTAGATGGCTTCACAAGTCCCTTTTTTTTATTATTATATTTTTTATGTTTTCATAATCCCATGAAATTCCTTGATTTCATAATATTTCCTTCAAATTATGAAATTTCCTTTAAATTGTGAAATAATACATAAAATTAGGGAAAACGCACGGGACCGAGCCCTAGCCGGCCAACCATGCTCCAAGCCGGTCCCACACGCCCACACGTCCCTTATTTTGTTATTATTATTTTTTATATTTCCTTCATCTCATGGAAACTCCTTGATTTGAACAAAACTCTTTAATTTTAGCAAAATTCCTCGATTTTATCATATTTTCCTAAAATCATGAAAATATTACAAAATTTTGGAAAGCGTGTGGGATTGGCTCCCTTGGATGGCCAGCCACGCCTTGTCCATGGATGGTCCCACACTTCATGATTCCTTAACTTTCCATTATTTTCCTTCGTCTCATGAAGTTTTGACAGTTTTATAAAAAAAAACCTGGTTTCTTCATATTTTCTAAAATGATTGCTCAAATGCACATCTGAAAATATCAAAATTCTCAGAACTGAGATACAGACACTTTGGAGACATGAGCATGTTATATTGACCGACCAAGGTTGGCTCTTTGGCTCTCAATGAGCCGGTCTTACATGTTTTCACAATTTGACCTAATTTGCGCAATTGCACGTATTAGGTCCAAAACTCTTCCAAACGACTGGGAACTTCATGGAGCGACCAACACTTGATCCTGTGACCACCCAGGGACGGTTTCATGACCCCTTGGTCGGTCCTCCATTTTTTCATAATTAATTAGGTTGTATCACCTAATGCTGAACCCAGCAGTAATTCGAATAAATGATTAAACCAGCATTTAATCATTATTTCATCAACAAGTCACAAACTCTTCAAGAGGTCTTGGTGTTTGCTCACATGAGCATATGGGTGTTACATGATTGACCCACGGTCTCATGAAACCAATCCTTCCTTCGTCACATGGTTCAATTCCTAACAAACCATGAAGTGATCATCAATTGATCAAATTAGGGTTTCTGAGTCCAAGGATTATAATTCCATATTCAAACACTAATAAATTTATGACGATATCATGATCAATACTCTTATTAATTATACTCGGTTCAAATACTAATATTTTAATTGATATTTTATTTTGGTCACGCTGCCAATAATTCATCAGATGAGCAACACTTGCTCAGATAAGCAATACTTGCTCAAATTAGATAATATTGGTTCAACTATCAATATTCAGCAAATCATCGAATGAGCAATACTTGCTCGCCTCAACTATCAACATGAGGATTATGCCCACGTTCAATCCATGAGTTTCAGAACATTTTTATAAAATCATGTTCAACTCAGTAAATACATGGACTCATCGTCCCATGATATCACGAAGTCAAAAACTAACTAAACTAACCACGAGATGTCAATCTTGTCACTTGGGGGGGATATCAACTAGGGTTTTTGTCTGGCGGTCTACGACATGTGTGTTCACCCATGATGAGAATGTGAGCATGTCGTGCAATCAGTTGGAAGAGTCAGCAAAATAGTGGGTGGAAAATTAACCAAGTCTTCGCACGATGAGTAATTGGTTTAACACGATTTTCCACTTCCCCACTCTCTGATTCCAGCAACTGTCACACTTCATGGGATCATGGTGTTTTAAACTCTGGCATTATAAAATATCTCTGAATCCTGATTAAAACAACAATAGTTTTCGAACATTCGAACAACGGTCGCCTAAACGAGCAATTTTTCATCAAAGTTCATACAGACAATCTTTCGTCTACACGAACTCACAGAAATCACTCTCAATCAGGAAAAAACTCAATCATTCAGAGCATTTTCACGTTGAATTCACAACACACATACAATCTCAGATCACCATTGATCTCACGCATTTCTCATCTTCCACCCTACAGATCAACCCATCCCCTCTTGTAACCAAATTTAGTCTGGAACGACCATTGTCTTGGTTTAGGCCGGAGTACTACAGATTGATCTCTCGAATTCAAAGCACTCCGTTCTTGCAGTGCATCTGTGTGAGGTTTAACATTTCGCTCGGTTCAAGGAGTCTCCTCCATACGGTCGTCTCCTCAATTCCATAAAAACTAGCAAATCGTTTTTCCCCATCTACAGATTGGCGACCACAGTGGGAGATCACTCTCTGAGTTGCAATATCTCACTTTCACAAGATGGTTGGTCTTAGGTCAGGATCGGTCACAAATCCTAACGCAAATATCGCTAGCACTAGCAACAATGAAGACATCCCAGAAACTGTTCCGGCCACTAACACTGACGGTGGTGACATCACTCCTCCTCACACCAACGCGGAAGGTCATCCTTTGTTCGGCCGACATCCCGAAGAAATCAGAGGAAACCCACCACCTACCATGGCTGATCTCATCAAAACGCAAGAGACTCTTACAAAGAATCAGACGGATATGGCTGCAGCACAGCAGAAATTATTGGACCATCTGAAGACTCTCACGGACAAATTGTCCGAGAAGGCCCAAGAAAAAGGGAAAGAAAAGGAAAAGTCCTCAGACGCTGCTGATCCTGAGGTAATTTCAATTCACACAGTAGAGGATGACGAAACCAACAAAGCCACGGGAAATTCGTCAACAAAAGAATCATCAAACTTCATCACTCGGGAAGACTTGGAGCGCATTCTGGAAAATCATGGAAAAGACAAGACATAACATGTCCATCGTTACCAACCGCCTTATCCTTCTGCTACACAGAGGATTCCCATTCCAAAAGGTTATGTCTTCCCAACTTTTACTCTATATGATGGAACCGGCAATGCTCGGGAACACGTCTCTCGTTTCCTCGAAGCCTTGGGAGAGCATGAACATAACCATGTTGTTCGCCTCAAGAAATTATCAAATCTTTGAAAGGCAGGGCATACACCTGGTACAACAATATTGCACCTGGGACCATCAATAATTGGGGAGAAATGATTAACGCCTTCTATAGGAAGTACTTCTTTGTTTCAGAACAAGTCACTCTTTCTGACCTTGGAAGAATGTTTCAGAGGGCCAGTGAAAACCCCAACGACTTTGTGAAAAGATTCAGAGTCCAAGCTTTGGACTGTCATGATCCGAACGTCACAGAACATTAGCTGGTGGATTTATGCATCAACGGCATGCTCCCGGTCTACAGAGCTTTACTGGAGAATCTCCGATTCCAGACTTTCTGAGAGCTCCACGAAGCATCAAAGAGGCCGGCAACCACTGCACCTACTCTGTTAGAAAGAGAAAAATCCACAAAGACTGAATAAGCATGAGACACTCGAGGAAGCAGACGTCTGGTCAATAAGCAGTACAATCTGCAGCCTTCCACAAATGCTGTAACAAAAGGGAGCAAACGGAAAGCTGAACTACAGCGCAAGCATACTTCTTCCACCCCTTTAAAGGCACAAAATAAGGATAATGTGCAAACTTATCCTCAGCATACAGAGGATCCAGAAGCACCTAACTTTACCTGCTCCATTGAAGAAGTCATAGAATTAATGGAAGCCTAGATTCAAGACGGTGCAATCAAATTTTCATATGTCAGGAAGGAACCAAATGAAGAGGCCATGAAAAATCCTCGGTACTGTCGCTTCCATAGGTTTATCGGCCATCCCACAAGCGATTTCAAGACCTTGAAGTGCATATTTAAAGAAAATGTCGAGTCAGGAGAACTTAATCTTGGAGCCTAAGGAGTGCACAGAGATCCCCTTCCCGCCAGGACTTTCTCTATTTCCGAAGCACCAATCAAGGAAGCAGTTCAGTCATTAATAAAGCATATCTGCGAATTGCTCTATCTATCGAAAGCACAAAGGGGAGATATGTTTATGGCTTTGAATCACATAGTTTTTGGGAAACGCCTGCTGATTTCAGATGTACCTCCTGAACCTTCAGCCACTGACAAACAAATGTATGACTGGGGACTGCTCACCACAATGCACATCAAAGGAAACGTATTTAAAATGGCATTTGTTGATATTGGTACTGATGTCAACATCATTCCTTTGAAGACCCTTAGGGATGCCGACATTACTCGACAAGAGGCTACTCATGCTCCCACTGTAATCAGAGATCATGAAGGAATTTCCAGGAATGCATATGGATTCATCAATATCAAAGTGACAGAAAGTTCGATCTGCACTGAGGCCAAGTTTTACATAATCCGGGAAGACCCTGGATATGACTTGATCCTTGGGAGAACTTGGATCCATACTGGAAGACTGACCTTCATATTTTCAGCACACTCCACTACTGACAAAGACTCCGAGTCAGAATAAGAAGAGGAGAACACTCCACCATTTGAACATCTAAAGGAAGTTGAAACCTTGATGGGACCTGCACAAGAATCTGGAGAGAGTCCGCATACCTTTGTCGAAAGTTTTCGAGCTCAGGCAAGTCTTATTCCTCTTCATGCTCCAATATTACCGATGTTCAAATATGCTACTTTGGTCCAGGGACTTCTCCCCATGAACAGTTTAGAAATTTCCAAGAGTTATGAATGGGTAACTTCACCTCGACAATATTACACCCAATGGTTGAGTTCAGCGTGTATCCATGTTGATCATCCCATCAAGAAATTTATTGCTGAAGACCAGGAAAAACACGACAGACAGTATGCTGGATATCCTCATCTACACCAGTATCCATATGTGCCCCAACCATGGAGTCAACACAAAATATTTAAGGCACGGACCATAAAGCCAAAAAAGTTCAAGGAAGGGTATTTGGTTCTCAAAGCAACTAAACGGGATCTCCATTCCGCAAGGAGCTCTAACTGGGAAGGACCGTTTATGATCGCTAAGTCCGTCACCGGAGGATACTACAAACTGATCAACACGGATGGACGAACCTTACCAGTAATTCATGAGAATTGGCTTAAAGCGTTTGTCTGAGACTATTGGGCATTTGAGGTACTGGGCGTTTAAGCATTCATGACGTCTGGATTTGGCATTTTAGGATTTTCTTTCATTGTATTTCAATTCCTCCAAAACGTTTGCAATGCTTGCAATCAGTATTTGAATGCAGCAACTTATCGAAAATTCAATTCATATTTCTTAAAAGAAAATCTCTATCAAGTCCAAAAGAAAATTCTTAACCAGCTACCAATCCAAAACCATGATATCAAAACCCAAATAAAACCTCACATCTCTCAGAAATTCATAAGTAAAAGAGATTATGGAAAGTGAATCAAAGAAAATCAGCGAAGAAAGATTTTTGCGCATGTGCATCCTTCAAATCCTGTAAAGCCGCATTCTCCTTGTTCAGCTCTTCAGTCAGTCTGGAAATCTTGTCTTCCTTCTCCGTCACAGCATCATTGGGAAAGGGTATGTTATTTTCACATGAATCCTTAATAGCATTCATTTTCTTACGAAGCCACTTCACACTAAAGCCAAGTCTCTCATAATTCTCCAAGTTGAACTCCCAATCAAAGAGTACATCTAGAGTTATGACATTTATGGATAGAGTGCATATATCTATTACAACACACAAGAGTACACTTACCTGCATTGTTAAAGCATAAGCATGCCCATATTTTCCTGTCGACAATTATATGGCCAAATTTCTCCCATATTTTCTTGTACAAACCCACATATCCAATGGGAACGCTGAATCCACCAACTAACTCATGATACAGAAGTGAGACATCGAATGGAGGATCAAAAGAAACTCCTGCACTTGTATATTCGTACATGATTATATGGTTTTCAACTATTGGATCATCTTCTACAATCAAGGCAACAGTTTCTTCGGTATTTTCTGTTGGTGGCCTAGATTCTTCTATTACTGAAACAACAACAATCTGGGTCTCCGTTACTTCATCAAAAATGCTTTCATGTCCTTAAGGTGCAGATATAGTTGCCTCCTTATCAATAATCTCATGGTCGCTCGTTTCATCATGTTGGGTTCCTTCATTCTCAACTTCGGTATTTTGCACCTAATACGAAGATTACATAAGATTAGGATCATCCAAGCATGAAACCAAAAGAAATCATGAACTACGGTGTAAATGTGGTCTAACATCATCAAAGTCTTTCATTGTATGTGTTAGATGTCAGCAAATAACGTGAAAGTCACAAAATCACATTTTACAACAAGTCCGCCTGAGAAGATTTTACACTTCCCTGTACAGAGCAATGAACTAAGAGAAATTGGTGAAGAGTCAAGGGTTGATTTATATACCATTATATTCGTATGTGTGTTACCTACAACATGTCAAAATTTCATAGTAATCGGATGAACGAGAAAAAAGATGTGGTCGAAGCTCGGGACTACACGACATCTGAAAACGTTCTGAAAGTCTCCTGGAAGTTCACTATTTCGCCTCTTTCAGGCCCTGAACGTGCTCAAAACTTAAAAAGATTCTTTTATAAAGCTTGGGAATTTCCTGGGATTAAAGATGCATATGCGGATCATGAAAATCCGACATCAGATGAGGATTCTACGACATTTTTCCTAAAATGCTGAGTTCTGAATTTTCTGGTGACGTATTTTCGGCAAAACTTGTCGTATATTCACATACTTTCTCATTCATTCACTCATAGACCAGCGAGTTTATATTTCTATGGATGAAATATGAGAGAAATATTTACCTGGGTGGTCTCCGAAGCGTTCAAGGAACCAGAATGGCTTGCATCAACATCGACGACTCAGTCACCTTCATTCGGTTTTGAACTCTAGGAGTTTTCTTCGTTGCCATCCTTCGAACGAGTGTTATCGGTATTTTCCATGACCATGGAATCATCCTCCTGGACATACCCCCAACAATTAGCATTTCATTCATGAGGCTCTATAATAAATATGGGAAGAAATACTTACAGCTTCTTCTTCATCACTCAAGTCAGAAATTGTTCGCCCGGAAGCGGAAAACTGAAGACCGTCAATACTCGATGAAGTAAAATTCTGCAACGAAATAAAAAAGGTGATTTTAAGATCCTAATTACGTGGATGATAAGAATTCATGATGAAAGAGGTATCGACAACTCACCAGACGAGTCACTGGGGACTTTATGGTGTTGGGTAACATCCTATAACCTTTATGCCTGCCTTCTCCGCCATGAACAACCGCCTCAGTTTCTGAGAAATCTATATGGATTTGAGGTTTTACGCTATGAACGTCCTGTGGTAAATTTCGACAACAAAATCAGAATACAGCTATTATAATTTTATGAAGATTATATAAAAAAAATGTACCTGAGAGCATCCTGGAGATGATTTCCGCTTATCACCGGAGAGATACTTCAATCTTGATCAACCAGCAATCATCTCATCAGAGGGACAACTCCTTACTGGAGGATGACTGACTGTCACGAATGTAGTTGCAGGATTTCCCACACTACACCCTTGTTAAGATTTTGCTATAATCAACTCATAGTTGAAGATGAAAAACAACACTTTATTATCTTGGTTTCAAAAATGTTTACAGAAATGGAAGAATTCAAGATTATAACTATTCTGTTGAAGTTTCTCTCTCCTCTAGACTTTCTTAACTCTCAAAAATACGTCATCCTTTTCTGGACACATTGGGTCTATATTTATAAGGTAGTTACATAGTGGATGACAGCTAAGTTTTCCTCTTATTTCGGGTTGATTCTGCGATTGTACCGCGATATTAAAATGTTCACTCTCACCAGTTTTGTAACCATCGCAGGATAAACATGCTTTTCTCAAGTTTTCTTCACTCGTCATTTATTGCGTCGCTCTTTTGACTGATTTTGTGACACTCGCAAAGTGTAGTTGATGATCTTGCGGTCATGCTCGCTGGGAAGTTTTGTTAATCTCGTAGAGAAGTATTTTAGCGATATTCTGGTCCTACATCTTTCCTCTTCTCATGTCTTCTTCGCAAATTGGAGAGGATATGAGAATCTTTAATTCTTCAAAATGCTCGCAGCTTTTATTATTCCCATATTTTGTTCTCGACATTGCTCCGTTAATTTAGCTTTAACCGCCTACACGTGTTGTAAATTCATCTTTTTATGGACACGTCTTTACTCAACAGGTTACTCTATTCTGCCTATAAAAGGTAGAGATAAACTTCAAAACTAATTTTCTTCTTCTACTTCTCTATCTTCTTCATCTGTTTATTTTATCTTTCGTCTGTAACTCTTCTTCTTCTTCGTATTCTCCTGCTACTGTTCTAATGGAATGATCAAGGTATGTTTTTTGATTACAATCTTAATTTGATTCAATTCTTACTCATATTCTTCGATCTTATCTATTTGATCCTTCATAACTCCCATATTATGTCTTCTCTTCAGTGGAATTACCCCTAACACCCAATCCTTAGGTCAAAACCCTAATGTTCGCAAAAGACTAACTGAGAAGAAGAAGAGAAGTTCTGCGAATGATAAGGTGGTAAGAAACACATCCTATTTTTTAATAAAAATATTGTTGCCTCTGTTTCTTATCTAAGTTATTATTCGCAGAATGTCGAGAACATCGCTAATCCTCCTAAAAGACCTCGTCAGTTTAAAGCTTTTGAGGCTGATTTCTCTATCCCCACATTAAAATCTACAAGAGTTACTCCCACACCCTCACAACCGGGTCATCTTCCTTTTGCCTGCGAGAACATCGCTGCCAACACCTCTTCTTCTTTTGATTTATTGACAAATCAAGCTCCTAAAATTGTTGTGACTGAAGTTCCTTCTAGCCCTTTACTGCCTTCAACTGTTATTTTTCCCAATACTCCTCCTTCTGATAATGCAACCATCGCAAATGACTCAAATCATCAACTTGCCCTTGTTACCACTTCATCCTCTGCATCTCTTCCTCCATCGAATGGAATCTTAGCTGGGGTTGATATTGCTTTTAAAATCTTATCTAATATTTTAAACAATGCTAGAAAATCTTCTACTGACTCTCTCCAATATGAAGCTTGCGATACCTTACTTAAATATTTTGGCTCTGATAACACTGTTTCACGAGCATCTTTAGAGAATGAGGTTGAAACTTTGAGAAAAATCCTTCAAGTCAAAACTTCTGAATGTGATACTCTGAACCATATGCTTCGCAACTCTTCTCTTAATTGCGAGAACCTTCGCAGAAAGAATGGCGAGCTGAAAGGCACCATTTTCCTGCCTCTCCCCTTTTGTTTTTCTGTTTTTCTTTTATATTCTCTGTACTTAAGTTTCCTTATTAAATTCTTGATTCGTATATTAGTTTCAAATCGGACTCGTTTCATGGAGAGACTTAAATTTGAATCTATTTCTGGCGAAGCTCGTGTTGAAAGAGATTCTTGGATGGACCAGTATAATAGATTAGATAATCTCTACGCATATTCGATCGATCAAATAGATAATCTTACTAATGAGAATAACCAACTATCGCAAAGTCAAAATTTATTAAGTAATGAGATTTCTCGTCTCTCATGTTTGTTAACCAAGTCTAATTTGGCGGTAGAATCTTTATCAGATGAGAATAGAACTTTATCCCAAGAGAAACATAGATTTTCAAGATTGATGGCGATTTCTTCGCAGCAATTGAGTAATCTACAAAGAATATGCGATAATCAAGAGCAATCTCTTAGTTCCCTTAAAGATGAACTCAAGGAGGTAACTGAAACATCTGCTGATGAGAAGAATAAACTTATCAAAGGTAGGTTAACTCTTAGTTTGAAGTCCAGCGAGCTTCAAGACCAGTGCTCTCAATAGAAGGAATCTCATTGTTTACTAGCAAAGGAAAACTTATACCTACGCACCAGAGAAGAAAACATGAAGTCTCGTTTGAAGGGTGTGGTTGGCGATAAATTAGATGACGCTATGAATCAATGGGAAAAATGTTTCTTTACATTAATTCAAAACTTAACCTCGCAGAAAGAAGGTAGTCAATTGACTGCCTCTCTTGTTGACCTTTCTGTTAAATTTTGTGTTATATTTCTTGCAAAATCTTTGACTAAATGATCTTTTATCACTTTTGTCACTCGCAGAATCTAAAATAAAGCTTCATTCTACCATCGCTGATCTTACTAACAAATTGGATAAAGTTCGCAAAGAGAACAATACTCTTCTTTCCAATTATCTTGAAGCTCGCGACAAAGCAGAAAGAAGACTTGATTATCTCGAGTACTTCAAAAATATAGAGATTAGGAATCGTGATAGAGGTTTCCTTCGCAAGGTTCACCTCAGTGCTGAATTTCTCATGAATAATATTCTACTCTCCCATTCTCTCCCTCATATGTCTGTTCCTTCTTTGAAAGTTGATGATGATGAAATTCCTATTCCCATGGATAAGGAATTAGAATTTACTGAAGAAGAAAATACCACTCAAGAAGATGATGAAGAAGAGATAAGTCCTCCTAAAGAAGTATCTACAAGTGGTGAGAAGAATACTGATGAAGCTGACAATTCTGGCAAGAATAACGAATCAAGAGCAAGAATAGTGAATCAAGGCGAGACAATCGTCAAATCTTGAATTTCTTTTTTGCTTTCTTTTTCTTCTTCTTTCTTGCGAATAATGTAACTTTTGAAATTTTGAGGATTCAACTTTTGATTTTGTTTACTTTGAATATCCTCAAGGAAGATAATGAAATCTTATTTCTCCATTCCCCTACTTTCCCTTCATTATCTTTCTTGAAATGGTGAATTATTTCCTGTGTCTCCTTTGATGTTATAAATCTGCTTTCTTATATATTCTCCTGCGATGAACAAATCTTTCATGCATCTTAAAATAGAATTATTAATTAATTTTTTTAAGATTATTCTGGTGGTCTTATTTTGCCTTCCTAGTTAAAGGTCTTATTTTGCCACCTTTTCTTTCTGCGACAAAATCGCAGGACGTCTTTACATTTGCATGCATCCACCCATTGATCTTGTCTTATCAATTTTTTCAACATCTCTGCGACAATATGATAAGTATAAATTCTCTTGCAAGAATTAAACCTTATGACATTGCCGTCTTGCGATGAAATCGCAGGACGTCTTTATACTTGTTAAATGTAAAAACCCATTGATCCCATCTTAAATTTTCTCTTTTGGCTTGTTGCCTTTGTATAACTTTTGTCACGCGACAATATGACAGGCCTAAATGTTCTTGCGATCATAAAGCCATATGACATTGCCGTCTTTAGACACTTATCAGCTCCCTAATGGAGGGTGCCGCCCTTATCTTCCCCCTGGTTGCCCCTTCAAGGAGGGCACATCGGCCATACAAGACTAGCTCCTCCCATCCAGATTTTCAAACAACCAGTTATTTTTCGCAGCCTCTTATCCTTTATGCTTATATGGCTTATAGTTACAAGACTGCACCCTAAGTGGGGTTTTCTTCGGGCCGAGTGCATCATAGCCAAGACTTTCCAAGGATGGCCAGGGTAGTTTCGTATGCCCCGGGCACCCTTGACTCAACCGTGTACCTAGGCGCCTTGGTCATACTCTGCACTCATTATAAGAAGTTCTTAGTCATCCAATCAGGGTATAACCTTATATAATTGGAAATCCAAGATCCCTCTCCTGGATAGGTTTTCTTTAACCCCAACATCTGCATAACTCAGGTTCCAGCAGCGGTATAACCTTATCACTGAGTCATGTCAAGATATACCCCCTTATATGACGCACTATTAGGTCTTACATTTACCTCTTGCGAAATTTTATTCGCGAACTAGGGTGCACGCCATATAGGTTCATCCCATTCTATTAATCTCTGCGAAATTTTATCCGCCATTCTTGCGATTATGCTCGCAATTTTTGTTTTACTTTATTATCAGGAGAATCTCGCAATCGTAATTTTTTTTTACAACGTACCTGTATCTCTTATCTTGCAGAAGTTGTCATTGGTAATACTTTTTCAGATATAGTCTATTCCATGGTCTGTCAAGTCTTTGACCAACATCTCTCCCATCAGGGTCCATTAGTTTGTATGCCCCATCTCCAACTATCTCTTTAATGATGTATGGTCCATCCCATTTTCTCGCCAACTTTCCACCACTCTCTCGATGATAACTTGGTGTTTCTCACAGCACTAAATTGCCAGGTTGAAATTCATTTTTCTTAACACGTTTGTTGTACTCGCGGGCTAATCTTTGCTGGTAATTTTCCATATGTTGCAAAAAAAATTCTCTTTTTTCTTATAATTCATCCAATTTATTTAAAATCATTCCATCACTTAGATTTTTTTCCTAAGCCTCTCTTTTTGTTGTAGGAATAGCTACTTCTGTTGGTAACACAGCTTCAACTCCATATGTCAAACAAAAAGGTGACATTCCAGTAGCTTCTCGTCTAGTTGTATTGTAGGCCCATATTACATTATGCACTTGTTCACACCATGCTCTGTGGTATCCCTCTAGTTTCTTTTTTAAGATATCTGCGATTGTCTTATTAGTTGCTTCAGCTTGACCATTTGCTTGTGGATATATAGGAGTAGATTTCCCACACTTTATTTTAAATGCATTGAGTAGCAATTCTATATTCTGCCCTTCAAATTGCTTTCCATTATCAGATACCAACTGTGCTGGAATTCCAAATATGCAAATTATATTCTCAAATATGAATGTAGAAATATCTTTATCGCGGATATGTTGTACTGCCTTTACTTCTCCCCATTTTGTGAAATAATCTGTTGCGACAATTAGATATATTCTTTGTCCATAACCAGGTACAAATGGTCCCACAATATCTAATCCCCATTTTCCAAAAGGCCATACACTTGTTGAAGATGATAATGGTGCTCCTGGTGCATGTATTTTCTTTCCATATCGCTGGCAATCTTTGCAACTCTTTGAGAGTTGTTTTGCATCTTCATGCATATATGTCTAGTAATATCCTTGCATTTTTGTTCTATATGCCAAAGATATACCTCCACTATGATTACCAGCGTCACCACTATGTAACATCTTCAATATTTTTTGTCCTTCTTCCCTCGTCAAACATCTTAGCGATGGACCACTAAAAGATCTGCGATACAATACTCCATCTCTTAATTCATAATTGGTTGCGCTACTTTTTAATTTATGTGCTTCCAATTGATTTCTTGGGATTTATCCTCTTGCCAAGTATGCATGAAGATCTGCTCGCCAATCTGTAATGTTGTTCTTTAATTCTTCTTCGCCAATTTCTACCATCATCACATCTTCCTCTTCTTCTCCATTGTTTATCGCTGGTAATAAAAGTGTTTGAATTTGTATGCACCTCGCAACTGGATTGGTCATCATACTGGATATGAAAGCAAAAGCATCTATGAGCCTATTATCTTTCCTTGATATGTGTATCCATTTTATTTTTGGAATTCTTGCAGATAATTCTTCGACTAACCTTTTATACTTTCTTAAAGATGGTTCATTTGTTGAGTATTCTCCTTTTATTTGGCGAATAACCAACTGTGAATCGCTGGTAATTCTAGCATTTTCCAACTTCATTTCTATCGCAAATTTTAAAGCATGAATCACGACCTCATATTCTGTTTCATTATTAGTGGATGAAAATTCCAATCTAAATGAAAAAGCTGTTTTTTCTCCTTCTTGTGAAATAAAAACAACTCCAATCCCATTTCCTTCCCCATTTGATGATCCATCCACCAGTATATCCATCTGTCGGGTTCTGTTAATAGCTCTTTTGGATCTCCATGTTCCTCTTCTACATCCATCATCTCTTCTACAGCTTCATCATCTTCTAAAGGAAATTCAGCTAAGAAGTCTGCGATAACTTGTGATTTTGGCGAGGATAAAACTTCATATTGAATAACAAAGTGTCCTACTTGTGCATTCCATCTCTCAACTCTTCCTGATCTTTTTGAATTTTTCATTACTGACTCAATTGGCACTTTTGTTAACACTTTGACCTTATGTGCTTGAAAGTAGATGCGAAGCTTAAAAGTTGCATGTACCAATGCTAGAATTAATTTCTCAATCTTTGAATAATTTCTTTCTGCAGAATTGAACGTTTTGCTGATGCAATAAATTGGTTTTTCTACCCCGGCATCTACTCGCAGCAATACAGCACTTAGCGCATATGTGGTTGTTGCGAGATAAATCAATAATTCTTCTCTTGGTTCAGCTTTCTGTAATATAGTTACGTTCATCAAATGTTCTTTTATTCCTTGAAAAGCCTTTTCACATTCATCTGTCCATTTGAATTTTGTTCCCTTCTTGAGTATATCGAAAAAATATTTGCACTTGTCTGAAGATCGCGAAATGAATCTTCCTAGCGAGGCTAAGAGTCCATTCAATTTTTGTACATCTTTTACCATCGCAGGTGTTGGCATATCGCGAATTGCTTGTACTTTTTCCGGATCAACATGTATTCCTTCTTTTGATACAATATACCCCAAAAATTTCCCTGAAGTTACTCCAAATGTACACTTATCGGGATTCACTTTAATATTAAATTGCCGCATTTGATCGAAAATCTTGCACATGATTCTCAGCTTCTTTGCTTTTGATCAGCATATCATCTACATACACTTCTAATGTTTTATGGATCCACTTTGCAAACACCTTCTCTACCATTCTTTGATACGTTGCACCGGCATTTCGTAAGCCAAATGGCATCTTTGTATAACAATATAATCCTCTTGGAGCAAAAAATGTGGTATGTTCTTGATCTTCTTCAGCGATAGGGATTTGATTATATCCTTTATATCCATCCAACAATGATATTCTAGCATTTCCTACTGCTGATTCAACCATCTATGGGATATCTGGTAATGGAAAACTATGTTTAGGACAAGCTTTGTTTAAATCTGTGAAATCTATACAAATTCTTATCCCCTTGTTCTTCTTTGGGACCACTACCATATTTGCAATCCACTCTGGATATTTTGCTTGTCTTATAATTCCTGCGTCGAGCATCTTCTGTAATTCTTCTTCTATTTGAGAATGATATGTTGTTGCAATTTTCCTTATTCTTTGCATAAATGGTCTGATATTTTTGTTGATTTCTATTTTATGACATGCTATTGATGGTTCTATCCCTGGCATCTCATCCATGCTCCACGCGAAGATATCTTTATATTCTCGCAAGAGATTTATAGTTCTTTCTTCCTCATCTGCCTCCATTCTAGTCCCGATTTTCAGCATTTTAGGCTCTTCTTTACTCCCAATATTTACTTCCTTGGTTGGCTCTACTGCAATATAACCGGATTCAGGTTCTCCCATTGGTGTCGGTGTTTTCATAATTCTCGCGAGTTCATCTCCTTCTCGCGAGATTTCACTGGGTATTCCTTTTCCTTCTTTTGATCTTATCATGTAAACTTTAAATTCTTCCTCCTTTTTTGTTTCTCTCGCCAATTGTCTGCGAGTCTTTCGCAGCTTTGGACACTCTTCACAATTTTTTACTTCAATTTCGCAACACAATTTCGCAAAATCTGTGTCTCCTCTAATTTCTCTAATTCCACTGGGTGTAGGAAATTTGATGCATTGATGCAACGTTGATGCTACATCCTTGATTGCGTTTATCCATGGTCTTCCTAATATCATGTTATATGGTGATTTCACGTCTACCACACATAACGTTACTTGTGTTTCAATCTCCCCTAGTGGAATTCGTACCACTATCTCGCCTTTAGGTTTTGTTAAAGACTTTCCAAAGCCATGAACATGATATGTTGAATAAGACATTTCTTCATCATTATATCCCATTTTCTTGAAAGTATGATAAAATATCATGTCCACAGAACTTCCTGCATCCACCAAAGTTCTATTCATAGCCCATTATTCTACAGATTTTATTGATTCCTCCTTTCTCATTGGTATAGTGGATACTGTGACTACCAATGGAGATGTATGACTTACATTTTCTTATGGTATTTCTGCTGCTGTAAATGTGATTTCCTGTTTTTCCCAATCTTTCAATGGTGATATTTTTTCCACCGTCATAATTTTCCTTCCTTCAAAATCCCGTTTGTGTATCTTCCCTTTAATATTTTCATGAAATCTATCAATCATTGTTCTCGTTACCATACCACACTCCAATTTTTTACAATCCTTTTTGATTCTAATCATCCTTCCTTTAAATATCTCACTGATTTGTTTTATGATTTTCTTATTCTTGAACAATTCTTATCTTCTTCTTCACCTTTTTCTATGATTTTGCTAATCTAATCCCTGTTTCGAGCGCCAAAATGTAGTTGCAGGATTTCCCACACTACACCCTTGTTAAGATTTTGCTATAATCAACTCATAGTTGAAGATGAAAACAACACTTTATTATCTTGGTTTCAGAAATGTTTACAGAAAGGGAAGAATTCAAGATTACAACTATTCTCTTGAAGTTTCTCTCTCCTCTAGACTTTCTTAACTCTCAAAAATACATCATCCTTTTCTGGACACATTGGGTCTATATTTATAGGGTAGTTACATAGTGGATGACAGTTAAGTTTTCCTCTTATTTCGGGTTGATTCTGCGATTGTACCGCGATATTACAATGTTCAATCTCGCCAGTTTTGTAACCATCGCAGGATAAACATGCTTTTCTCAAGTTTTCTTCACTCGTCATTTATTGCGTCGCTCTTTTGACTAATTTTGTGACACTCGCAAAGTGTAGTTGATGATCTTGCGGTCATGCTCGCTGGGAAGTGTTGTTAATCTCGCAGAGAAGTATTGTAGCGATATTCTGGTCCTACAACGAACTCATGCAATCGCTCAAATTGATCATCCCATAAGTCTGCATAACCTGGAGTCATATATGCAAATCTATTGGATCAAGGGAACCAGTATTTACTTCCTTCCACATGGGTATGATCTAAGCGAGTCATGAGCTACTCAACCGATGGCTTCCTCCTCCGAATAGTTGGAAAACATTGATCCATACCCATTTGTCGAGCTGCTCTATCAACATTATTCTCCTCCACTGAAAGTTCTATGTACGAAACCGACAGCAAATGACCAGGGGTGCAGCTCAACATGAAAGATCTCTCACCATCGTTCAGATTCGCGCCAGATGAAAAACTCGTGCTCTCTCCAGTATTGAAGGTCATCGATTGAGAAATATAATGAGGCACTGACACCCAAGGACGGAGATCGAACTCAGATTCATCATCCAACACGTCAATAAGGCGCGCCTTAGATCGAGGCTGCTTTGTGGAACAACGCATGATCCTGGCATTATCTTTCTCAGGGAAAATATGACGAGCATCATTATTCGGTCCTTGTAAAACATTACGGGGAATGGGTGCATAATTATTGAAGTGTTCCCATATCAGATCTTGAAGAAACATCGTGTTAGCATAACATTCAATCTTCAAGAAGCTATTCGACACGCTGGAATCTATAACCAAAGAGTCTAAGTTGTAATACAAGGAGCACAAGAACAAACTACCTATTGGGAGTTGCTCACCTTGAGCCAACTTAATAGCAAAGGGGATCAAGAAAGGCTTCAACAAGTTTCCACTACAAAAATATCTCTGGACAACCATAAACATAAGAAAGCATCAATGGGTAACATACCGTCGATAGGTTTATCAGAAACCTCATCTTTGGGCCACCAGCGTGTCAACCAGAGAGCGTAGCATCCTTTACTGCCAGCCTTATTTGCTACCTCTATTGCAGCTGTCAAGACATGAGAAACGACGGTCTCCTCATCTGAAAGATCCCCAAGGAGGTTTCCCATGATTGGGAGATGCATCAGAGCTGCCACGTCTTCCAAAGTAATGGTGAACTCTCCCCATCCACATATGAAGGTGTGGTAGAAATACACCAGCGAGCAAGCAAAGCCACAATACTCCTTGCGTCGTGAAAAATGAACAACTCTCCAGAATCCTGAATGGCCCTTGTCACCTGCGCCTGATCGAGCATGGCCCTCACATGAGGAAAACCTAACATATGCCTCGCCCATCCAGCAAACTTCTCCAAAGGTCGTCGAGAAAGCTTAAATTCTATGATCGATGCAAGGAAAACTCCTCGTTCAAGACAAAACCGTATAATTGTTTTAGGAGTCACGAATTTCTTCTGAGTAACAGTCCTGGGGTTTATCAGAAGACGATACGCTGGAGATTTCAAATGCTTTTCAACTCCTGGAGTATCTTCCTCGAAAAATGCATCATCTATGTTCGGGACATTCTTAATCCCAGGAGTTTCATCCTCGTCTTCACCAGCAGTAGTTTCATCAGTGCATGCCTCATCTCTAGAGATGTCGTCATCAACACACATTTCATCTCTTGAAGTGTCATTAACTTGGGAGTTGGTCATCTTACGAAATAACTGCAAAAATTAACATTACATGCTACTTCAGTACACCATCCAGAATCAAGGAAATACTAGTGTCTAATGGTTCTTAACTCTTACCTTTTACGCTTCCACTAACAGTAGTGAGAGTAATGCTAGAGTTAACAATTCAATATCGTTTGTTTCCTCAAAATCTACAAAACACGAACAAAACTCAGATTTTTCATAAAATCATGAATACTTCTACCGTGTGAACATTCACCATGGAATCATGAAAACTAAAACATTATTTCATCATAAATAATTGTTTATTTCTAAATAGTATTACACAAAACTCAAGTTTTGACTTTAAAGAAAATGTTTTATTTACTCACGTAAATAAATAAAAAATTTCAACCTGAGCAAGGCTCACAAAAATAAACCTTGTGGACACTCCACGGTTTTAAAAAATAAAAATCCATGAATACACCATGGTTTTATATAAAAAAAAAATCTCTTTTCCTTCGTATCGTCATACGTCTTTGAAGCGAAGGTTTATTTCAATTTTGTGAAAGCATACACATTATAAGATAAAGTTTTGATTTACATGAAATCTCATACACAAAATTTTATCACTGGACACAAGTTCATATATATATAAAGAAGAAAAACTCTTCTTCGTATCATCGTCATTCCTTAAAACGAAGATTTTACTTCGTTTTTGTGGAAATTCACTTTTTTCATGATAAAACTTTGGCTCACATGAAAGCTCATAAACATAGTTTTATCACTGGACTTAAATATTCATATATGAAGAAAAATCTCTCCTAAATCAGGGATTATTATTAGTTTTCAAAAACTAACGATCAAACGAACATACGTTTTCAAAAACAAGGGTTTTCGACGAAACCCACACTCATAAATGCACATGTATATAACTTCAACATGATCACATCATGAAACTCACATGAACTCAGCAAACATCAAAAAAAAAAAAAAAAAAAGAGTTCGAACGCATACACTGCTTGTCGTGCGGCAGTAAATGCAATGCCTGGACGGTGGCGCGGCGACACTACTGGTGGTCCGGCGAATTTTGTCTTCTCCTCTTGATGTTGGCGTGAAGCTGACGGAGAGCTGATGAAATTATGGTCATGTGGGAAAATTAAAAAAAAAAAAAAAAAAAAGAGGAACAATTCCTTTTATATCAAATTTTATTTCCAAAACCTAATTTTCTATGGATTTCCTTATTGGGCTCGGCCCGCGAATCCTAAATGACCAAGGACCCGTCGTCCAAATCAGCGGTTCAACACCAATTTATGCTCATAAAATGATGCTCTAGCATGTCACCTGAATCTTCATTCAAGTTATGGTATGCTCGTACGATCGAAATCCGGTAACATCTTAACTCACGATTAAGTTCAATTACTTATATTGTTTATGACCGGAAAATCACCATTCAATGCTGAGTAAGGAACACGGCTTTCCTCACTAAGCAGGGGACTTAATGTAGATGGTGGATTTTCAACGAAGGCTAAAATCATAAAACCATAGTTATACGAACTTCTGATCCAGCAATCAGATGCGAGTATTGAGACACGAGTCTCTCATCGAATCCTCTGACTAAGAATACTTTCTCTCAGAGTACATGAAGATATGTAGTCTCTCGGCTGGACAATGACATATTTGTATTGAGACACGGGTCTCTCATCGACCTCTGATTGAGAATACTTTCTCTCAACATGTATATATGTAGTCTCACGGCTAGACAACATCATATCTCATGAATAATGAACACTTCAGTAATTATTTCTATATAGCATCATGGGATAGACGGCTCCTAGACAGCTTGCTCTGCTAGTATAGAGCGATAACGTCTTCAGGATACAAACAACGAGTTTACCCTGACTATATAAAGGATATGAGACTCCATCAAGCTCATATCGGAATAATTAATGCTCCTAGACAGCCTGCTCTGCTAGTATAGAGCCATAAGTTAATTATTCCCAAATTCTTGGATTCATCCACAGAATTTTCGATAATATTCAAATATTTTCGCAGATATTTCATTACTGCAAACCATGGTTTTCCCAGCATAAATCCATGGGTTAGTAATAAATATTCAAAGTACGGGCATCAAAGCTACCTCTGAGTAAGCCCTGTCTCAAACCAAAATTCTTGGATTCATCCACATAATTTCCGAAAATATTCAAATATTTTCGCAGATATTTCGTTACTGCAAACCATGGTTCTTCCCAGCAGAAATCCATGGGTTAGTAATAATTCAACGCACGGGCGTATGAGCTACCTCTGAGTAAGCCCCGATTTATATGCTGAAAGTGTACTCAACGATGATGCACTAACAATCACCGCACGAACGAGTATTTCAAAATACGACAAGACGATTAACCTATGCAAAATAAAAAAGAAAATAATTAAAAATTGACCAAGGAACTTGGAGCATGGACCTACTGACCGTCCGACCGTGCCGTAGTCAATCCCACGCCATATTCATATTTTTATCATATTTTTTGTTATTTTCCTTGAGTTCATGAAAATTATTTCATTTGAGCAAATATCTTTCGTTTTGAGGAAACTCCTCAGTTTCATGGTGTTTCTTTCACACCAAATAAATAATATAAAATTAGGAAAGAATATTGTGGGGCGTGACCATTGGCCAACCGGCCATACCTTGGTCCTAGCCGGCCCCACACCTCATGATCCCTCATTATTTTATTATTATTTCATGAAAACTCCTTAATCTCATGATATTTCCTTGGTCCCATGAAAAATAATATAAAATTAGGAAAACTCGTGTGCACGGGCCATAGCTGGTCGGTCAAACCCTAGATGGCTTCACACGTCCCTTTTTGTTATTATTATATTTTTCATGTTTTCATAATCCCATGAAATTCCTTGATTTCACGATATTTCCTTCAAATTATGAAATTTCCTTTAAATTGTGAAATAATACATAAAATTAGGGAAAACGCACGGGACCGGGCCCTATCCGGCCAACCATGCTCCAAGACGGTCCCACACGCCCACACATCCTTTTTTTTTTATGCTTCCTTCATCTCATGGAAACTCCTTGATTTGAACAAAATTCCTTGATTTTATCATATTTTCCTTAAATCATGAAAATATTACAAAATTTTGTAAAGCGTGTGGGATTGGCTCCCTTGGCCGTCCGGCCACGCCTAGGCCATGGATGGTCCCATACTTCATGATTCCTTCACTTTTCCATTATTTTTCTTCATCTCATGAAGTTTTGAAGGTTTTATCAGAAAACCCTGGTTTCTTCATATTTTCTAAAATGATTGCTCAAATGCACATCTGAAAATATCAAAATTCTCAGAACTGAGATACAAACACTTTGGAGACATGAGCATGTTATATTGACCGACCAAGGTTGGATCTTTGGCTCTCAATGAGCCGGTCTTACATGTTTTTACAATTTGACCTAATTTGCGCAATTACACGTATTAGGTCCAAAACTCTTCCAAACGACTTGGAACTTCATGGAGTGATCAACACTTGATCCCGTGACCACCCAGGGCCGGTTTCATGACCCCTTGGTTGGTCCTCCATTTTTTCATAATTAATTAGGTTTTATCACCTAATGCTGAACCCAGCAGTAATTCGAATAAATGATTAAACCAGCATTTAATCATTCTTTCATCAACAAGTCATCAACTCTTCAAGAGGTCTTGGTGTTTGCTCACGTGATCATATGGGTGTTACATGATTGACCCACGGTCTCATGAAACCAATCCTTCCTTCGTACCATGGTTCAATTCCTAACAAACCATGAAGTGATCATCAATTGATCAAATTAGGGTTTCTGAGTTCAAGGATTATAATTCCAGATTCAAACACTAATAAATTTATGACGATCTCATGATCAATATTCTTATTAATTATACTCGGTTCGACTACCAGTATTTTAATTAATATTTTATTTTGGTCACACTGCTAATAATTCATCAGATGAGCAACACTTTCTCAGATAAGAAATACTTGCTCAAATCAGAGAATATTGGTTCAACTATCAATATTCAGCAAATCATCGAATGAGCAATACTTGTTCGCCTCAACTATCAACATGAGGATTATTCCAAAATTCAATCCATGAGTTTCAGAATATTTTTACAAAATCATGTTCAACTCAGTAAATACATGGACTCATCGTCCCATGATATCACGAAGTCAACAACTGACTAAACTAACCACGAGATGTCAATCGTGTCACTTGGGGGGATATCAACTAGGGTTTTGGTCTGGCGGTCTACGACACGTGTGTTCACCCACAATGAGAATGTGATCAAGTCGTGCAATCAGTTGGAAGAGTCAGCAAAATAGTGGGTGGAGAATTAACCAAGTCTCCGCGCGATGAGTAATTGGTTTAACACGATTTCCCACTTCCCCACTCTTTGATTCCAGCAACTGTCACACTTCATGGGATCATGGTGTTTTCAAATCCGGAATTATAAAATGTCTCTGAATCCTGATTGAAACAACAAGAGTTTTCGAACATTCGAACAACAGTCGCCTAAACGAGCAATTTCTCATCAAAGTTCATACAGACAATCTTTCGTCTACACGAACTCACATAAATCACTCTCAATCAGGAAAAAAATCAATCATTCAGAGCATTTTCACGCTGAATTCACAACACACCTACAATCTCAGATCACCATTGATCTCACACATTTCTCAGCTTCCCTCCTACAGATCAACCCATCCCCTCTTGTGACCGAATTTACTCTGGAACGACCATTGTCTTGGTTTAGGCCGGAGTACTACAGATTGATCTCTCGAATTCAAAGCGCTCCCTTCTTGCAGTGTATCTGTGTGAGGTTGAACATTTCGCTAGGTTCAAAGAGTCTCCTCCGTACGGTCGTCTCCTTAATTCCATAAAAACCAGCAAATCGTTTTGCCCCATCTAAACACACCAAAGATTATGAACCCACAAAACATAAATCTTCAATATCTTCTTTGTCTTCAAATCTTCTTAGATCTTAAATAAGCACCTGCACACAATCACTTCTTGTGATCAATCACGCACAGAACGGAGTTTGTTAACAATGGATTATCACAAGATCATCTTTAGAACTAACAATAGTCTAAAGATCCCTGTCGAAACTCTGAACTAGTTTGACTGAATCTTATATCAGAAGATAAGATTCTCAAACATAAATAAACTAGGTGCAATCAAAGTTCAACCACCGTTAGTCAATCAAATAAATGAGAACAAAAGATAAACCGTAACTATCTAGTTTCCCACCAACGGTACACGCTAGATCTTCTCAATCCCAAAGAAGACTTTAAACTGAGCAGCCGTAAGAGATTTTGATTAATTAGGTTACGCTCCTTTTTGAATAGGCGGCTACACCAGTAACAAGAACCAAAGAGGAAGTCTGTTGTTACGAAGGATTAGTTTGCTAGAAAGGCAAACTTCTAGTATTTATAGACAAGGAAGTTTGGACACCAAGGAATTTCCAAAACCGAAAATATTCTCAAGATATTCATTAAATCATAAATTCAGTTTTCATAATTCTTGGAAATGCTCTGTCCAAAAATAATGATCGAAATCTCTCAGGAAATCTCTAATTAGTAAATGCACATTACTAATTCTTATTTCCCTACAAAATAAAGTTAAATACCTTAATTAAAATATTCTTAAGTTATTTATGTTTCGATCCTGGGATTCTCTTCCCTTAGTTATTAAGGAATAACTTTGAACAATTGAAGAAATAAACATTCATAGAACGTGTTCAAAATATGTCGACATCTTAACTTTGGAAGTTCTCTTTCATACTTACAACCTTGAAACCGATTTTCCACACTTCCAAACAAGTTTAGAATTGGTTCATCTGACTTTCAAGAACTATGCAATTGATCAAATAACATTCAATCACAATCATGGGTTTAACGGTTCTACCAAAACAAGTTTCGGTTCTACCTTCCATGTGAGTACTGTGCATAGTCACACTAGCTTTCCAAAATTCGGTTGACTAGGTACTAAGATCGGTTCCCCACATATATATGGTATCTAACTTATATGTGTTTCACATATCCATAAGATCGGTTCCCCTTTGCCTAAAAATGTATTGCACATGTTCATAGGATCGGTTCCCCTTTATGCTATAAACCTTGCTGCACCTCATATAAGGATCGGTTCCCCTTTCTGATGTACTGCACCTCTTACTAGGATCGGTTCCCATTTCCCATATTTGGTCAGACATAAAATCACAAACCCGATCATACCATCTCAGGTGATTACTTAAGATCGAGTTCACTAATAAAAGTAATACCAATACATAAGTCAGGCCTTTGTGAATAGTTTTACTAAGAACACAAACAAGTCATGAGCGGTTATACACAATCATACATATTGGTTGTTCACAAGATATGCAATGAATAACAATACCAATAATGCCTGGCGATTTACATTTCGATTCATAAACAAGTTATGAACTTACTTCCTTAAAACACATGTAAAACATTGTTTCCTAGGATGAAATCCTCACCTCATACCCATACATGATCACAATAGCATTTAAATGATTATGTCGATGTCTTATCTACAAAGTTTAATGGTTAAGCAATAAACCTCGTATTGTATTCCTTAATACTATGTCTATCTAGAGTGTTCATGCTTCGCAGTTTTTTTTTCCAATATGCATGACTTGAAAGATATGTTAGGGAATGAAACAATTCAAGTCAAATATCACTAACCTCAAGTGGAAGGATGATGTTGTCTGTGTAGCTTCTTACTTCTTCACTTCTTCAAGTCTTCGCAATATTTGTAATGTCTCATATCCTAATACTTTCAAGTTAACTTATACGAAGTTGACTCTAGTACATAATCAAGTGACTCTTAAAATGAGTTTTGATTCAATAAAATATAACAACCAAACTTGACATACCAACTCTTGGTCGCTTCAACCGAGCTATGATCTAACAGTATGTGTACCCGTTTGCATACTTGAGTATGTTATTCTCTAAAATCGGTTTGTTCATGAACTAATATATTTATATAATAAGGAATGCAATCTTTTGCAAACCTTGTCTATAATGTTGATGAATTGATTCGAGTGAATCATAATAAATTTTGCTTCAATTGTGTCGTGTATACTTCTATGAGAATATAAACAATTGAACAACTCTAGAACTAGTTTCATTTGAGTCATTTGAACTAGTTATGGTTAAGATGAATAAGGTTGATATGAAAGTGTTCATATGGCTAACTTCGGTTAATTATTGTTGAGCCAACAAGGTGTACACGTTTAGGTACGGTTACCCATATCTAAATGAAGTCGCTTTTCATCTGTGTGTAACAATCTAAGTTCGACCTAACGGTTGAAAGATATTAACTTGAGTCTAATCATGTTTACATCTAACAGTGAATATTGAATGCCTTGTGAAAAAGCGGGGGTATAACAACCACACCCAATATTTCGTTTGGCAATCTGAATAGAAAAACACCAATATACTTCAAAGAGAATCAACTAGACATTCAAACTCAATCTAGAGAAAAGTATATTAATGAGTTTTATATCTCGATCTCTTAATTCAATCCGCAGTCAGCAAATAGGAATTTGCGAGCCATATTGAATATAAGAGAAATAACTTGAACGGTACCAAATATCAATGTTCAAGGATCAATCAATTTCAATCAACAACCGAAGGTTGTATTTCCCAATTGATCGATTCAACGCACAACCTGTGATATTTAACAAAATATATTGCGGAAAATAAATAACACTGACACCAGAATTTTTTTAACGAGGAAAACCGCAAATGCAGAAAAACCCCGGGACCTAGTCTAGATTTGAACACCACATTGCATTAAGCCACTACAGACACTAGCCTACTACCAATGAAATTCGGACTGGAATGTAGTTGAACCCTAATCAATCTCACACCGATTCAAGGTATATTTGTGTTCCTTACATCTCTGATCTAGCAGGATGCTAAGTATTTGATTCCCTAAGATGATCTAACCCACAACTAAGAGTTGCTACGACCCAAAGTCGAAGACTCGATAAACAAATCTGTCTCACACAGAAAAGTCTATTGGAATAGATAAATCTAGCTCCCACATAAATACATATGAGTTTTGTTCCATATTTTGATAAATCAAGGTGCACATGAACTAATTGATAAACCAGACTTATATTCTCGAAGAACAGTCTAGTATTATTAATCACCTCACAATAATCTTAATCGTATGGCAGCGAAACAAGATATTATGGAATCACAAACGATGAGATGAAGATGTTTGTGACTACTTTTTATCTTGCCTATTGGAGAATAAATCCCGAGCCAATATTAGAGAAGATATTACTCAATACGATAGAAACAATAAGATCAGATCACGCAACTACATAGAAAATAGTTGGGTTTGGCTTCACAATCCTAATGAAGTCTTTAAGTCGTTAACCTACAGGGTTTCGTGAAAAACCTAAGGTTAAAGGATAATCTACTCAAGATTATACAACTAGTATCACACATGAGGTTTGGGGATTAGGTTTCCTAGTTGCTAGTGTTCTCCCTTATATAGTCTTCAAATCAGGGTTTGATAACTTTGTAACAAAGCAATCAATAGTTACCGTTGGATGAAACCTGATTTAAGATTCAAGCTAATATCTTTCTCCCATTATATGGTCTTAGCTTATTACACACAAATGAAATATACTTTTATTTAGACATGGGTAACCGTATCTAAACGTGTATATTGAGTTGGCTCAATAATAGTTAACCGAAGTTATTCATATGAATATTGTTAGAGCACTGCTCGGTCGAACTTGCAAGCGTTGCTATCTCAAGATTGTTTTCAAGTTTAGTTACCAAAAATATAAGTCATGATTTGTAGTCTACTTATAGCTAAGTCTCGGATTATGATAGAAAGTGTAGTTGAGCATTAGACTTCACGACGTTCATCGATTGAAGACGAATAAATACTAAGGGGAGCTTGTGGAACTTCATCAACAAAAGGTATGTGAATACTTGAACTCATCTATCACTGAAAAGTCTATGTACTCTATATCCTATTTGAAACAAAAGTCGTATAGCTATACAGACTTCGATTATACACATTTGATATTTCGAGCTGAGTTTAACTTGCTTACATATTTCTCGAAATATATGTTGGTAAGCTTTCGCTTTAACCAAGTTCATCTTATATTCTTGACGAAAGTCAAAAGATGATCATGTGAATATCGCATGGTAACATCATACATGATTTGTGTGAGACAGTCATTTGATGTAGACTCGGAATGTTTCGTATTGATCAATCGATCACTTGAAAATTGCTTTGAAGCTAATAGTTTGTGTGAGACAGCTATTGTCGTCTTTTAAGAATGTTTAATTGATTGAAATGGGAGTTTAGAACAATTAACCATGATTGGATATAACACATTATACGTACTTGTATGCTAACTGTTGCAAGTTATTCCAAGTTAGGGAACCATAGTACGCATACCGGTATGCGTACTGGTTGGTTTAATGAAAGTCCGGGAACATAGTATGCATATCCGTATGTGTACTGGCGTAAAGTTCATGTCCGGAAATTCAACTGAGTTTGGAAGTATGCGTACTCGTTCGCATACTGGAGAACCCAAACTTAGTCCATCCACTTAGGTATGCGTATCCGTTTGCATACTTGAGTATGTTATGTTCTAAAATCGGTTTGTTCATAAACAAATACATTTATATAATAAGGAATGCAATCTTTTGCAAACTTTGGCTATAATGTTCATGAATTGATTCGAGTGAATCATAATCAATTTTGCTTCAATTGTGTCTTGTATACTTCTATGATAATATAAACAATTTAACAACTCTAGAACTAGTTTCATTTGAGTCATTTGAACTAGTTGATAGTGGAAGTACACACACTTTTGTAGACCATGAAATTGCTAGACACAGTGGTTCCCTTATAGAACCTACAAAAACCTTCCATGTAGCATGCAAATACACAAGTTTGAGTGTGAAGACAGGGTCCTTGCCTTGGGGGAATGTGACATGGTTCTAGGAGTGGATTGGATGAAGGGTATTAGTCTTGTCAAGTTTAATTTCAAACAGTTAACGGTAACCTTCAACAGAGGAAGTGAAGAGATTGCTCTCCAGGGAAGCACTGAGGCTCCAAAGGTGTTTGTAATGTCAGTAAAGTCCTATCAAAAATACCTAAAGAATAGCAAGCATGGAGTCACGAGACATCTTTTCTCCATTACAGCTAAAGAGATACAACCCAATGTTCCAGAACCCCTACTACCCATTTTAAAATCCTACAATTCATTGTTTCAAGAACCCAATAGCCTTCCTCCTAAAAGAGTCCATGATCATCACATTCCTTTAAAACCACTCTCTACACTCCCAAACCAAAGGCCCTACAGAATTCCATATGTACAAAAAGGAGATTGTAGAGCAGTTGGTACAAGAAATGCTCAATTCAGAAGTTATTATGCCAAGTCACAGCCCCTTCTCATCTCCTATTTTATTGGTTAAAAAGAAGGATGGAAGTTGGAGGTTTTTTGTAGATTACAGAAAGCTGAATGAACTCACCATCAAGAACAAGTACCCAATTCCAATGATAGAAGAACTGCTTGATGAGTTACATGGGTCAAATGTCTTCTTCAAGATTGATTTGAGAGCAAGCTACCATCAGATCAGGGTTTGTCCTGCAGACACTCACAAAACATCTTTCAAAACTCATCAATGACATTATGAGTTCCTAGTTATGCTATTTGGATTAACTAATGCTCCAGCAAGTTTCCAAGCATTAATGAATGATGTGTTTAAACCCCATTTGAGGAAGTTCATATTGGTCTTCTTTGATGACATCTTAGTGTACAACCCTGATATGGAGACTTATGCTACACATTTAGAGCTCACTCTGGGATTACTCAAGGAGCATAGCTTATTTGCTAAGATGAGCAAATGCTCTTTTGGCCAAGCCTCACTAGAGTACTTGGGTCATATTATCAGTGGAGAAGGAGTTGCTTCTGATCCCAGTAAGGTGGAATGCATGAAGAATTGGCCAACTCCAAAGACCATGAAGGATCTGAGAGGATTCTTGGGATTAACTGGGTACTATAGAAAATTTGTGCAAAATTATGGGCTTATTGCTAAACCATTGACTGAGTTGTTGAAGAAGAACAAGTTTCAATGGAGCTCAAAAGCTACCAGTGCATTTGAATTACTCAAGGAAGCTATGACAACCACTCCAGTTCTCATTCTTCCAGATTTTAACAAGAAATTTGATCTGGCCTGTGATGTGGGGGTAGGTGATGTGTTGATGCAAGAGAAAATACTAATTGACTTCTACAGTAAAGGAATGGGTACCAGATTCCTGGCCATGTCTACTTATGAGAAGGAGATGATGGCCATATTCATGTCAATTGGTAAATAAAAGCATTATCTGATGAATAGAAAATTCACCATTTACACTGACCATCAGAGTATCAAGTACTTCCTAGAGCAGAGGGTCAACTCACTTCTGCAACAAAAGTGGCTAGTTAAATTACTGGGATACAACTATGAGTTAAAGTATAAAAAGGGTTGTGATAACAAGGTAGTTGATGCTCTGTCAAGGGTACACAATCCATAAGATGCTTCATGTAGTTGCAGGATTTCCCACACTACACCCTTGTCAAGAATCTATGAAAACTAAGTCATAATTGTGGATGAACAACAACACTTTTATTAATTCACTTTCAGGAAGATTTACAAGAAATATCAAAACTCATAAGTACAACTTTCTTTCTGAAATTTCTCTCTCCTCAAAATTCTCTCAGCTCTCAAAAGTACATCATCATCTTCTGGATTTAGTCAAACCCTTTATATAGGAATACATAATGGAAGACAGATAAGATTTCCCTTTAATTCGTATCTACTCTGCGATCTCATCGCGATCGTCACAATACTTCTTTATCGCAAGCATGATGACCATCGCAGGATCAATCATGTTCTTTTTATTTCTTTCATCGTCAATTTCTTTCAGTTGTTCCGTAACGCTCGTGAAATGTCATTGAAGAGTTATCAGTGACGCTCGCAGAAGTGTTGTTAATATCACGGGAATAGAGTTGTAGCGATATTTTGGTACTATATCTTGCCTCTTCTCATGTCTTTTCTGCGAAGAAGAGAAGATATGAGAATCTAAAATGCCATAATTGCTTATCTTTTCAGATTTCTTCGTCCTTCTCCAGCTGTTTTCACGAATATTTTCTTCTAATAGATTTTTGACACGTCTTCTGTAACCGCTGCGATCTGACCACCCACGTCTTTTCTTTACATTAATTGCCTTCATCTTCTTCGAGAAATTTCTTCTTCTATAAATACTCTTCTCATTCCTCTCATTTTTCTCTTTTACTTTCTTCTTTCTTCTCTCCGTATTCTCTCTGCAATTTTTACTGTTCTTCCGCGAATTGCGCTTCTATAACAGCTGTGATTTATTCCTTCTTTTCAACTTTCTCTTTCATTCCCATACTCAAAAATGGTTGCTGCAGGTGCTAAAAATTTAAAGGCCTTCAATGGAATGCGCGAGAAACTCAGAATTAAAGGTTTTAACTTATCTTTGATTCCAGATCAAGATTCCAAATCAAAACTTTCCCTTAAACTATTTACTGATGACCAATGTTCTCGCGAGAAAATCATAGTATCGCTAGGACAACTTGAAGCTGGTCTTCCCATCCCTCTTTATGATCCTGAGCTTCCGCTGTTTTATCAAATAATTTCTGACGAGAGATTCTCACGACCAATATACCAATTAGGTGGGGATTGCATCAGATTACTACTTGAATATGCTTCTCGTGGCGCTGGTAAAGGAACTCGCAACCCCAATGCTCCAAATAATCCTTTGTTCAAAGATGTCCCCATTGTTTCTTGCGATTATACTGTGGACAACTTTTTTGTAAACTATAGTATTGTCCCTATGAAGAGGGATAGTACATGTTGGGGTGTTCGTTTGAAGAAAGAGAAGGTCGCTGGTGACAATGCTCTTATGATGGATATTGACTTTCATACATCTACTAACCAAGGTCCTCGTCATTCTAGCGATGACAAGTGGTTCATCTTCCCATTAAGTCTTGAAGGTCCTTATATATCTGGTTCTCGCGAACTTCCCGCGAGTCTTGCAGAATATCAACCCTGGGTCTTCAACTGGCCTGAAAGATCTAAAGAAGTATATTCTCTCAACTTTTCATTTTATTATTTATTGTCTTCTTTATATTCTCGCTAACTTTTCTGATTTTTCTCAGATTGATAGAATGAAACTCAGCTATCAAACTCTTAGGAAACCCAAAGATTCTCTTGGCTCTGAGATCTTTTACAGATAAAGTAAGAAATATTTCTTCATAAATTTTAACAATATATTTTTTCCCCTATTTCTTATCTTCATCTGTGCTCGCAGGAAATCGAAGAATTAGAACCACTGCCTCCTCCAAAAATCAAGGAGAAATATCCAAAGGAACCATCTGGGAAATCTATAAAGGAGAAGCCTACTACTTCTTCTAGGGGGAAGATCTTCTGCCCCTCGCAATGATGAATCTAGCGGTCCTCCGTTAAAGAAAACAAAAACTCAACCTTCTTATTCTTCAACTCCTCAAATAATTCCAGAGAATCTCAGTGTTGTTCTTGATAAGGATATTGACGAGGAGTTTAATTTTGGCGGTTTTCCTTCAATAAGAAATTATTCTTCTTCTGATTATTCAATGACTCATCTATCTAGGATTTTTAGTGATATCTCCCACAGCATGACTTCTAATGACGAGGATGAAATGATTGAAAAGACATCCCAAGCCCTTGCTCAAGTTTGCAATGCTCCTATTTTAGTGGATAATGATTCTCTCCAAGGAATCTCAAGATCGCTGACTCCCAATCTCTTGAATTCTCTTGGTGCCTTGGTATGTTTTCATTTCTTCAATTTGTTCATATTTTTTCTATTGCTAGATTTTAATTTATTTCTTTTCTTCGCAGGTTGGAAGAGCTTCTTTTTCTGTTGCTTCTGACTTAGATAAAAGATGCGTCAACGCTGAAGAAAAAGCAGCTAAAGTTCGCCAAGATAAGGAAAAACTAGAGTCTGAAAATATAGAGCTTCGCAAGAAGAATAAACAATTGGAGACAGAAGCTTCTGTTAATAAGAAAAAGATCATTAATCTTGATAGAGCTAACCAACAACTCTATGGTATGACTGATTTCCCATCTCTCTTAATTCCTTTTATTCTATCGCGGCTTATTCAAGCAATCACTTTTAACTTGCAGATGTTTATGGTCTTACTGACGAGGCTATAATCTTTCAAACTTTCCCTAAACCTGTAGATGATCATACTCTTCTTACTAGTCTTAATAATTCCTTAAGTAATTTCTCAGATGATAAGATTAACTTCCTCCCCACAGACGAACTTAGATCCAAGTTTAATCTCTTAAAACTTGAACATAGATTCAATTTAGGCTTAACTGACAAATATAAGCGCCTTTATTTTGATTCAAATAAAGAAATAGATAAATTAAGGCAGAAGAATAGCGATCTTATTGACGAGAAGGATCTTGCCATAAAAAGGGATCTAAAACCTTAGCAGATTTTCATAAAACTCTCCTTGACGTTCAAATGGTCAGAGATAAACTTATCCGCGAGAATGAAGATCTTCTTGCGAGGGAGACTCAAATTCGATCTCGTCTCCTCATTAATAGCGATGATGAGTTTGCTTGGGCTGCGAAAGTTCTTGACAATTCCATAAATGATTTAGGTGTAAATGCTAGCTTTCAAGTTGAACAGGCGGCTCTAATTAGAGATATGATTTCTAACAGAGATGGTTATTAGCTAATCTTCTTCTCGATAGTTTCTTGTTTTTATTATTCTTCTTTATAAAATTTCTAACTTGTTGTCATATTCTTGTAGAAGCTGAGAAAGGTTATCTTGAAAGAATCAAGGAGCTTGAAGAAGAGAAGGATCAACTCGCGAATACTCTTGCTGCTCGCATTAATAAATATTCACAGTTGAAGAAGCAATTTGGCATCACTACCGCGAACTTCAATAGATCTCTCATTGTTGTTCACAATGATTCTGTTAATTTGGTTTGTAATGACCATGGGATTTCTTCTTCTATATATCCTGATCTTGCAAAAGAAGTACCCGAAGTGATTCCAAATCTCGACATCTCTGATAGTGAGGCTGAGAATTCTGACGAGGAAGAAAATGATAATAATGATGATGAAGGTGAAAAATATGGCGAAGAAGAAGATTATGATGACAATGATGAAAGGGAAAAATCTAACGATGAAGATAAGTCTGATAAAGAAGATGTCGATGGATCTAACTAGTTCTTCCTTTTCCTTCTCTTTTTTCTGTAACATTGCCGTTAGTTTCTCTAAATTTGTAAATTTCTTTTGCCTCTTTGCTTCTACCTGTAAGAATCGTAAAAAACTCTTTTCTCGCAAGTTAATCAATCAATATAACTATTATTATTTTAATTATCTCAAGTGTCACATTTTATGAAATTTTTATATGATAGATGAATAATAATTTCATCGTTCTCATGCATTCCCATACTTGCCTCTATTATTCATCTGCAATATAAAAATTGATTAAAAGATTAAATAAAAATTTAAAATCTGCCTTAATATTGGCGATCTTACCGTCAATAATAATTGCGTGAAATCGCAATTCTCGTAACATCTGCGAGTATTATCGCAGTAATCTTGTGGTCTTATTTTTCCTTCCTAATTAAAGGTCTTAATTTGCCACGCTCTTTCTTTCTGCGACAAAATCGCAGGATGCCTTTACATTTGCATTATTGACCCATTGATCTTGTCTTATCTTTATATCTTGATTGTATTGTGATAATATGACAAGTCTAAGATCTCTCGCGAGATCAAAGCCTCGTGACATTGTCGTCTTGCGATGAAATCGCAGGACGTCTTTACATTTTCATGTAAAAACCCATTGATCTCATCTTAACATTGATCTCGTGGCTTGTTGCCTCTGCATCATTTACGTCATGAGACAATATGATAGGCCTAAATGTTCTTACGATCATAAAGCCCCATGACATTGACATCTTAAGACACTTATCAACTCCCTAATGGAGGGTGCCGCCCTTATCTTCCCCCTGGTTTCCACTTCAAGGAGGGCACATCGGCTATACAAGACTAGATCCTCCCATCCAGATTTACCAACAACCAGCTGTTTTCGCAGCCTCTTGTCCTTTATGCCTATATGGCTTATAGTTACAAGACTGCACCCTAGGTGGGGTTTTCTTCAGGCCAAGTGCATTGTAACCAAGACTTACCAAGGATGTCAAGAGAGTTTCGTACGCTCCGGGCACCCTTGGCTCAACCGTGTACCTCGGCGCCTTGGTCATACTTTGCACATCTGGAAGAGACTCTTAGTCGTCCAACCAGGGTATAACCATATATAGTTGGAAATCCAAGATCTCTCTCCCGGATAGGTTTTCTTTAACCCCAACATCTGCATGACTCAGGTTCCAGCAGCGGTATAACCTTATCGCTGAGTCATGTCAAGATACACCCCCTTTATAATGCACTATTAGGTCTTACATTTGCCTCTTACGAAATTTTATTCGCGAACTAGGGTGCACGCCATAAAGGTTCGTCCCATTCTTATGTCTCTGAGAAATTTTATTCGCGCTTCTCGCGAGTATTGTAACTCTGATAGGATTTCATAACTTTGATCATTTTGGTAAAGTTTTTGCGATTCTTTCAAGCAGAATGTTTTGTTCAATTACATATTTTTTTCAAACAAATCATTCATAGAGTTTTCTGGAATTCATCATTTTATCTCTCTACTTACTATTTTATGATTCTGCTTTTCTGCTACGTTTTACCGATGTTTCCTTCTCTGCGAGACGCTCGCCATCAGCTGTTAATTCTCTTTCCATTCTATCGCATCAATCATTAACCTTTCACATCTTTGTTGTTGTTTGATTTTGTACTTCCAATTGCTATTCTTTTCAGCTCTTTCTTCGCAAGACTTTATGTCAATTTCATAACATTTCTTGCTTTCTCCCCAATCTCCCTTAATAATTCCAACACCTTTAGGATGAGGAAATTTGATACATTGATGATAATTGAAGGCAACACCCAATATCCCATGTAACCAAGGTCGTCCTATCAAGGCATTGTAAGGTGATTCGATGTCCACAACGCAGAATAAGATTTTTGAAGATATTCCTTGTAACGGTGTTTTCATTTCAATTTCCCCTTTTGGCTTGTTAGTTGTACCGTTAAATCCATAGATTTTGTATGTTGATGGTATCAGATCTTCATCCTTTCCACCCATGGTTTTAAAGGTATGGTAGAATAAGATATCAACCGAACTCCATGTATCTATTAAGACTCTGTTGATGGCCCATGAATCTTCAAATTTACTACCATTTTCTTCATCCTCTCCTTGCATTTGTTTTGGGTTAATCTCCAATCTCACGACCAATGGGTTATCATGTTGCTCGCCAATCTCAGGTACATCTTGCGTAGTGAAAGAAAGAGTTTGTTTCTGCCATTCTTCCAATGGCGAAGCTCTCACTATATTCATTATTTCTTTCCCATTCATGTCTCTCGCGAAGACTCTACTTAGGATATTATCATGGAAATCCTCCACAGTTCTATATGAGTGCACAATAGAATTACAGAACAAGTTTTTTGCTTTAGCCCCTACTTCAATCACAAATGTTTCCGCTCCTTTTACAGCATTCACTCTGCGAGTTTCTGGTGCTGGCGGTAATTGCTGAGATTGTGGATGTCCTACTAGAAAATGATTTAGCTTCCCCTGATCAATCATTCTCAAAATTATCCTTTTTATATTCCTACAATCATTTATTGAATGGCCATGAAAATGATGGTAAGGATAGAATTCTTGACTTCGGCTATTTGGATGGGGTTCTTTCCCCATGTTGCATGGGGATGGTATGTTTTCCATCAAAATGATAGCTTCCCAAAAAAAATTATGCTAGTATTGAGAGGTGGCATCTTGATTTCTTCCCATATTATCTTCTGATTACCTTGCCCTCTAAAGTTATTATTCCTTTGTCCACCATAAGTTTCTTGCGGTTGATCGAGTCTTTGAATCTTATTATTTCCACCGCGATTGTAATAATTCTTCTCCCTTTCATATTCTTCTTGATCTCGACTGCCCATCGCTACCAATTTTTGTTGGTTATCAATTACTACTTTCTCTTGTTGTGCCTGCGAGGTGCTCGCCACATTATTTATCATTTTAGGGAGCAAACTTCTACTTGCCGCTAGCGAGCTGGTGTTCGCGATTGGGTATGATTCCATCTCATTTTGTTTATCCTCCAAAGCAATATATTCTTCATGTAGCTCTCGCAATTCTGTCATGGTAATGGTATTTTTGATTCTGAAAATTTGAATGTACAGCAAATTAGTCACAAACATTGCATTAATGAAGGATAAGATCAGGTATCTTTCATCCACTCTTCCAGCCATCTCACTGCACATTGATTTCCACCTTATGGTCAAATGCTTCAAACTCTATCCAACTCTCTGTTTTAACCCAAACACATCTTCAATACCTGACCGCGATGAATTGTTGCTAATATACGCTCCTAAAAATGTAGCTTGTAAATGATCAAAAGAATTTATGGTATTTTTTGGTAATCCCTCAAACCATTTCAATGCCTCGCCAGTTAAGATAGATGAAAAATACTTGCACAGCACAGCATCATGATTCTCACACTGTAGCATACATCTAACATAAGCTTTGATGTGTTGAACAGCACAAGTAGTTCCATCAAAAATGCTGGTAAATTGCATTTTGGAGGTATTCCTCTTAATTGTACTTCTTGAGTAAATGGAGTCCTCGCAGCTTCTTCAATAGCTTCATCAAGTTGCCTTCTACCTCCTTCTATTCTATTGTTTATCATACCTCTCATTTCTGCCAATTCCCTCAGTATTTGTTCATTCTCAGTTGGGTTTTGCTCCATTGGTCTCTTTAATGCAGCTTCCCTTCTTCTGCGTTCTTTCCTTTCTTGTCTTGCGAGATTTTGTGTGTCTTCTTCTTCATTGTCATTCTGTCTTTCTCTGCGATTCTCTCTTTCACCCTCTTCTTAGAGTCGCAGTTGCCTATCTTCTTCTCTGAGAATTTCTTCATTTCTCATTATTTCTCTTCGTTGTATCTCTATTCTCCTTTGTATCCTATCATACTCCTCTTGAATATTATTATTTTAGAGGTTTTGTGTACGTCTTCTTTCTCGATTTTCATGGTTATTTTGTCGTACTGCTTATCGAAATTCATGTTCTTCTATTTCTGCCCTTAATCTTTCTCTCTCGCGGGCTAAATATGCTTGTTCAGCATAATGTCTCTCAATTTCCTCTTCAATCATTCTTTGATTTCTTTGATTCTCTCGCCCATTTAATATCCTCCTTCCTTCTTCTGGATTTTCTTCTTCAATTGGTTGTTTCTTCTCTCTCGACTTCTATTGTCACGCGGATTATAGCGATCTCCGATTACCTCTTCTTCTCTATTTTGTATTTCTCTTCGAGTATTTTCTCCAACATTTCTTATAGGGGAAATTTGCCTTGGTTCTTCTCTGAATGATCTCGAATTTGATCTAACAATACTCCTTGATCTCCTTCTTTGTAACCTCAAATTCTCCATCCTTAACTCATGATTTTGCCTTGTTAAATTCGCACGCTCTTCTGCCTCTAATCTTCTTTCTTCCTGTATCCTTTGTCTCAAATCTACTACTTCATGTCCTTCATGAATTAATCCTCCATCCACTTCTTGATTTCTTTCCTCTTCTTCTTCATTTCTCAATTGCCGATTTTCTGCTTCTTCTATCGAATCCAACCTCCAAGTATGCACACTCACTCTATCGTAATCCACATTTCTATCTTGTGTTTGTGTTTGTTTATTCGGCTGTTGAACTGAATTTTCTGCTTCATTCCTCATTCTATTTCTTCCTGATCTAATCCTTAAAGATTCTTCCAATTCACATGTTCCCTCACCTGCAAGTCTTTTACTTCTTCTCACTGTCGTTGGTGGTTCTGATGTATTTCTTCTCCTTCTAGCCATTTCTCCAATTCTAACAATTTTTTCAAATCTTCAAGTTGCAACTTGAGATTTCTTAGATTGATTCTCCCTGTTTCTGGACGCCAAAATGTAGTTGCAGGATTTCCCACACTACACCCTTATCAAGAATCTATGAAAACTAAGTCAAAATTGTGGATGAACAACAACACTTTTATTAATTCACTTTCAGGAAGATTTACAAGAAATATCAAAACTCAGAAGTACAACTTTCTTTCTGGAGTTTCTTTCTCCTCAAAATTCTCTCATCTCTCAAAAGTACATCATCATCTTCTGGATTTAGTCAAACCCTTTATATAGGAAAATACATAATGGAAGACAGATAAGATTTCCCTTTAATTCGGATCTACTCTGCGATCTCATCGCGATCGTCACAATACTTCTTTATCGCAAGCATGATGACCATCGCAGGATCAATCATATTCTTTTTATTTCTTCCATTGGTCAATTTCTTTCAGTTGTTCCGTAACGCTCATGAAATGTCATTGAAGAGTTATCATTGACGCTCGCAGAAGTGTTGTTAATATCGCGGGAATAGCGTTGTAGCGATATTCTGGTACTACACTTCATGCAGTGCAATTTCTGAATTACAACCCACTTGGTTGAAGGAGGTGCAAGAAAGCCACTCAGATGATGTTGTATCAAAGGAGTGATAGACACATTTTTGTGTCTAATTTTTCTCGTATCTATATATTAATAGTGCTCATTTTTGTACTTATTATGGTGTTTTATTTGTGTGTAGGTATTTTTGGTCAATAAATATCTTTGAAAAAATCGGCTCGCAAAGTAATCTAAAGCACCCCGAGGAATTATTATTGGCACTCATAGTTTGGATAAGGGACACCTCCAGGGCACCCTCAAGGCATCTGATATCGGCACCCTTACTCTGGATAGGGGGTACTTCTTCTTCGCAATTCAAATGAAGATTTTTGGCGGGAAAAATGGCAGCAGCGAAGCAAAATTGGAGTTGGATTTCTCGGAGAGTTTTGACGAGATTCAATGGCTTATTTTCATTGGGATGGAATTCTTAGAGCATAACAGGGTTGGTACAATTGATTGGACCCAACCAATTGGGCTAGATAGGCCGGGAAAAGAAAAAAGAGGCGTTTAGAGTTTACCGGGTTATGTTGATGAATAGGGTCAGTTTTAGTCAGAGTTTGACGTGGAGATGGATTGGGATTCACTTGATTCGTCAAAACAGGGTTGGTACCATCTGTAGATTCGAGAAAATAGCTTCATATCTTCGGTTTTAAGGAAACAGAGGCATGGAGAGTATCACGGGATTTTGGTTGAAAATATGTAAACTATTGGTGGAAGATAAGGGAAGAATGGTAGCTGCTCGATTACATTGGCATGCCTTGGCGTGATTTGGTTTGGTCAAACTATGGTTTCATGCCAAAGTTTACCATGCGTTGTCTGGTAACCTTGGAAGGCTAGGATTTGCTTCTAGGAGTGGAGGGCGATCGTTGATTGTTGCACACCTTCGTTTTGGTAGCCGCATAGGGAAGTCCATCTTGGTGGCGCGGCTAGGTTGGCATGTTATTGGCATGGCATGCCTTGGCGCGGTTTGGCGTGGACAAATTAGGGTTTTGGGATAAAGGTTACCATGCGTTGTTTGGTACCTTGGACGGCTAGGATTTGCTCCTGGGATTGAAGGGCGACCATTAATTGTCGCATGCCTTGGTATCCGCATAGGGAAGGCCAGCATGGTGGCAAGTCTAGGTTGGCATGCCTTGGCGTGGCCAAACTAGGGCTTCGGGCTAAAGGTTACCATGAGTTATCTAGTAACCTTAGACGGCTAGGATTTTCTCATGGGATTGAAGGGCGACCGTTGATTATCGCACTCCTTCGTTTTGGTATCCGCATAAGGAAGGCCAACATGGTGGCGCGGCTAGGTTGGCATGGGGCCATGACATGGTGTGTTTGGCATGGCACGGTGGGCCTAGGGCTTGGCATGGATGGTTTGGCATGGATGGTTTGGCATGGTGAGGCCAAGGGCTAGGCATGTCATTGGAGCATGGCGCGGCTAGCATGGTTAGGGCCAAGGCAAGGTGCGGTTGGCTTGGCATGGGCGGTTTGGCTTGACATGGTGGGGCCAAGGGTTTGGCATGACATTGGCACATGGTGCGGCTAACATGGTTGGCACGCCTTGGCGTGGTAGATGTGGCTGGCATGGCGTGCCATTGGCACAGTGGTGCGGCTAGCATGGTTGGCATGCCTTGGCGCGGTGATGTGGCTGGCACGGTTTTCCATTGGCACAGTGGTGCGGCTAGCATGGTTGGCATGCCTTGGCGCGGTGGATGTGGCTGGCACGGTTTGCCATTGGCACAGGGGTGCGGCTAGAATGGTTGGCATGGCTTGGCGCGGTGGATGTGGATGGCACGGTTTGTCATTTGCATAGTGGTGCGGATAGCATGCCTTGGCGCGGTGATGTGGCTGGCACGGTTTGCCATTGGCATAGTGGTGCGGCTAGCATGCCTTGGCGCGGTGATGTAGCTGGCACGGCATGCCATTGGCACATGTGGTGTGGGAATTAGGGTTTGTCCTGTCAAAACCCTAATTAGTATTAAAAAAAGTTACCCTAGTAATTTTCTCGCAGACATATTGAAGAGTTTAATGAATGCACTCAGCAGAGACATTATTACTCAAATTCTGTGACGTCAATGTCCGACTAGGTTTTCACGATTTTAACCCTAAGCTAAAAACCACCATCAACAACAACTAAACTTGACAAACAAGCTTGAGATAACAAAGCTTGCGAGTTCGACCAAGCAATGCTCTAACAGACTTAACTTTTGACATATGAGATAACTATAGTTCACGGACAGAAACACACATATCCCATAAATTTTTTGCAATATATTAACCCATAAAGATTAATACTGCAAAATCATCTTCCAAATAAATTAGAATTTAATTAAATAAATCTAAAACATTGCAAGATAAAAATCGTTGGCAATAGCAATGTGTAATCACAATATTTGTTGTTCCAAACCCTAGTTATCATTTTTAAAACACAAGAATAAATTCTTATAAGAAGTTTCCTAGAAAAAATAAAACAACTCATAAAAACCAAAAAGAAAACTCAAACTAGAGTTTAAAGAACACTTCTGAAACCCTCACAGGTCTTGTGACCTTTGAGCTTGTGATTGACAGCATCCACTGCTTCTTCGAAGAAGATATCCTCATTGAGAAGATCTTTAACATGTGTCTTTATGAGAAAAAGGTTAGAGTTAACCTTTTTCAACTCAGTTCGTAACACATCGAGACCCTTCATAGTATCAACGAGCTGTAGTTTTGCTTCCTCAAAGTATTTATGGAAATCATCAGCCACTTTGGCCGAAACCATCTCATCATTCTCTACACCTTGATGAGTATAAGTATAGTAGCGTGACACATCAGAATAATTATCAGGATTTTGATATTTGATATCATCAACTTCTACTAGGGTTATTTTCTTCTTCCATTTGGACCCGAAACCAATACCATTATCAAGAAAACCTTTTGCAAAATCACAAGTGCGAGAAGTTGATGACATTCTTGAAGAAAAAAAAGTAACCTAGAGTATGCGTACGAGACTCAATATGATTGGTATTTAACTGGTTTCTTAGGGAGTAACTTTAAGGTTTCTAAAAATTGGTTCGTGACAAGTCAATATGAATATCCGTATGAAAACCAATATGGTACCCAAAAACAAAACTTAAAAACTATAAAGTACTTATTTATAAGGTAAAAATAACATATCAAAATTTTGCTACATGAACATTTTCTTTCACTATTTTTGGATTAATAAATTTTATATTCTCACATGAGGAAAAATTTAGAGCACAAAGGTAGCTCACAACTCAATTGTAAAAATACTTTTCAAAAATTAAAAAATAGACACTCGAAGTGATTCTTGAAACAAAACAATACTTGTGTAAAGATAGCTGTAGACAATAGTTTAGCTATGAAAGATAAGAAAATAACTCAACTAATCAGAAAGCATTATACCAATAAGTATACCCGATTATTAGCATATCTTACTCAGCGGTATTTTTCACGAGTAAGAATCCAACCCTTGTGATTAATTAACACAAGTATGAGCTTTATGTTGATCAAATGAATATTGTTTATGTTTAATCCTCTTTTTCCTTCTAATTTTTTAAGGAAACCCTTTTTTATGTGAAAAAATATCATAAAACTTATTATCATCAAAGTGCGAGACTAAGTTTGAATCCTTACCAGAAGAAGTTTGTTTGGAGGATTTTGACAGCCAGTTGATAAGATCCTTATATCCTTTAATTATCAGATTAAGGTTGTCATTCATATCTCCATTGTTGTTTTCACTTACTAGTACCTTTCTCACATCTTGAACATCATGCTTCACCTTAGGTTGAGAAGGGGATTTATGAAATCTCCTTGATCGATTTGTATTAATGCTACAATTTGTTCGAACGTTCGATGAGCATATTAAACTGATTTTCCTAGAAAAATTCACAGGGAGAGTACTTAAAGCAATAGGTTTAGACATACGAATGCCAGTTATACCTTTGAGTGTAAAATCTAAGGTGTGTTGAAGTTAACGAAAATAATTGTCATTCAACCTCTGTTTGCTCTTCCGTTGAACATGTCATTTTGAATCACAAAAGATACATACTTTCTGACCACCGGTGTGATTAGAGAGAGTAAGATTAACAATATTTGAAGATTTCTTCCTTCCGTGAGATGTGATGATTCCTTGATTAGTGGAAGTAGCAACCGCGTCTTTAGCAGACGGAAGGGTTTGCAATTTAGCTTCTGGAGCAGGTTTCATTGGAGAAACATGATTACATGTAGTCATATTTTTGAACATCACTGTTGAGTCAGAATCAATTAGTATAGTGGACTCTGTAGAGCATCCTTTACATTGAATAGAGATATTACTCAATAGACGTGATATTTTCAGGGTATCGAGTAAGGTTCGGGAAGAACAAACTACATCATTTTCCTCACGAAGAACCCTTAATTTAAAATCACGATCTTTTACCATACCAATCATCATATTGACCTTGTGTTTCAGCCTATTGATTTCAACAGCCTAGATTCTAACAAGCTTTAGAATCGCTGCACTCTCTTGGGATGCTTCCCTTTCTACTTCAGAGTCAGGCTCATCAGTAATATAATTAGGGTAACACATATCAATACTTAGCTTTTCTGTGGGAACATAATGTCATAGAAACAAAACTTTTGTCTCTGGTGATGCGTTTGTTAGAGATAACACTACTATCCATAGAGTCAGATTTCTACAAACACATACTTATAAGGTCTTTAACGTGTTTGCCTGCCCTGATACCAATCAAAAAAACGGAGGTCTAACAACCATAACCAATATTTCATTCGGCAATCTATATGGACTAACTCTAATATAATTCCAAGAGAATCAACTAGACAGCCAGACTCAAACAAGAAAATATATCCAAGAGTTATATCTCTATTTCTCAATGTAATTAGCAAACCAAACAGATAGAATCCGTGAGCCTGATTATTACGAGAAACAACTTGAACAGTACCAAAGACGAATGTTCATGTGTCAGTCAATTTCAATCAACAACCAAAGGTTGGATTCACAAATTGATTAAACTACACACAACCTGTGATATTTAAATTATATAAACAAATATAATAAGGAAAAGAAATAACATAAACACCAAAAAAAATTTAACGAGGAAACCACAAATGCAGAAAAACCCCGGGACCTAGTCCAGATTTGAACACCATACTACATCAAGCCGCTACAGACTCTAACATACTACAAGTTAACTTCGGACTGAAATGTAGTTGAGTCATAACCAAGTCTAACACCGATTAAGGTACAGTCACGTTCCTTTCACCTCTGAATCCTAGCATGACTCTACGCACTTGATTCCCTTAGTTAATCTCACACACAACTAGGAGTTGCAACGACCAAAAGTCGAAGACTTTATTAAAAAATCTGTTTCCCACAGAAAAGCTTATTCTGATAGATAAATTTATCTTCCACAAAAATACCTATGAAGTTTTGTTCCGTATTTTTACAAATCAAGGTGAATATGAACAAATTGATAATCCGGTCTTATTTTCCCAAAGAAAATCCTAGAAATATCAATCACCTCACAATAACTTAACTATATGGTAGTAAAACAAGTTATTGTGGAATCACAAAGAATGAGACGAAGAGCTTTGTGATTACTTTTTATATCTTAACTATCGGAGATAAATCTCGAGCAAATCTTAGAGAAGATAGTACTCAATACGATAGAACAAGTAAGATTATAACACGCAACTATAGAGAAAATAGTTGGGTCTGGCTTCAGAATCCCAATGAAGACTTTAAATCGTTAACCTATAATGGTTTTAGGAAAAACCTAGGTTAAAGGAGAATCGACTCTAGTATGCAACTAGTATCACACAAGAGGTCTGGGGATTAATTTCCCAGTTTCTAGAGTTATCCTTTATATATCCTTTAAATCAGGGTTTGATAGCTTTGAAACAAAGCAATTAATATTCACCGTTAGAAATCCTAATTTGAGATTCAAGCTAAGTTTGCTTAAAACCAAAGCAATGTCTCTCAACAGTTAGATGGTCTTAGCTTGTTACACACAAATGAAATATACATTCATTTAGATATGGGTAACCGTACCTAAACGTGTATATTAAGTTGGCTCAATAACAGTTAACCGAAGTTAGACATATGAACACTTTTGTATTAACCACATTCATCTAAGACTTCTAGATCAAATGATAATCAAATGAATATAATTGTGTTACTCATAAAGTTGTTCAATTGTTTATATTCTTATATAAATATACAATACACAATTGAAACAAAATCGGATTTATTCAAAAGAATCAGTTCATGAACATTTTAGCCACAACTTGCAAAGATTGCATTCCTTAGTATATACATGCATGTGTCCATGAGTATGGAATCATACTTAACCTATTTTAGAACTTAAACCAACTAAATTTGCAACGGGTGCGCAAACTTAAGTTCCGGACTTTGGTCTTGTCCGACAGTTCGCGAACGGGTACGCATACTATAATCTCGGACCTAACTCGGGTGAAACTGTTCGCAAACGGGTACGTAAACTTGGTTCTCGGACCTGAATCATACAACAACAATTCACATACTAGTATGCATACTGTGTTATATCTAGACAATAGTTATGTGTTCTAAACTCCCATTTCAATCATTGAAACATCCTTAGAAGATGACAATAGCTGTCTCACACAAACTATTAGGTTATAAGTAATTTTCAAGTGATCGAATGATCAATAGGAAACATTTCGAGTCTACATCAAATGACTGTCTCACACAAATCATGTAAGATGTTTCAAGGCAATTTTCACATGATCATATTTTGACTCATTATTTAGTTTCCAATAAATAAATTGTTTCTAACTAAACTCGTCAAGAATAATGATGAACGTAGTTAAAGCAAAAATATTTCCAACATACATTTCGAGAAAGACATAAACGAGTTAAAATCAGCTCGAAATATCAAATGTGTATAATGTAAAAGTTTATAAAGCTATACGACTTAATCTCATTAGGAGATAGAATAGAATAGACTTCTGAGTGATAAATAAGTTTTAGTCTCCAAATACCTTTTATTGATGAAGTTCTTCCAATCTATCCTCAGTAGATCTTCGTCTTCAATTGATGAATGCCGTGAAGTATAAATCTCAACTACACATTTTATCCTAATCTGAGACATATATATAAGTAGACTAGAAATCAAGACTTATAGTTTTGATCACCTAAACTTGACAAACAAGCTTGAGATAGCAACACTTGCAAGTTCTACCGAGCAATGCTCTAACAATCTCCGCCTTAGTCAATTTTAGTAACAAAACTATCAATACATATGGATTACAAAATAAATAAGCTTTGTAGCTTCTGATCCAACATGCTTGATTTCCTTGGTTCTTCAATATTCATTGAATTCTTTGTCACTGTTCAACTCAGCATCATTGTTGTTGAACATCCGTAGCCATAACAATAAAAAAAAATATGTGTTTTCAATTATTGTTATTGTAGATGGGGAAAAACGAGTTGCTAGTTTTTAAGGAGTTGAGGAAACGACCATGCGGAGGGAACTCCTTGAACCGAATAAACTGTTAAACCTCACACAGATGCACTGCAAGAAGGAAGTGCTTTGAATTCGAGAGATCAATCGGTAGTACTCCGGCATAAACCAAGACAATGGACTTTCTAGAGTAAATTCGGTCACAAGAGAGGATGGGTCGATCTATAGGAGGGAAGCTGAGAAATGTGTGAGATCAATGGTGATCGAAGATTGTAGGTGTGTTGTGTATTTTGAAAATAAGATAAGTTCTGAATGATTGAATTTTACTCTGTTGAGAGTAATAGCTCAGATGTTGAGTTGTTAATTGTCTATTTGACGTGAGATTGTCCTTGTTTCAATCATGATTCAGAGACTTATTTATATTGCTAGAATTATAAATGTTAGAGCATTGCTCAGTTGAACCCACCAAGCGTTGGTATGTCAAGTTTGGTTGTCATATTTTAGTGAACCAAAACTCATTTAAGAGTCGCTTGATTTAAATGTACTAGAGTCAACTTCGTATAGTTTATCTTGGAAATATTAGGATGAGACATTACAAGTATTGCAAAAACTTGAAAAAGTGAAGAATAACGGAGCTACAACCACAACATCATCCTTCCACTTGAGGTTAGTGATATTTAACTTGAACTGTTTCATTCCCTAACGTATCTTTCAAGTCGTGCATATTGAAAATATAAAACTACGAAGCATGAACACTCTAGATAAATATAGTATTAAGGAATACAATATGAAGTTTCTTGCTTAACCATTAAAATTTGTATATAAGACATCGACATAATCATATGAATGCTATTGTGATTATGTATGGGTATGAGGTGAGGATTTTATCCTAGGGAACAATGTTTACGTGTGTTGTAAGGAAGTAAGTTCATGATACGTGTTGTGAACCGAAAAGGAAATCGCCAGGCGTTATTGGGGTAGTTCTTCATTGCATATCTTATGAATGACCAATATATGTGATTAGTATAACCGCTCATGACTTGTTTGTGTTCTTGGTAAAACTATTCACATGAGGCCTGACTTATGTATAGGTATGACTTTTATTATTGAAACCGATCTTAAGTAATCACCTGGGGTATGATCGGGTTTGTGAGTGTCTGACTAATTATTAGGAGAAGGGGGACCGATCCTAATAAGAGGTGCAATGCATCACAAGGGGAACTGATAAGCACGTAAGTGCACCATTTTATACCCATATTTATATTAGCTAGGTCTCAATTTTATCACTAATAATCTTCTTTGTAGGTATTTTTGTCGAATAAGCTCTTATGGAGAAAGTTGCTCGAAAAGTGGTTTTTGTACCCTGGAGGACACGTGTTATTCGGATTCTCAATGTCGGTTAAGGGGCACCTCAATTACTAAGGGGTTTCTAATTGCTAAGGGGAACCTTCTTTGTTATTTGGAACTTGTGGTTATTCGCACCCCAAGAATTGCTGTTTATACCCAAATTACTAAAGGGACTCCAGTTCAGGATATGGGGGACCTCATCTTCAACCTTTTGAAATACGTTTTTGGCGGCAAAATGGGTTTTGAAGCACCAGAATTAGGGTTCGATATTTGGATGAGTTTTAGTGAGATTCAAGAGCTGAAATTAAATGGGTTTGTTCTAATTGACCTAACAGGAGTGGTAATGGCTTCCGTTTCGATTGGAATTGGATAGAGTGATGGATTTAAAGTAAACCATTTCAGGAAAATTAGGGTTCGACTCTTGAAGAATTTCAGTGAGATTCAATCACTGAATTTGGTTGGAATGAGCTTAATGGATGGAAACAAGTCTGGTAAGGTCCTTGGAATCGATTAAATTTGGATGGGATCGTAGAGTTGAAGCAACACAGTGAGAAGTCTCGGAGTTGCCTCGATATTTTCCTCGGAAGAGTTTTGGGAGTTTTGGGTGCGACTCAATGACAAATTAGTAATGAGTTTCGGCCTGTTTCGATGAAACAGGCTTGGTAATGGACATTGATTCGAAGAAGTTGAGTTATCCACTAAGTTTTGGTAAAACAGGGAGGTGAGAAGAACACGAGTTATTCGTAGGTTGATTTGCTGAAGTGACGTGGAAATTTCAGCCTGGAAAGAGTTTGACTCAACCAAGGGATGTGTAGAAACGTGCTGAGATGCAGAAGATGCGTGATTAAGAAATAAAGGGAAGATATTTCCCGTATCTTGAAAGAAAATAAAGAAAATATTCTCAAATAATATTGAGTTAATGTGAAGATTTTTGGGCAGTTAATGTGGAGATTTGGATGTTGTCGGGTATAAAAAGGATTGTATGGGTCACATAAAGGATATCGAGAGTAGGGGACAAGAATCAAGAGTTGCAGAGCAACTTCTCTGCTGCTGCAGAGAAGAAAAAGAATAAGAACAGACTACTCTTGTAGTCTGTCATTTTAAACTGTCATAGTTCTTTCCCATGAACGAAAGTTTTCTGCGACATAGTAAAACATTTGTTTTCTCGTAATGTTAAATACACTAGCAACAGTTTTGGAATTTCATTGTAACCGTGGGCTTTGTAACACCGGGAAAGCGTTGCAAACACGTTGTATTATTAGTTTTCTTTAATAAAAACACCATTTGAGCCATAAATTATATTTTTGAGTGTGTTTTTATCATGAGAAGCTAGACCCCTACACTGGGTCGACTTGAGGAAGTCAATTTTATACATGGGTGAATTTGTTTTATTTTCTATATGACTTTTGCACTTGTTTTGAATTGATTTATGATTCGATTAAATTAGTTGTGATTCAATTAGATAGGTTATGCTTTGTTTAGATAATCTATGCTTAAGGGATACAATTAATATTTTGAGGATCTACTCTGGCAAAAAAATAAGAGTCGGTGTTGTTTTGTTTAATGAGCTTAAATTGTTGAGAATAAGTAAATTAAACCCTATGTTATGAATGCGGTGAACTCCTAAACCCAGTGACTCTCTATTTTATTATTTTCGTTAAACCTTTTAATTTAATATTAACAACTTCCGAGAGAACGAATCTTAATTACTACTACGAAAATTCAGAAAAACTTGTAATCAGGAACCGATCCTTGTATGAGGTGCATCAAGGTTTATGGAAGAAATGGGAACTGATCCTATGAACATGTGCAACACGTTTTTGGGAAGGGGGAACCGATCATATGGACATGTGCAGTGCATACAAGTTAGATACCAAATATATGTGGGGAACCAATCCTAGTACCTAGTCAGCCGAATTATGGTAAGCTAGTCAGATGAACCAATTCTAAACTTGTTTGGAAGTGTAGTAAATCGGTTTCAAGTGAGAAAGTATGAAAAAGGACTTGCAATAGTAAGATGTCGACACACTTTGAACACGATGCATTAATGCTTATTCTTTATTGTTCAAAGATATTCCTTAAAGGCTAAGAAGGAAGTAAATCCCAAGATCGAATTTAAATAAGTTACGAATCCTTTTAATTATTTATGGAAAATAAAAATTAGTAATGTGCATTTACTAGTTAAAGATTTTCCAAGGAGATTTCGATCGTATTTTTGGACAGTGCATTCACAGGAATTATGAAAACCGAATTTGGTGTAGTAATGAAAAATATCTTGAGAATATTTTCGGTTTTGGAAATTCCTTGGTGTCCAAACTTCCTTGTCTATAAATACTCTGAGTTTTCATTTCTAGCAAACTAATCTTGCGTAACAATAGACTTCCTCTTTTGTCTTTGTTACTGGTGAAGCCACCTATCGGAGAGGAGAATAACCTAATTAGGTGAAATCTATTACGGCCGCTCAATTTAAAGTCTTTTTTGGGATTGAGAATATCTAGCGCGACCCGTTGGTGGGAAACTAGATATTGCGGTTTATCTTTAGTTTTGGTATTGATTTGACTGACTAAAGGTTGTTGAACTTTGATTGCACCTAGTTTGTTTATTCTTGAGAATATTCTCTTCTGATATAAGATTTACTCAAACTAGTTCAAGGTTTCGACAGGGATATTTAGACTGTTGTTAGATCTAAAGACGATCTTGTGATAATCCATTGTTAACAGACTCCAATCTATGTGTGATTAATCACAAGAGATTCAAGTAGTTGTGTGCAGGTGTTTATTGAAGATCTAAGAAGATTTGAAGATGAAAAAGAGATAGAAGATTTTAGACTTGGTGTTTATAATTTTTAGTGTGCACAATACTTGTTTGGAAAAAAGAGGATCCAATTAATAATCGGTTTATCCTTGTGGTAGATTGGATTGATTAATTGAGGAAGATCGGAATCAATACATTTCCTTGGGATTAAAGGTATTGATTGGCTTAATCTTAACAATTTCCTTTGGGTAATTGAACATAAGATAGATCTTGGAACCTCGCAAAGGAGTTTATGTTAAGATAAACAAGGGAACCTTTGCGCAACTCATATCACTTGGTTGAAGAGAGTTGATACCAAACAGATTTGTTGTTCCTTTACTGCTTGGAATACGAACCAAAGGAATTGGTCCAAGTACGTGACTTTTTTACAGGTTGGAGGCGTGGGAATACAGACAGAACTATGTGAACTATATGTTTAGTTGCTTGGTCTCAACTATAAGAAGTTGGTATTATTTTGTATAGCGGCTTAATCATGAGAGTATTCAATTCTGGACAAGGTCCCGGGGTTTTTCTACATTTGCGGTTTCCTTGTTAACAAAATATTGTTGTGTCATTTACTTTATATTTCCGCATTATAATTAAAGTAAATTGCACAAACGTTAATTCCTATTTACTTGATACGTGAATCCTATTGTGCTTAGTTAAGTATGAACCTTTGTATCAAGTAAACACACTTTGTTGTTGTATTGTCTCGATCTCGTATCCATAGACGATCACACAAAGTGTGAACCGATTTGCTGTATTGTGTCGACTCAGTCCATAGACAATCACTTTCGGGGAAAGGACTTATAGGAAGTAAAAGTATTAGCTTGAGGTATATTTGGGTACCCTCGTCTTTTCAATTGGTATCAAAGCAGACAAACACGAAAAGATCTAATAATCTGTGTTTGGTGCGATCCATCCTATAAGAATTGAATCTAATGAATGATTCAGTTAACGTAAAGCAAGACATCAAGAGTTTTGAATTAACACTTGATGATGGGATCTACGATTCAGTGTCTGAAGAAAACATCTCTAGAGATTCTACGAGACAATTTAATCTTGTTAATAATATAGAAACTGATGACGACTGGAAAATACGTCTACAAGAAAGGTTAGATGAAATTTCTGATGATGATTACTCAGATTTTGAACAACAAGTAGAAGAGGATATCTCAGAATACTCTAAACTGCTGGAACATTTGAAAAATGAAAAACTGAGAACTTCTTTTATTGGTTTTATGACTCCTCTTTGTCGTGAGAACAAGAAATTGAAGAAGGTGTTTCAAGGATATTATATTAGTTGCCGCATTGGTGATTCTTTTCTTAAAGATCGTACAGATGAGTTAAATTCTAAGAAATTAGAATGTGAAATTATTCAAAGAGATCTCTTTTTGTCGAAAAAGAAACTTGCTGAATTTGAAGCAATAGCTAATTCTCAACCAAAGAGTTTTGAAGAGAAAGAAGGTGTATATCTCTCATGAGAAAAACATCTTAAGGATGATCTAGTTGGTGCTCTTGATAAAATCAAGACATTGGAATAAGAAATTTTGGACCTTAAAAAGTTCAATGTCATCTCAAAAAATTTAACCTCAATGTTAGAGGCAAGTAAAAATCATCGTGATACACGAGGATTGGGATATAAGGGAATAAATGCTTCAAATATTAACAAAGAGGTAAAAAATTTTAAAGCTATTAATTCTTCTCAACCAGAGGCTTCCACTGTTGACAAAAGTGATACTATTTCTTGTAAAGAAGTAAAGCCAGTCAAGCCTAAGAATTGTGTTCAACCAGCAGCAATCAACGAGTGCACTTATGCTAATGTCAAGAAAGAAACAACATTGAACTAGGATAAGAAGAAGAAGAAGAAGAAGAAGAAGAAGAAGAAGAAGAAGAAGAAGAAGAAGAAGAAGAAGAAGAAGAAGAAGAAGAAGAAGAAAACTCGTCAAGCTCCAATGCAAGAGGATCCACAAAAAGGTAACACTAAAACTCATACTTCGTATATTTATACTAAGCATTGTTATTATTGTGGTAATAAAGGACACTTGCAATGTAAGATGCACTTTCTTTTGTATCAAACGAATTGGCTAAGATTGCTCCCTAAAGAAACTCAGATCGGTATTGTCCTAAGTTTAGGCAAAATAATTATTATAAAGATAGTTCAAATTTTGCATATCACTCATCAAGGTCATTTCATAAAAGACCCAATTATACAAAGAGATATGACTTTTTAAATGCAAAAACAAGATCTGATGTTCCAAATTGGAGAAAGGATGTTTCACAAAGTATTCAAAAGGACAATGATCCTATTGGTATGAAGGAGAAAGCTGCTCCTGCGAAACCCAACTCTAAGGGTCTGTTTGGCACATAATGTTTTGGACTACTTGCAGTTGCCAATGCAGGTAATTGCAAATACGCAGCATTGAAATCGCATGTAGTAACATTTTGGTGTTTAGCACATTATGTGAAAAATAGCCGTCTTATTTCTATTTTCTTGCTTAACAGTGTCTAAAAAAAATTAAATCAAGAATAATAGGTTATTAAAATCGTTGAGATTAAATTTACAAGTGAATCTTCTTGTTTGGATACTTATTCCTGATAGTATCCAGTTCGATCTAATGAGTAGCAAATATTCTTCAATTTTTTTATCTCTTCCCATTAATGGATCGTTGTTTATGTTTTTGTTTTCAAGATCAATGGATCAAAAGTGTTGGATGAAGAAAGAAATCACGACCATTTGATCAAACAAGAAAGACCTTGATCTATAATTTTAATTGTTCCATCAAAACCCAAAACGTAAACCTTCGATCTGGCTTTAATGGCAGAATCTACATCATGATTACCAAGGAACAAAGAAGAAAGGAATATCTAACCAAATCAACTGGAATTTAAGAAGATTTTGATGGTATTTACCCAACAAATTTATATCTTCTTTATTGTATGATTTGATTATGTTGTTAATCAAAAGTGTTCATCTTGATTGTGACAATTTCTTTTAACCCTAAGTTGTAGAAGTATTGAAGAAGAAGAAGATGGTGAGTATTTTGAGGGTTTTTTTTTTTTTTATGTTGGTCAAACCTAGTCAGGTGTATTTTGACAGAGGTAATAGAAGTAAAAAAAGGGCGACATTGGATTACTTCCCATATAGGTCTGCATTCTACTACGTCCTTTGGAGGTAGTCGAACTACCTAAGTAATCGTTATGTCGTGTGTTTGGGGCATGCCAAACACCTAATTGATGAATGCAGTCTCCAAATACCCCCTTTGACTGCACTCCCTCCTCCAACTACGATGTGCCAAACGGACCCTAAATGGGTCCCTAAGTCCTCCATATCTAAGAAGGGACCAAAAGTTAGTCACAAGAATGACTCTCAGCTATTAATTGTTGGTGACAATAATTACAAGAGTCTTCTTGAAAGGCTAAAGAAAGACATTATGTCTGAAATCTCTTGTACTAGTAAAAGTTGTGATAATGACACTCTTCATCACAAGTCAAAGATGAAAAACAAGAGATGGAACAAGAGAAAACAAACCAAGCAAGAGGTCAAGAATGATTCTGTCTTAGTCACTCGTGACGAACAAGACAAGACTGAACTTAACACAACCTAGTTATGTTAGAATGTGCATTCTCACCTTGGTGCTCAATTTTGAAATGTGAGGAAGCACATGATCTCTCGATTATTATATGACTAATTAACATCTTTAGGATATTTCTTTTCTTCTATACTCATACTTTCTCTATCTTTATTTGGGTTTTGAAAGAAATGGTAATTTTGAGTTTATGATGTTGATATCTACTGATCATATATGTGTAGTTCTTGTTTTTACGGTTAAAACGAGACAAAAATCAATGAATTCGGACATCGTATGCAAAAGTTATGTCAAAAACAGTTTAGTGTTTTGATTCATCACAATTAACACTAAGGAGGAACCGATCCTATGGAGAGGTGCCCATACGAAGAAGTGTAAAACTGTTTTTCCCATAACTTCTTCGTCAAAACTCGGAATAACCTCATTCTTTTTGCGTTATTTTCGCAATTCAATTCTATACAATATAGAGGTAATTAAAATACTTGATTCTTTGTTGAAAATTTATGGTGTATTGCATTTGTGTTTATGGGATGTCTGATTACAGTTTTCATGACCTTAATATTCGATCTCATAATATGTTGTGAACCCTTATGGTTTGGGTGATTTTTTGATTTAGTAGGATTAAGGTCTAGCCCATGTTGGTAGGCTTTATCAAAGGATCATGAGGGGTTCCTGTAGAAACAATATGTGAAAAAGTCACAATATGTTGAATCGGTTTTGGTTTAGCATAAAAACATATGTGTTTCGACGGTTTTTCAACTCTTGCTTGCAATTGTTAAAAATGATTGTCAAACTTTCTATGGTAAAGGTTGATTGTTGTTATTCTTTTGTTTTTGGCATGAGAATGACAACATAGTGGTATTTCGATATCAATTCTCCCGGAAGAAGAAAATGATGCAATCATATTTGGAGAAGTTGGATGCGAAATTGAGGTAACAATCTTGTTAGTTAATTGTTTTCCTGTTTTAATAAAAGCCCATTTTTATTTGATATATATATTACTTTTGCTTAAAAGAAATTGTCGGTACAATTGATGTGTTTATTCCATTATATATGTGTGGATGTTTGTGTGATTCAATTATTTCCAGTTAAGTAAAACTTTTGTTATCTTTCTTTGTTGTGTGATATCAATAGTTTAGGCTTACAAAATTTGGTGCAATTGCGGTGCTTTAATGTCTATGTTAATTCAATTGCTTTCAGTTAAGTAAAACAATTGTTATTTTGCTTTATTGTGTAGTATAAATTGTTTAGGCTTACAAAATTTCGGTGCAATAGTGAAACTTTGATATATTTATTATTTTAATTACTTTCCGGTTGAGGTGAATAATTATGCAAGTTGATTTATTGGTTTGTATGAATTATTTATGGCTTAACGAATGAATATGTTGACGGGATGAGTTGTTTAGTCCAATTCGATTCCGGATAAGATAATCTAAGTTAATTCTGATCTTAGTTAGACTTATCAAAGTGGAGATTTTGGTTATTCAAGCCTATCTGAATGCCTAAACAAGGAAATGCTAGTTAACTAACCTAGTATTTGGCTTGTTTAAAATCTAAAGGTCTAAGTTATATGGATAATTAGAACCTGATGAGAAAAATGGAGTTTATCTTTGTTTTGGTCTTATCGAATGAAGCGGTTGTATTTATACAATCGGTTTAGCAAAGGAACTAACTTACTTAGTTGATTTTTGGTTTGTTAAACTAGTTGGGAAAATTGCTTCGAGCAATTATTTCCTTGATAACATATCAAAACGTAATTACTTGTAGTTTCGGTTTTGATATTGGTTATCAAAAATGGTATGTGGAACCCTCGTGCTTGACTCAACTGGTTGCAAGTCTATTGTGAGATTTGTAAGCTCCTTTTCGTGTTGTCCTTTATTTTTTCGTTTCTTTGTCATTTTTGGGACCAAAAGGGGGAGAAATATATGGAATAAATAGGTGATGCTGGTATAAATTTATGGTTGATTGGTGTCACTAGGGAAGAGGACAATGGTGCTTGAACATTTATCTAACGAATGAGGAAAAACACAAACTAAGGGGGAGTAACACATTATATGATTGGGATAACAAAGACGTGCGGATTGAAAATCTACCTATCTCACCTTTAGGGGGAGTATGAGATTTGTTATAATAGTACAGCTGCTGCATTTTAAGGATTGAATGAATGCAGGTTTTGTGCTGTTGGATTCAGGAATCAAGCATATGTGTAATGAATTCTTGTAATTTGTTTATCCATATGATTGCAAGAGTTTTGTCACTAAAATTGACAAAGGGGGAGATTGTCAGAGCATTGCTCGGTTGAACCCACCAAGCGTTGGTATGTCAAGTTTGGTTGTCATATTTTAGTGAACCAAAACTCATTTAAGAGTCGCTTGATTTAAATGTACTAGAGTCAACTTCGTATAGGTTAGCTTGAAAGTATTAGGATGAGACATTACAAGTATTGTGAAGACTTGAAGAAGTGAAGAAGAACGGAGCTACAACCACAACATCATCCTTCCACTTGAGGTTAGTGATATTTGACTTGAACTGTTTCATTCCCTAACGTATCTTTCAAGTCGTGCATATTGAAAACATAAAACTGCGAAGCATGAACACTCTAGATAGACATAGTATTAAGGAATACAATATGAAGTTTCTTGCTTAACCATTAAATTTTGTATATAAGACATCGACATAATCGTATGAATGCTATTGTGATTATGTATGGGTATGAGGTGAGGATTTCATCCTAGGGAACAATGTTTACATGTGTTCTAAGGAAGTAAATTCATGATATGTGTTGTGAACCGAAAAGGAAATCTCCAGGCGTTATTGGGGTTATTCTTCATTGCATGTCTTATGAACGACCAATATGTGTGATTAGTATAACCGCTCATGACTTGTTTGTGTTCTTGGTAAAACTATTCACATGAGGCCTGACTTATGTATTGGTATGACTTTTATTAGTGAAACCAATCTTAAGTAATCACCTAGGGTATGATCGGGTTTGTGAGTGTCTGAATAATTATTAGGAGAAGGGGGGCCGATCCTAGTAATAGGTGCAGTGCATCACAAGGGAAACCGATCCTTGTATGAGGTGCAACAAGGTTTATGGAAGAAAGGGGAACCGATCCTATGAACATATGCAACACTTTTTTGGGAAGGGGGAACCGATCCTATGGGCATGTGCAGTGCATACAAGTTAGATACCAAATATATGTAGGGAACCTATCCTAGTACCTAGTCACCCGAATTATGGTAAGCTAGTGTGACTATGCACAGTACTCACATGGAGGTAGAACCGAAACTTGTTTTGGTAGAATCGTTAAACCCATGGTTTGTGATTGAGTGTTACTTGATCAATCACATAGTTCTTGAATGATAGATGAACCAATTCTAAACTTGTTTGAAAGTGTGGTAAAACGGTTTCAAGTGAGTAAGTATGAAAAATGACTTGCAAGAGTAAGATGGCAACACACTTTGAAAACGGTGCATTAATGCTTATTCTATATTGTTCAAAGATATTCCTTAAAGGCTAAGAAGGAAGTAAATCCCAAGATCGAATTTAAATAAGTTAATAATCCTTTTAATTAAGGGTTTTTAATTATTTATGGAAAATAAGAATTAGTAATGTGCATTTACTAGTTAAAGATTTTCCAAGGAGATTTTGGTCGTATTTTTGAACAGTGCATTCACAGGAATTATGAAAACCAAATTTGGTGTAGTACTGAAAAATATCTTGAGAATATTTTTTGTAGTTGCAGGAAATCCTACAACACACCCCTTATCATATCTTGATATTAATTTCTAGATCTACATATAAAAATGGTAGTAAAATTGCTATCATTATAAACGGACACCAAGATTTTTTACATGGTTCGATCAATATGATCTACATCCATGATTCTTCACTATGATTGTTTAAGTTTACATTTGATTTACATTGATAATTTCCATTAATGGAGTTCTAAATCTAGTTTTGGGGAAGAAGATGATAAAGAAAAATACATTCTCTCTCCTAAAATCTCTCTGCAAAATCTCTCTCTCTCTTCTAAAATTGTGTCCCCTCCTGCTCTTCTCTTTATATAGGTATCTTCATGGTAGGTGACAGCTCATATTCAACTCATATTTCCAATTTTTTAGGATTTTTGCTATGCTCCTTGCAGGCTCTGCTATGCTCCTCGCGAGATCTGCTATCGTGCTCGCGAGATCTGCTATTGTGCTCATGAGACTCATCTATAACCACAAAATCTTCATTTCCTACCTTGTTCTCGCGAGCTCCCACCTTGTGCTCGCGAGCATTCTCTCTAACTACAAAATCTTCACATCTTTCTCATGTTTTATGATGTCGTTGTCTATTACGTCATTCTTTGGATTATTCTGCGACGCTCGCAGAGTGTTGTTGAAGAACTCACAGAAATGTTGTTAATAATTTCGTAAGAATATTATTGTGGTGATATTCTGATCCTACATCTTGCCTATTTTTCCTTGAATATTTCTTTAAGAGCGATCTTTAAGGAAAAATCAATTGTTTCAGTAGTCTTTGATCTTTGTTGATAAAGGAACGAGCGAAAGAATACTGGACTTGAAAAGTACGTACTTGCCTCTATTCTTTTATGAAGTTCCATTTCTTTGCTAAGTAAATAAGAAGTATGTGAAGTATGAAGTATCCTTGAAGAAATATAAGAAGTACTCAATCCTCAAAATATAAGAAGTATCCGTCCTTGAATGAAAGTTATAAGTATTGAATCTACTCATGTGAAATTATTGCTTCATTTTTGGTGAGAATTCTTGTCCATTTTGGAAATGATTCTTGCCGAGTACATAAAGAACATAAAATGTTTTTCTTGGTAATCCATAGTTGCATCTGTTTATTATCTATGAAGGTAAAATCCTTGAGAAAATGTTAAATTAACGAATTGTTTCTTTATTCTTATCTTGCCTCTGCCTCATGCGATAAAATAATCATATTCTGCGAAATAATAACATTTCCTGCGAAGTTCTTGAATAGTTTGCGAGGTGCTGAATGAGTTTGGAAGTTTCTGAATGTGTCTGGAAGATTCTAAATGTATCTACGAGTTTATGAATGTGTCTGCGAGTTTGTGAATAACCCTGCGAAATTATGAATAGTGTCCCTGAAATATCACCGCGAGATTGTGAACAATGCTGCGATGAATAGTTCTGTGATGAATAGTGCTGCGAGATTGTAGACAATCCTCTTGATAGACTCTGAATAATATTTCTGAGAAATTCTGAACAATACTTCTGAGAGATTCTGAATAGTATTTCTAAGAGATTCTAAATAGTACTTGTTATCTCTCTTGCGATGAACAAATCTTTCCTGCATTCTTAAAAGAAAATAATTAATGTTTGAGATTATTCTATTGGTCTTATTTTGCCTTCCTAGTTAGAGGTCTTATTTTGCCAACTTTCCTTTTGTATCTGCGACAAAATCGCAGGATATCTTCACATTTGCATGTAAAAACCCATTGATCTTGCCTTATCCACATTTTTTCAACATCTCTGCGACAATATGATAAGTTTAAGCTCCCTTGCGAGAACTACATCTTATAACATTACCGTCTTGCGATGAAATCGCAGGACGTCTTTACACTTTCATGTAAAAACCCATTGATCTCATCTTATCTTTTTTCTCTTATGGCTTGTTGCCTCTGTATAATTTTCGTCACGCGACAATATGACAGGCCTAAATGTTCTTGCGATCATAAAGCCCCATGACATTGCCGTCTTTAGACACTTATCATCTCCCTAATGGAGGGTGCCGCCCTTATCTTTCCCATGGTTTCCCCTTCAAAGAGGGCACATCGGTCATACAAGACTAGCTCCTCCCATCCAGATTTTCCAACAACCTGTTATTTTCGCAGCCTCTTGTCCTTTATGCCTATATGGATTATAGTTACAAGACTGCACCCTAAGTGAGGTTTTCTTCGGGCCGAGTGCATCATAGACAAGACTTTCCAAGGATGGCCAGGGTAGTTTCGTACGCCCCGGGCACCCTTGACTCAACCGTGTACCTCGGCGCCTTGGTCATACTCTACACTCCTTAGAAGAGACCCTCGGTCGTCCAACCAGGGTATAACCTTATAAAGTTGGGAATACAAGGTACCTCTCCTGGATAGGTATCTCAAAGAGATGGACCCCTTTCTCTCCATGACTCAGGATCCTGGAGTGGTATAACCTTACCCCTGAGCCATGCAATCAGATACCCCCTTATATGACGCACTATTAGGTCTTACATTTGCCTCTTGCGAAATTTTATTCGCGAACTAGGGTGCACGCCATAAAGGTTCGTCCCATTCTTATGTCTCTGCGAAATTGTATTCGCGTTTCTCGCGATATTCTCGCGTTTCTTCATTCTTTCATTTATGTCAATTTTTTCATTTCTGTCATTTCTTCTTTCATTCTCATAATCATATTTGAAGTAAATATTCTTTAAAATCTTTTGAAATCTTAGAAATATTCTTTGAAATCTTGTGATTGTATCGCATTGGTAAATCAAGAATCTCTTTCTGTAAAAGAAATATTCTAAAGAAATCTTTGAAATCTTCTTTGAAATCTTGTGATTGTATCGCGTTTTTAAATCAAAAATCTTATGTAAAAGAAATTTTCTAGAGAAATATATAAATTGAATGTTCTCGTTTTTTTGTAATTTTGAAGTCTTTGTAATCTTGCGAGGATATCTCTTTTTTGGAAATTTAATCAATTTTTTTTGAAATCTTAGAAATCTTTGCGATAATTTCATTTTCTGTAACCTTTGAAATCTTCGAAAATTTTGAAGATCTTTAAACTTTTGCGATGATTTCATTTTTTATAATTTTTTGAAATCTTTGAAATCTTGCGATTGTATCGCTTTTTGTTAAGTCAAATAAAAAATCGTTGAAACCTTAGAATTTTTTTTTTGAAATCTTGCGATTGCATCAAAAATCTTTTATTTTCTATAAATAAAATATTCAAGGAAATGGTACTTAGTTTTTATGTGATTTTCTGTTGCTACCGTCTCTCGCGAAGTATTTGATTTGCTTGCGATATTGGCATCCTTGAAATGTATAAATCTCGCAAAAAGAATTGTAATTATCGCAGCAACAAAAAGAAGTATACGGGAGAAATGAGACTTGAACCCTTGATCTGCCCCTTGCATGTGCTCGCACCATACCAACTGTGCTAACCCTCTCTTGCGAAATTTGTCTGCGAAGTAATCACCAACTTTCTTCTTTGCGAAATAATCAAAGACCTCAACTTTAACTGGATAACTTTATCGCTTGCTCATGGTGGAGATTCATATTGCTCATTAATTAAAGCCTTTCGTGTTTCTTCGCAAGTATTTTGTGTTGCGAGCGTCATTTAGACTCCTAAATGAGTCTTTCGTGCTATTTATATATTTAAATGAGTCTTTTGTGGTATATATTTTAATTTGTCTAAATGAAGTTTTGTCTTCTGGAAATTTGAAGAAGCTCTGATATTTGCCCGATGCGTCATTTCTTCAGCTGCTACGCGCTTCTCTATTCATCCCATCGCTGCAGAGGTTTTCATAACAAGTGAAGACAAACACACATGGTAAGCATTTTCCAGGTAGTGATCATTCCTTCCACTGGCTTTAGGTGTTGGAATCTTGTACTTCTTTCTTCTTTTGCATTAATGTAAATATCATTGGAATCTTGCACTCCTTCCTAAATGGTGAAATTAATGGAAAATATTCTGTCTCATTTCGTGTTTGTGTTCCAGCGATTCTACTCGTTGTCGTTGTTGTTGTGATTCTACTCGCTGCTGGAAATGCTTGTTTCCTCTAACTGCTATCGTTGTTACGTCATTCAATTTCATTCTTTGGATGAATGTTCCAAGCAAGTTGGTTCGCCAAATGGAATTACTCTTGTAAAAATGTGGGATTACTCTTTACGTAGCATGTGCCCCTATCAAAATCATGTTATAGCAAATTGTCTTATTTACAATTATAACAAATTGTCTTGTTTACAATTATAGCAAATTGTCTTCGCTGGTAATATGGCATTATGGATTTCAAGAGCTTTGGCGGTAATCATCGATGTCTCTTCTGCTTTATCCCATGTAATCATCGCTGTCCCTTCTGCTTTTTCCATGTTATCTTTCCTTCTTTAAAATGAATTTCTTTTTTTTTAAAACAAATTTTTTATTTTATACACGTGTTAGCATGATGAAGTAAGCTTCGTCTATGTTCTTTTTTCTCAATTAAACTCTGTTGGAACTTTCCTCCTTGCCAGCTAATTTCCCCTTATACTTAGACGAAATGATTTCTTCGTTGAAACACAACTATATTCTCTTTTTCTCCGCATATGCTGCACTCTATCTCTTCACAACAGTGGCGATAATCGCTAGTGCCCATCGCAGATGGTAATTATTCTCCAATGGCGGCATTTAAAATGTCCAATAGCTGTTTATATCCTTCTTATTGCCTGGAGTAGATTTTTGATTTTCGCCAGTGACTTTCCTCCAAAGTTGAATTGTCGTGGCATAATGAAAATGTATTGCGATATTCTCTTTTGGCAGCTGACTCCATGAGAGTAACAATCTTCCCATCTGCTCCTATTTGTCTTCGTTTAATTATTGCCTTCTTTGTAGGAGCAAAATATAATGTGAGTCATTTGGCTGCGAAATGATAGTTCCTACACTATGATGTCACGTCAGCAACCAAAACAAGAGTGTTGAATATAATTACGAAATGATATCATATAATTATTCTTATTATATACTTATATGCTGAAATATATGATAGTTAAATATACTGTGAGTCATTTGGCACTATATGGGAAAATATAACTATGGCAAATATAGGATTGTTATCAATTTGTCGTGATATGATATGTGCTCCTATTTGCATGTTGGAAAGTTTTGCGTTGATTCTCGCAAGTTGGTGATTTGGCAAGAATGCATGTTTGTTTTTCTTCGCAACTGATGGTTTTGTGTATTCCCTTTTTCTCATTGATGGTTGGAGTTGGTTTTCTTTGTTTGATGCTTACGGAAATATGCTGCTTTGGGTTGCATCACTGTGTTGATTTTTCTTCTCTAGAACGAAGTGACTGGTTCTGGTTTTTCCTTGTTAGTGTTTAGAGAAAACTTCAGTCATACATGCTGCAAACGATAAATAAATTTGGGTTAGTAGTTTATAGAGCATTAGGATGAGTGATTTCTCCCTGCGAAGAATGAAAACTTTCAATGAAATCTATTTGTTTTTGTTCTTACGAAATGTAAATCTCTAATTAACAGAAAATCTCGAAATTTGACATCTTTAGAGATTCATTAAACACATTTGTAAAACGAGGTTTGGTTACTACAAATTCGTAGCAAAAACATTTTTAGATTCAAGACTTCCTTAATAAATCAAATTTCTGCAAAAAGCAAAGTTTAGGTTTTATAAAAAATTTACTTTTCAATTTTTGTTTTGAAATTCCCAGATCCGAAAAATGAAACAAAGAATAAGAAAAGTGAGAAGAAATTTGTCCTTTTTTTTAATGATTTGTTGACATAATTTTGCTGGTCTTTTCTTCAGTTGCCTCTTAATATATCTCCTTCTCTCTATTTGTTGTATAATCATGAGCTTTCTTTGTAGCTTCCATATTCGATCTTGAAGTTTTTAGATCTAGTGAGATCCAATTCTAATGATAGCCAACTTCTTTGAATCTTCTTCAATTTGACAAGTAGTTTTCCCTGTTTCTAGTGCCAAAATGTAGTTGCAGGAAATCCTACAACACACCCCTTATCATATCTTGATATTAATTTCTAGATGTGCATATAAAAATGGTAGTAAAATTGCTATCATTATAAACGGACACTAAGATTTAATACACGGTTCGATCAATATGATCTACATCCATGATTCTTTACTATGAATTTTTAAGTTTACATTTGATTTACATTGATAATTTCCATTAATGGAGTTCTAAATCTAGTTTTGGGGAAGAATATGATAAAGAAAAATACATTCTCTCTCCTAAAATCTCTCTGCAAAATATCTCTCTCTCTTCTAAAATTATGTCCCCCCTTCTCTCTCCTGCTCTTCTCTTTATATAGGTATCTTCATGGTGGGTGACAGCTCATATTCAACTCATATTTCCCATTTTTTAGGATTTTTGCTATGCTCCTTGCAGGCTATGCTATGCTCCTCGCGAGATCTGCTATCGTTCTCGCGAGATCTGCTATCGTGCTCACGAGACTCATCTATAACCACAAAATCTTCATTTCCTACCTTGCTCTCGCGAGCTCCCACCTTGTGCTCGCGAGCATTCTCTCTAACTACAAAATCTTCACATATTTCTCATGTTTTATGATGTCGTTGTCTATTACGTCATTCTTTGGATTATTCTGCGACGCTCGCAGAGTGTTGTTGAAGAACTCACAGAAATGTTGTTAATAATTTCGTAAAAATATTATTATGGCGATATTCAGATCCTATATTTTTCGGTTTTGGAAATTCCTTGGTGTCCAAACTTCCTTGTCTATAAATACTTTGAGTTTGCATTTCTAGCAAACTAATCCTGCGTAACAATATACTTCCTCTTTTGTCTTTGTAACTGGTGAAGCCACCTATCGGAGAGAAGAATAATCTAATTAGGTGAAATCTCTTACGGCCGCTCAATTTAAAGTCTTCTTTGGGATTGAGAAGCTGTAGCGCGACCCGTTGGTGGGAAACTAGATATTGCGGTTTATCTTTAGTTTTTATATTGATTTGTTTGACTAACGGTGGTTGAACTTTGATTGCACCTAGTTTGTTTATGCTTGAAAATCTTCTCTTCTGATATAAGATTCACTCAAACTAGTTCAGGGTTTCGACAGGGATCTTTACACTGTTGTTAGATCTAACGACGATTTTGTGATAATCCATTGTTAACAGACTCCGTTCTGTGTGTGATTAATCACAAGAGATTCAAGTAGTTGTGTGCATGTGTTTATTGAAGATCTAAGAAGATTTGAAGACGAAGAAGAGATAGAATATTTTTGAATTGGTGTTTATAATCTTTGGTGTGCACAATACTTGTTTGGGAAAAAGAGGATCCAATTAATAATCGGTTTATCCTTGTGGTAGATTGGATTGATTAATTGAGGAAGATCGGCATCAATACATTTACTTGGGATTAAAGGTATTGATTGGATTAATCTTAACAATTGACTTTGGGTGATTGAACATAAGATAGATCTTGGAACCTGGCAAAGGAGTTTATGTTAAGATAAACAAGGGAACCTTTGCGCAACTCATATCACTTGGTTGAAGAGAGTTTATACCAAACAGATTTGTTGTTCCTTTACTATTTGGAATACGAACCAAAGGAATTGGTCCAAGTACGTGACGTGTTTACAGGTTGGAGGCGTGGGAATACAGACGGAACTAGGTGAACTATAGGTTTAGTTGCTTGGTCTCAACTATACGAAGTTGGTATTATTTTGTATAGCGGCTTAATCCTGAGAGTATTCAATTATGGACAAGGTCCGGGGTTTTTCTGCATTTGCGATTTCCTCGTTAACAAAATCTTGCTATGTCATTTACTTTATATTTCCGCATTAATTGTTTTATTATAATTAAAGTAAATTGCACAAACGTTGATTCCTATTTACTTGGTACGTGAATCCTATTGTGTTTGGTTAAATCTGAACCTTTGTATCAAGTTGTTGATGGTGTTTTTTAGCTTAGGATTAAAATCGTAAAACATTAAACCCTAGCAGACAGTGATGTCACAATATTAAAAAAAAAAGCATTTACTAGGCACATTTACTGAAACCTTTAATGTGTCTCTAAATAATTATCGGGGTATCTTTTTCAAATTAGGGTTACGACAAGCCAAACCCTAATTCCCACGTGTGCCAATGAAAAATCATGCCAGCCACACCAACCGCGCCAAAGCATGCCAACCATGCTAGCCGCACCTCTGTGCCAATGGCAAATCATTCCAGCCACACCAACCGCGCCAAAGCATGCCAACCATGCTAGCCGCACCTCTGTGCCAATGGCAAGTCATGCCAGCCACACCAACCACGCCAAAGCATGCCAACCATGATAGCCGCACCTTTATGCCAATGGAAAATCATGTCAGCCACACCAACCGCGCCAAAGCATTCCAACCATGCTAGCCGCATCTCTGTGCCAATGGAAAATCATGTCAGCCACACCAACTGCGCCAAAGCATGCCAACCATGCTAGCCGTGCCTCTGTGCCAATGGCAAATCACCCCAGCCACACCAACCGCGCCAAAGCATGCCAACCATGCTAGTCGCACCTCTGTGCCAATGGAAAATCATGCCATCCACACCAACCGCGCCAAATCATGCCAACCATGCTAGCCGCACCTCTGTGCCAATGGAAAATCATGTCATCCACACCAACCGCGCCAAAGCATGCCAACCATGCTAGCCGCACCTCCGTGCCAATGGCAAATCATGCCATCCACACCTAGCGCGCCATGCCAAATGCACCTCTCCATGGACCCATGCCGCGACACCATACTTGCCTTCACTACGCGGATAGCAAAACGAAGGCGTGCAACAATCAACGGTTGCCCTTCAATCCCAGGAGAAAATCCTAGCCGTCTAAGGTTACCAAAGGACCTTTGCCCCCAAAACCCTAGCTTGGTCATGCGCCTAGCCCAAGCTAGTCACGCCATGCACCTATGGCAAACCCTTGGCCCCACATGCCAAGCTAAAGCCGCACTTAGCCCAAGCTATCCGCGCCATGCCAAACGCACTCTGCCTTGGCCCTAGCTATGCTAGTCACATCATGCCAAGCCAAATGCCCTTGCCTTAGCCCTAATCACGCCATGCGCCTATGGAAAACCCTTGGCCCCGCATGCCAAGCCAAAACCACACCTAGCTCAAGCTAGTCACGCCATGCGCCCATGATAAACCCTTGGCCCCACATGCCAAGCCAAACCAAACCTAGCCCAAGCTAGTCGCGCCATGCTAAACACACTCTGTCTTGGCCCTAGCTATGCTAGTCACACCATGACAAGCCAAACTCCCTTGCCTTGGCCCTAACCACGCCATACACCCATGGAAAACCTTTAGCCCCATATGCCAAGCCAAAATCGCACCTAGCCAAAGCTAGCCATGCCAAAGGCAAACCCTTGGCCCCACATGCCAAGCCTAACCTAGATGCGCCACCCTGTTGGCCTTCCCTACGTGGCCACCAAAACGAAGGCGTGCAACAATCAACGGTTTCCCTTCAATCCCAGGAGCAAATCCTATCCATCCAAGGTTACCAGACGACACATGGTAACCTTTGGCCCGAAAACCTAAGTTTGGCCATGCCAACGACATGCCAACCTAGATGTGCCACCATGTTGACCCTCACTACGCAGCTACCAAAACAAAGGCGTGCAACGATCAACGGTTGCCCCTCCTCTCAAGATGCAAAATCTCAACCGTCGAAGGTCACCAGGCTAGAAAGTTTCCCGAGCTTGACTTGCCAAGCCACAACAACGTGCTACATGTTTTCCAAAAACATTCGAGACATCAACACAAACTGGGGGATACTCATTAGGGTATTGGTTTGGTGGTCTATAGCGTGCGGCATACACAAATGCTCGTTTCAAGATAGTGTAATAAGAATAAGACGATTAGTAAATTCAAGAAGCAACCGTGAAACGCTCTTTCATTATGGAACATCAATTCCATCAATATCAGGCGTTACCACCTCTTCATATTTAACTCATCCGTTTTCTTTTCTTATGAGTCCATAGTACGTTTCTTTTTAGACTTGTATAAATAGGCTTACCTATTTCCACCAGAGACATAAGTTTTTGGTCAGGGAAAAATACCACACTCAGAAAGGAAACTCTTGTTATCTTTCTCAAAGCTTTCACCTTATGATACAAGTCAAGTACTACTCTTCCAGAATTATTCTGGTCACAACACTCTCTTCGCTTTCCTCCCTAAACCAACCCTTCTCCTCCACTTTGTGACCGAAGAGTATGGAACGACCATTTCTTGGTTTAGGCCGGACTTGTACAGATTAATCTCTCGAATCTAAAGTACTCCCTTGCAGTACATTGTTTAGGGTTTAAATTGTTTCTCACTTTCACACCTGCAATTACTGAAATCAGCAGAAACCATTTTCACCTACAAACAATTGGCGACCATAGCGAGAGGTTCGATCTTTCAGTTACAATGTCAATTTTCAACCAGCGATCTCATTCTTCGACCCAGACGTCAAGATGGTAGAGGAAAGCGATCCACTCTGAATCAGTTACTCGACGGCTTGATTATCAGTCATGACACGATGAGGGATGACTGGGGACTTCTCATATGATCAGTCATGACACGATAAGGGATGACTGGGGACTTCCTAGAGGTTAAAAGCAAAACGATCCGCCCGATGGTCAACGATGCAGTTATCAGATAACTCAGCAACGACTCAGAAAACTGGGACTTCCCATGACCATGTTTCTCGAAGAAAAAAAAAACTTGGTCCTACACCTGGAAAGTTTATTTTCATTAGAAGACCTGGGAAACCGAGTAAGTCTTATCTAGATAAAAATATGTGGTTTGCTTTTTCATGTTTTGATAAAACCTATAACCATGTTTCATCCCATGTCATCTACCAACACATGGTTTCATGGTTTTCCTGGGATGTCTGCGTCACTTCATTCATAGCCAAAGATAATTCCATTCTAAACACTTCATTTAAAAAAATAAATATATAATCCAAAACCGTCAAGGTAGCATTTATCTATTAACCCGAGAAAATCATAAAATCAAAAACCAAAAAACCAGGCCTCTCATTTGCCTTAAAAAAAAAACCCTAAAGATAAGAGGTCCAAAACACAAATATATATTCAAGGGAAGTTTTCTAACAGCGGCTTGCTCCTTTTGGAAAAGGCCTCTCTCGTGCTTTGGAGAGCCGCCCTCTTAAGTTTCAGCTTCCTGCACAACTTCTTGAATTCCGCTTCCTGTTTCTTCATCATGTCTGCGGAAGGACCTTCAACTGCTTCGGCCAACGACCTTTCAACATCAGAGAGACCTTCAATGAACCGGAGAACATTGAATTCGAAGCCCATGCACATGTCATGATGGAACTTCCATCTCGAGATTACATCCTCAGAAACTGTATGACCAGTCACATTGCACATCTCATCAATCGAAGACAAGGCTTCCTCCACAAGCTTGACCAACGCATGTCGACTAGTGATATTCTTAGTCGTGGAAATGTGACTGTATCTTTCCCAAATCTTGGTGTACAATGTCGCATGTTTAGCTAGCACGCTAAATCCACCAATCAACACATGACCTAGGAAAGGGGCCAGATATGGAGGATTGAAGGTGTCACCTGCAACTGAATCAACAACTGGCAGGAGATCCCTAACTACGATTTCACCCCCTGAAATGATCTCCTCCACCTGAGTCACGGAAGCGCCCTCGGGACGATGAATCTCCATGTCCAAATCGCTAGCTGGCACAGTTTATGTAGTGGGAATCACGGATACGTCCTTGCTCTGGTGGTCTTCCACTTCAAGATCATCCCCCGGAACGGTTTCCTCCTAAAAAATCAAAATTTAGTTTTACTGCAAAAAAAATGGAAAGAAGAAAAACATGGAGGGGACTCACCGATTCGGTTTCATGACTAGAGGAAGATTCAGGACTGTTATCTGAAGAACTACTCTCGCCATCGCTGGACTTTGAACATTCATCCTTTTTGGAATCCCCATCACCATGGATGAGCTCGGCACCGCCACCTTCTGTCTCTAAAAACGACGCTTTCTAACTACTTGCAAGTTTGTCAAAGGCGTTCGTGCTGCTGAAACCCTGGACGATATACAAGGACGCATTATCAGAAAAGAAACAAGAATACACATGATCCAGCTAAAGTCAAGAAAGAAATCGTACGTACCCGCATATTGGATGAACTAAAAGTCAGTAGAGATGTGGAATCTAACTGGAAACCGCCTTCACGATTCTTAGACCTTCGCTCCTTCACTTGGGGACTGTCCACATACAGACCGACGGATTTCCTTTTGTTTAAATAAGTATCCCTCAACAACGGATGTTTCGCTAAAATCTCGGTGGAAGGCCTACCACGAGTGTTCTCCACTATGGATTTCACAAATTCCCGGATGACGAGGAATTCACTCTGCCAGAATGCATTATACTTGGAGGTAGTCGACGGATTTCATTCCGAAAGCAAGAAATGGAGGCTTCTGCCGGCGCAAGAGCACTAGCATCGAGAACAGTTGATAACGGGATTTCTTGAAAAACAGGCTGATGAACAAGTGGAACCCCTTGGTCAAAACCCATATGTCAAGCAACCCTATCAACATTGTAAGAGATCGCTTTGCAATCTCCTCAAAAAAAAGATGGCACGTGGCCAGGCGTGCAGCTACGCATGAACACCATCTCTTCAATGCTCATGCCCTCTTCATCAGAAGACAAAGACATATTTGAAGCATGAGCAAAGGTACTAATCTGAGTTATGGGCGCATGCACCGGATCCCATGGGCAAAAATTAACCGCATACGAGTTTTCAAGAAACTTAATCAGTTTTGGACCAGTTTTTCGGCGCCTGTTCGACCAACGCAGTATTCTGGAGCCACCCCAAGACTCAGGAAGTATAGCCAACGGTTTCGGGGCATACTTATCGAAATACTCCCACAACCATGCCTGGAGAAAGGCGGCATGAACATACGAATCCACTTTCATATGACCGTTCGAGGCGTGCATGTCCGAAACCAGCTGATCCAGGCGTGCATACAGAGAACCAAGAAACAAACCACCGAGGGGGAGAGCGACGCCCTTTGCTAATTTTATGGCAAATGTGATAAGTCCCTGTCTTATCTCTTTCTTGCCCGAGTCGTCGTCAAAAATATCCATGGATAGCCAAAGATCCAAGAACGCCGCGACATGAAGTACTCTATTCTTATGGTTTGACTCCAACTCGTCAAGAAACTACTGAGACACCCACCAGTCATAAAAGCACTTCGTCTCGTTTTCCTTCCAAACGAATCCATTTGACTTCGCAACTAGGGTGTCCCGAATTTCTTCTTCGTCTACAGATAGCCTGACGTCGAGGTTTCTAATTACATGAAGATTTAACAACACAGCCACGCACTCCAAAGAAATGGTCATTTCGCCCCACCTGCATACGGCCGTATGGGTGTCTGGACACCATCAGGAAACAAAAGCAACCAACCCTGGAATGTCTTTCCTAATCTGAAGCACTGTGGAAGCCGCAACAACGTCAACAATCTGCGCCCTAGTCAAATTAGTTTTTACGGGTTCCTGGTCCATCATAAATCGCGTCCATTTCTCAAAGGAACGCAACGGACTTGCAGGGATTTTAAAGTCAATAGAAGAGGCACGATATTCTTTCCTCTGAAGGAAAAACCTTATTACGCCTCCTGGCCGAACCGATCGATCCTTTCCTTCACTTTCCGAGTTGGTTAGAAGGATCGGCACGTATTGGGGATAGTTTCTCCTAATCGTGGCTGATACCATGAAGAACTCGTCATCTATGTTTGGCTTGGAATTACCCCCATCCCTCGGTACCGCAGAAATTGTTGACATCTTAACCAAAATTCTCTTACACTGTTTTCACCGCTGCGATAACTACAACGGAACAAGAAGAGTAGGGATTATTACATAAAGCGTGTAAAAATTATTCAATTGGACGCAAGGGAGCCATCTCGGGCACAAACTAGTTGGTTTCAAAGTCCTTTCGAGCATACGCGATAAAATGAGGACTCTCATGCTCTACATCACCACTACATGCAGAAGGAAACTCACGCTCAGCCAGATAGACGCGCCAAAAAAAAGGGGGACCATGCACACGGCTACACCAAGACAAGGAGTAAACCCTAAAAAACTAGGTTTTCATGGAAAAGGGATAGCAATTACTATCGCGTTCTTACTTTGCACAGCGAGTTGAGGCGGTAAACATTACTACGATCATGGAAAGGTACACCTACAACTAGGGTTTTTCACCAATACAAGAAAACAAAAGAAAAAGCAAGTCACAGAGGAATTACTGGAAGACATACTTAATCCGCTCGCCCACTTCACCGCTACCAAGCAACAAAAGAAGAAACAATAAAGGCGTGAATCAAAGGGAGAGGCCAGCCATCCTTTTTATAGGCGTGATACTTGGGAGTTCGAACAAGAAGAAGATTTCCAATTTTGAGCCAAGGAAGGAACTGAGGAAACCGATCCCGCAAAGACCAATTTCCACATCCAAGACCACTCACGCCATACCACGGCCCCACCATGCCTAGACGTCCTTGCACGTTCCACCATGCCATTTCCGCGGCCCCCCTGCCAATCCATTCGCTCCATTGCCACAGCTCCATCATGCCTAGCCGTCCTTGCACGTTCCACCATGCCATTTCCCCCTGCTAAGCCATTCGCTCCATTGTTGCGGCCCCAATATGCCTAGCCGTCCGAGTACGTCTCGTCTTGTCAAGGCCACGCTATGCCAAGCCGCTTGCTCCACTGTCGCGACCTTATTATCCACGCGTGTTTACCTTACCAAGACCACATCACCTCTTGGCCCCTCGAGCCATGCCGCCCACTTGCGTCGCCTTCCAAGATCGCGCCCCCCTTTTCCTTGGATATGTACGACCAGACCAAGCCGGTAACTTTTATCTCACCACTCCACGGTCTGCATTCCCAGTACAACTTACACAGGGCCGCAAACACGGGAAGCCAAAACTCTCTTTACCACACAAAAAGGTTAGTCAAATTCTCCTGACCATCTTTGCAATGATTTACACCTCGATTTCGTCCTTGTCTGTCACCATCATATGCTTACCTCGCAACAAGGCACCTGTTCCGAGCTAAGCAGGGGACTTAATATTGATGGTGGTTTTTAACTTAGGGTTAAAATCATAAAACACTAAACCCTAACAAACAATGATGTCACAACATTTAAAGTAACAAGCATTTACTAGGCATATTTACTAAAACCTTTAATGTGTCTCTAAATAATTATCGGGGTATCTTTTTTTAAATTAGGGTTACGACAAGACAAACCCTAATTCCCACGTGTGCCAATGGAAAATCATGCTAGCCACACCAACCGCGCCAAAGCATGCCAACCATGCTAGCCGCACCTATGTGCCAATGGCAAATCATGCCAGCCACACCAACCGCGCCAAAGCATGCCAACCATGCTAGCCGCACCTCTGTGCCAATGGAAAGTCATGCCAGCCACACCTACCGCTCCAAAGCATGCCAACCATGCTAGCCACACCTCTGTGCCAATGGAAAGTCATGCCATCCACACAAACCGCGCCAAAGCATGCCAACCATGCTAGCCTCACCTCTGTGCCAATGGAAAATCATGCCATCCACACCAACCGCACCAAAGCATGCCAACCATGCTAGCTTCACCTCTGTGCCAATGGAAAATCATGCCAGACACACCAACCGCACCAAAGCATGCCAACCATGCTAGCCACACCTTTGTGCCAATGGAAAATCATGCCAGCCACACCAACCGCGCCAAAGCATGCTAGCCACACCTCCGTGCCAATAGCAAATCATGCCAGCCACACCCTACCGCACCATGCCAAACGCACCTCGCCATGGACCTATGTTGCACCACCATACTTTCCTTCACTACGCGGCTATCAAAACGAAGGCTTGCAACAATCAACGGTTTCCCTTCAATCCCAGGAGAAAATCCTGGTCGTCTAAGGTTACCAAACGAACTTTACCCCTAAAACCCTAGCTTGGTCATGCGCCTATCCCAAGCTAGTCACGCCATGAGCCTATGGAAAACCCTTGGCCCCATATGCCAAGCCAAAGCCGCACTTAGCCCAAGCTAGCCGCGTCATGCCAAACGCAATCTGCCTTGGCCCTAGCTATGCTAGTCACATCATGCCAAGCCAAACGCCCTTGCTTTGGCCCTAATAACGCCATGCGCCTATGGAAAACCCTTGTCCCCGCATTCCAAGCCAAAACCGCACCTAACCCAAGATAGTCACGCATGCGCCTATGGAAAACCCTTGGCCCCACATGCCAATACAGACCAAACCTAGCCCAAGCTAGCCGCGCCATGCCAAACGCACTCTGCCTTGGACCTAGATATGCTAGTCACACCATGCCAAGACTAATGCCCTTGCCTTGGCCCTAACCACGCCATACGCCCATGGCAAACCCTTGGCCCCACATGTCAAGCAAAAATCGCACCTAGCCAAAGCTAGCCACGCCCTAGGCGAAAACGAAGGTGTGCAAAAATCAACGGTTTCCCTTCAATCCCAGGAGAAAATCCTATCCATCCAAGGTTACCAGATGACACATGGTAACCTTTGGCCCGAAAACCTAAGTTTGGCCATGCCAACGGCATGAAAACCTAGCCGTGCCACCATGATGACCCTCACTACACGGCTTCCAAAACAAAGGCGTGCAACGATTAACAGTTTCCCCTCCTCTCAAGATGCAAAATCTCGACCGTCGAAGGTCACCAGGCAAGCAATCTCCATGACCGATTTGTATTAATGCTAAAATTTGTTTGATAAATAGATTAAACTGACTTTCCTGGAAGAATTCACAGGGAGAGTACTAAAGCCAATAGATTTAGACATCTGAATGTCAGTAACACCTTTGAGTATTAAATCTAAGGTGTGTTGAAGTTGACCAAAATAATTGCCATTCAACCTCAGTTTGCTTTTTCGTTGAACATGTCCATCATAAAAGAGACATACTTTCTGATCACCGGTGTGATTAGAGCAGTGTAGTTAAAATCGCTCTCCAAGGTCGATTACTCGCCGAGTAACAACTAGAGGCTATATGAACGAGGGGCTTTCCGATTCCAAGCCATTCCCGACTTTAAGCGATTAAGACGGCCGATTACGTCGATTTAAACCGATTTTTGAGCAAAATGATTTTTCCGAGTTCGCCTTGCATGCACTTAAATTAGAAAAGAAATTTTTCGTTGCCCCTCAGATAAGAGTTATAAAATAGAAAAACTTCTAAATACATGATAAATACGTTCAATAAATTAATATTACACACTTAATTACACGATAGTATAATTTTTTTAATTTTAATTAGGTAAAAATCATTACCTATGAGCAGCAATATATAAGTTATTAATAAATAGATTCTGAGTATTAGACCGAGTTTTGGCGATTTCCAAGTCCATCCTTGTTACTCCTCGCTCCCCAATCGAGTAAGACCGAGGAACGATTCCAACTACTTTGGATTAGAGGGAGTAAAATTAACAACATTTGAAGATTTCTTCCTTTCGTGAGATGTGATGATTCCTTGATTAGTGGAAGTAACAACCACATCTTTAGCAGACGGAAGGGTTTGCAATTTAGCTTATGAAGTAGGTTTTATTAGAGAAAGATGATTACATGTAGTCATATTTTCTAACATCACTGTTGTGTCAGCAACAATTGGTATAGTGGACTCCGTGGAGCATCCTTTACATTGAATAGAGAGATTACTCAATAAACGTTCTATTTCTAGGGCATCTTCCTTGAGTTTATCCTCGAGGAAGATTCGAGAAGAACAAACTACATCATTTTCCTCATGAAGAACCCTTAATTGGGAATCACGATTTTTTACCATACCAATCATCATATTGACCTTGTGTTTCAGCCTATTGATTTCAACTGCCTAGATTCTAACAAGATTTAGAATCGGTGCACTCTCTTGGATTGTTTCCCTTTCTACTTTAGAATTAGACTCGTCAGTAAGATAATTAGGGTAACACATATCAATACTTATCTTTTTCGTGGGAACAGAATGTTCATCTATATGCGAGATCGACAAGTCTTTATCTTTAATAGATTTCATAGAAACATAAATTTTGTCTTTGGTGATGCATTTGTTAGAGATAGCACTACTATCCATAGAGTCAGATTGCTACAAACACAGACTTATGAGGTCTTTAACGTGTTTTCCTGCTCTGATACCAATTGCAAAAGCGGGGGTATAACAACAATAACCAATATTTCGTTCGGTAATCTGTATGGACTGACTCCAATATAATTCCAAGAGAATCAACTAGACAATCAGACTCAATCAAGAAAATATATCCAAGAGTTATATCTATATTTCTCAATGTCATCATCAAATCAAACATATAGAATCCGTGAGCCTGATTATTATGAGAAACAACTTTAACGGTAACCAATATTTCGTTCGGTAATCTGTATGGACTGACTCCAATATAATTCCAAGAGAATCAACTAGACAATCAGACTCAATCAAGAAAATATATCCAAGAGTTATATCTATATTTCTCAATGTCATCATCAAATCAAACATATAGAATCCGTGAGCCTGATTATTATGAGAAACAACTTTAACGGTACCAAAGATAAATGTTCAAGTGTCAATCAATTTTAATCAACAACCAAAGGTTAAATTTACCAACTGATTGAACTTACACACAAAATGTGATATTTTAATTATATAGAAAATATAATGCAGAAAATAAATAATACAGACACCATAAATTTTGTTACTGAGGAAACCGCAAATGCATAAAAACCCTGGGACCTAGTCCTGATTTGAAACCACACTGTATTAATCCGCTACAGACACTAGCATACTACAAGTTAACTTCGGACTAGAATGTAGTTGAGCCCTAACCGATCTCACACTGATCAAGGTACAATCTTATTCCTTACGCCTCTAAATACCAGCAGGACTCTACGCACTTGATCCCTTTAGCTAATCACACCCACAACTAAGAGTTACTACGACCAAAGTCGAAGACTTGATAAACTAATTTGTCTCACACAGAAAAGTCTATTGATAAGAATTTTTGTTCTGTCTTTTGATAAATCAAGGGGAACATGAACCAATTGACACACCGAACTTATATTCTCGAAGAATAACCTAGTGTTATCAATCACCTCACAATAATCTTAATCGTATGGTAGCGAAATAAGATATTATGGAATCACAAACAATGAGACGAAGATGTTTGCGATTACTTTTTATCTTGCATATCGGAGATTAAATCTCAAGCAAATCTTAGAGAAGATAGTACTCAATCACGATAGAAAATAACAAGATCAGAACATGCAACTACAGATAAATAGTTGGGTTTGGCTTCACAATCCCAATGAAGTCTTTAAGTCGTTAACATACATGGTTTTGGAGAAAACCTAAGGTTAAAGGAGAATCGACTCTAGTCGCAAATAGTATCACACATGAGGTGTGGGGATTAGGTTTCCCAGTTGCTAGAGTTCTCCTTTATATAGTCTTCAAATCAAGGGTTGCAATCAATGTTACCTTGGTCACAAAGCATTCAATATTCACCGTTAGATGAAAACCTGATTAGACTCAAGCTAATATATTTCAACCGTTAAATCGAACTTAGCTTGTTACACACAAATTAAAAGTGACTTCATTTAGATATGAGTAACCGTACCTAAACATGTGCACCTTGTTGGCTGAACAATAGTTAACCGAAGTTAGCCATATGAACACTTTCATATCAACCTTATTCATCTTAACCATAACTAGTTCAAATGAAACTAATTCTAGAGTTATTCAATTGTTTATATTATCATAAAAGTATATAAGATACAATTGAAGCAAAATCGATTTTGATTCACTCGAATCAATTCATGAAAATTATAGCCACAATTTGCAAAAGATTGTATTCCTAATTATATAAATGTATTAGTTCATGAATAAACCGATTTTAGAACATTACCTACTCAAGTATGCGACTGGGTATGCATACTCAAGTGGCCAGAACAAGTTTGGGTTCGCCAGTATGCGAAAGGGTAAGCACTACGCATAACATTTAAACTCAGTTAAATCTCGGAACTTGAAACTCACGCCAGTACGCATACCGGTATGCATACTGAGTTCCCACACTTTCATAAACCAACCAGTACGCATACGAGTATGCATACTATGGTTCCTGGACTTGGAATATCTTGCAACAATTAGCATACAAGTATGTATACTGTGTTATATCCATGGCTATTTGTTATAAACTCCCATTTAAATCATTGAAACATTCTTAGAAGACGACAATAGCTGTCTCACACAAACTATTAGCTTCAAAGTAATTTTCAAGTGATCGAATGATCAATACGAAACATTCCGAGTCTACATCAAATGATTGTCTCACACAAATCATGTAAGATGTTACAAGGCAATTTTTATATGAACATCTTTTTACTTTTGTCAAGAATATAAGATGAACTTGGTTAAAGCGAAAGCTTACCAACATCTTTTGGTTAAGATGAACTTGGTTAAACTCAGCTCGAAATATTAAATGTGTATAATCGAAGTCTATATAGCTATACGACTTTTGTATCAAATATGGTATAGAGTAGATAGACTTTTGAGTGATAGATGAGTTCAATCCTCCACATATCTTTTGTTGATGAAGTTCCACAAGCTCACCTTAGTAGTTATTCGTCTTCAATCAATGAACGCCGTGAAATCTAAAGCTCAAGTACACTTTCTATCCTAATCCGAGACTTAGCTATAAGTAGACTAGAAATAAAGACTTATAGTTTTGGCAACTAAACTTGACAACAAGCTTGAGATAGCAATGGTTTCCAGTTCGACCAAGTAGTGCTCTGACACTGATAAATTTTTTCAAATCAATTAGAATTCTTGTAATTATCAAAAGTTCTCTGATACTCAAATGGCAGAAGATAACTTTGTTGGCTGTGTCAGATCTCGCTTTAAAATTTATGCAAGCTGCTTTGGATCTTGGAGATATAGAAGAGGTCATTTATCACCAAAGTGAAGATGTTGGAGATAAATGTTCTTTTGAAGAAGAGTTCAGTCTAATTGGAAAGATATTTATTGAAATAAAGATGGGTTTGAAAACTGTAGAAAAAATTCTTGGTTTCATTTGGGATTTTATTTCAGCTGGTGATGTCGACGTTTTTGAATTGGATGATAACATTATGAATCTCGATTCAAGGATGAAGATACTAAAAAGATAGTTTTTGAAAATCGTCCATGGATTGTTAATTGATATCTTGTTAATCTTCTTTATTATGATTCTTCAGTTATCTATCAATAATTGAACTCAGATATTCATTGTTTAGGGATTCAAATTAAAAAGATCCATCCAGAGCATATGAATGTTAAGGTTATTACTAAGATTGGAAGGTTATGGGTGAAGTTATAGCTATTGAGCCTAAGGATGCAGTACCAGTTGTGGGGGATCTAGTCAAGGTGTGTGTTCAGGTTAACTTAGATTATCCTCTAAGGAGAGGTGCAATGGAAATAACTAATGATGGGTCTACTAGATGGATAAAAATTTTCTATGAGAAACAACCACATAAGATTTGTCCCAATTGTTTCACTATAAATCATACAAAAGGAACTTGTAAAGCTGCAACTGACTGTTTGGAAAAGGCTCATGCTAAACCTCATTTTTTTTGATGATTTTATAAAAAGGTAAAAAAAATATATTTGTGATTTCCAGAGCTGGTGATCAAATTCCTAATTTCGCTTAAAGGAATGTCAAGAAGGGTACTGTCTTTATTCCACCTAAAGATGGTTATGTTGTTAGTTCAAGTTATGATTCTGAAGAAGCAATCAAGGATATGAATGATGGGGAAAGGTTGGGAAAGAGGTAGAGGAGTGATTTTCAGGTACTCATGTTTTGGAACATGGTGAAAACTGTAATGACAAACATGGAAACACACAGAAAATTCACATGGTCACAATTATAGATATCCAAAAAAGCAACACTGATGTGATTAAGGTATTTATTCTAATCTATTTTTCTACTTTTGATTTTAGTTTTCTTTGTTTCAAAATGAAGATTTTATCTTGGAATGTGCAAGGGATTGCAAATAGGTTTACGAAAGATCAATTTAAAAATTTAGTTCAAACTCAAAATTTTGATTTTGTATTTCTCTGTGAAACAAAAGTTGATGGAAGTAGAATGATCTATGTTGCCCAATCTGTTCATTATTTTGACTATGTTTGTATTGATAGAGTTAGATATACTTGAAGACTTATTCTCATGTGGAAAGATGGAATTGATGTGGAAACTATTGGGTGTGAAAATAATATCATTCATGTTATAATTCAGCTTTGTCCTAGTAAGCCTGAGGCTCTTATATCTTTTATGTATGGCCCTACTTACTTTAAGCCCAATAAAACTCAATGGAATTTCCTATCTGAATTTAGTAAAGATGTTCAATAACCTTGGATAGTTACAGGTGATTTAAACTTCCATTTAGATAGAAACAATAATAGTTATGATAAATGGGTTCAAGGAAAGGTTAATGAAGCTGGTTTGATAGATATATGATATGAGGTAAGAGATTATACTTGGACTAATAAATCTTATGGAATAGGTACTAGGAAAGCTAGACTAGATATGACATTTTGTAATAATGATTGGGTTTTTAATTTTTCTACAACTAAACTTTTGCATTTAAACTTTATTGCATCTAATTATTGTCCCATATTATTAATTACTGATCCTATTACTAAGCATTTATGGAGGGCTTTTAAAATTTTCAGAACTTGGATTGAACATAGGGATTTTAACCATAAACTTGAAAGTTCCTGGAATGTAGAAGTTCAAGGAAATCTTGCTTTTATATTGAATAAAAAACAACATAGTACTGGAATCTCTTTGTAACATTGGAATAAAATGGAGTTTGGATACATCCAAAAGAATATCAATAGTCTCCAAAAGAAGTTAGATATTGCTCAAAATGGGGTTAATTCTAATATGCAGAATGCTAGAGTTAAATGTATTGTTAGTGACTTGGAAAAGTCTAGAGATAGAACTGTTTTTGAAATGGATAATAATACTAGGTATTTTCATGCTATAGTTAATAAAAGATTGTATTCCAACAATATTAATGCTCTTTGTGATTCTAATGACACTTTGTATTCTAATGCTCTTACTAGGCATTTCAGTTCCATTGCTTGTACTTCCAGTCATGTCTTAAATGATGCTGCTTTTGATGTTATTCCTAAAATGCTTACTTATGCTGATAATATTATATTGCATGTTGTGCCAACTGAATTAGAAATTGAAAATGTGGTTAAAAATATGCATTCCTGTAGTACAAATTGTCCTGAAGGATTTCAGGCAGGCTTTTATCAATCTCAATGGCATTTAGTTGGTAAGGATATTATTGATGTTGTGCAAATATTCTTTCACGATGGTCATATGCCTTGATGTTTGAATATGAATTATATCTTTCTTATTCCTAAATGTAAAAGTCCCAAATAACTCTTTGATTTTAGACCAATTGGTCTATGTAATGCTTCTTATAAGATCATTTCTAAAATTCTAGCTAATAAAATTAGACCTCTTCTGAAGAAGTTGATATCTCCTTATCAGGCAGCTTTTGTTCCTGGTAGAGCTATTCATGACAAAATCATTATTGCTCATGAAATGATTCACACTATGAAACATAAAGAAGGTAATGTTAGAGCACTGCACGGTCAAACTCGCAAGCGTTGCTATCTCAAGCTTGTTGTCAACTTTAGTTTCCAAAACTATAAGTCATCATTTCTAGTCTACTTATAGCTAAGTCTCTGATTATGATATAAAGTGTAGTTGAGATTTAGACTTCATGACGTTCATCGATTGAAGACGAAGAACTATTAAGGGAATCTTGTAGAACTTTATCAACAAAAGGTATGTGGAGACTTGAACTCATCTGTCATTCAAAATTCTATCTACTTTATCTCCTATTTGAGACAAAAGTCATATAGCTATATAGACTTCGATTATACACATATGATATTTCGAGTTGAGTTTAACTCGCTTACATATTTCTCGAAATTTGTATTGGTAAGATTTCTCTTTAACCAAATTCATCTTATATTCTTGACGAAAGTTAAAAGATGATCATGTGAAAATCGCCTTGTAACATCTTACATGATTTGTGTGAGACGGTCATTTGATGTAGACTCGAAAGTATTGATCATTTAAAAATTGCTTCGAAGCTAATAGTTTGTGTGAGACATCTATTGTTGTCTTCTAAATATTTCAATGATTGAAATGGGAGTTTAGAACAAATAACCATGATTGGATATAGCACAATATCCGTACTTGTTTGCTAACTGTTGCAAGATATTCCAAGTATGGGAACCATAGTATGCATACCCATATGCGTACTGGTTGGTTTATGAAAGTCCGAGAACTCAATATGCAAACCGTTATGCGTACTGGAATGAGTTTCAAGTTCCGGGATTTAACTGAGTTTGGATGGTATGCGTACGCGTTCGCATACTGGCGAACCCGAACTTGGTCCGACCACTTAGGTATGCGTACCCATTCACATACTTGAGTAGGTTATGTTCTAAAATTGGTTTGTTCATGAACTAATACATTTTCATATAATAAGAAATGCAATATTTTGCAAACTGTATTGTTCATGAATTGATTCGAGTAAATCAAAATCTATTTTGCTTCAATTGTGTCTTGTATACTTCTATGAGAATATAAACAATTGAACAAATCTAGAACTAGTTTCATTTGAGTCATCTGAACTAGTTATGGTTAAGATGAATAAGGTTGATATGAAAGTGTTCATATGGTTAACTTCGGTTAACTATTGTTGAGCCGACAAGGTGTACACGTTTAGGTATGGTTACTCGTATTTGAATGAAGTCATTTTTTTATTTGTGTGTAACAAGCTAAGTTCGATCTAACGGTTGAAAGATATTAGCTTGAGTCTAATCGGGTTTTAATTTAACGGTGAATATTGAATGCTTTGTTCCCAAGGTAACATTGATTGCAAACCCTTATTTGAAAACTATACAAAGGAGAACTCTTAGCAACTGGAAAACCTAATCCCCACACCTCATGTGTGATACTAGTTGCGACTAGAATGGATTCTCCTTTAACATTAGGTTTTCTCCAAAACCCTGTAGGTTAACGACTTAAAGACTTCATTGGGATTGTGAAGCCAAACCCAACTATTTCTTTGTAGTTGTGTGTTCTGATCTTGTTTTTTTTTATCGTGATTGAGTACTATCTTCTATAAAATTTGCTCGAGAGTCAGTCTCCGATAGGCAGGATAAAAAGTAGTCACAAACATCTTCGTCTCATCGTTTCGCTACCATATGATTAAGATTATTATGAGGTGATTGATATTACTAGGTTGTTCTTCGGAAATATAAGTCTGGTGTATCAATTGGTTATGTTCACCTTGATTTATCAAAAGACGGAACAAAACTTTTAGGTATTTCTGTGGGAGACAGATTTATCTATTCAATAGACTTTTTTGTGTGAGACAGATTGGATTATCAAGTCTTCGATTTTGGGACATAGTAACTCTTAGTTGTGGGTAAGATCAGCTAAGGGAATCATTGCGCATAGTCCTGCTGAGATTCTGAGGCGTAAGGAACACGACTGTACCTTAATCGGTATGATATTGGTTATGGATCAACTACATTCTAGTTCGAAGTTAACTTGTAGAAGGCTAGTGTCTGTAGCGGATTAATATAGTTTGGTGTTCAAATCTGGACTAGGTCCCGGGGTTTTTCTGCATTTACGGTTTCCTCATTAACAAAATTTCTGGTATCTGTGTTATTTCTTTTCCGCATTATATTTTCTATATAATTGAAATATCATAGGTTGTGCGTAAGTTCAATCAGTTTGTGAATCCTACCCTTTGGTTGTTGATTAAATTGATTAACACTTGGATATTGGTTTTTGATACCGTACAAGTTATTTCTTATATTCAATCAGGCTCGAAAATTCCTATTTGTTTCATTGCAGATTGAATTTAGAAATTGAGATATAACTCTTGGATATACTTTTCTTAAGATTGAGTCTGACTGTCTAGTTGATTCTCATGAAAGTATATTGGAGTTAGTCCATACATATTGCTAATCGAAATATTGGGTGTGGTTGTTAGACCCCCACTTTTTCAATTGGTGTCAGAGCAGGCAAACACATTTAAGATCTTATAAGTATGTTTGTAGTAATCCGACTTTACGGACAATAGTTGTTGTCTCTGACAACGCAACACCCGTCCAGAAACAATCTGACTTGGTTCAAATCCTTGAGTCTCCTGAGAAATCTCTCACGTCTTCTCCATTGACTGAAACTGAGTTCAACTGGGAAAAACGCCTAGATGAACTTTCAGATGAAAGTGATTCAGATGAGGGACAAGATGTTGTTGAGGAAGTCTCACAATATATCAATCTTTTCGACCATCTCATAAAGAAAAAGAAGACAACAGATTTCTTGGATAAATTTCTAACTCCACCCTGTCTAGAAAACAGGAAATTGAGAAAAATCTTTAGGGGATATGATTGTGGTTATAAACTCTTACAATCTCTTCTTAAAAATCGTGAAGAAGATGTGCGTTCAAAATATTCTGAATGTGATAATCTTCGTTGAAATGTCTTTGTGTTGAAAGAAAGACTTGCAGAAACTGAAGCAAGATATGACTCTCAACAAAAATATTTTAATGACAAATAAATGGGATTTCTCGTCAGAGAAAAAAATTTGGAGGATGATATAGCTGCTTCTCTTGATAAGGTCAAATCACTGGAAGAGAATCTAAAAAGATTCAATGTTAGATCTACAAAATTATCCACTATGATAAGAACATGTAAAGAACATCGTGATAAACGTGGACTGGACTATAAAGGAATAGACGCTCCAAGTACTAGTAGGATCAATTTTGTTTGTGCTAATGACAATTTCCTAAGTGAAAATTTCACTGACGTCAAAAGTGAAAAACTACCTTCAGCAGCTGATGTTCCTAAGAAAAAAGATTGTCAACCTTCAAAAACAACTCATATGAGAACAGTAAAAAACATTCCCTTCAACTGTTATTATTACGGAAACAAGGGTCATCTTGAAAGGAGATGCCGTTTTCGACTGCAGAATGAAAAACTTCATAATGTTCTTGTATGCATGTATAAAGAAGTAATCAAACCTGCATCTCATTATGCTAAAGGAAAAAGTCTAGTATGCAATCAAGAAAAGTGATATGATGAGCCAACTCTTGATTGTAAATATGACACAAAACCTATTCACAATTGTAAAGGGAATAATGTTATATGGATGACTGACTCTTTAAATTACTCTGTGGAGAGAAAAAGTCATTGAAGGAAGAAGAAATTTCAAACTCCTTATCTCTTGATGAAGAAAGTCTTGAATCTAAAGTGTTTGTTCCTGAATACGTTCACATAAATAATCGTGTCTCGGAGCTCAAGACCATTATCAATAGACTCAAACGCAATATTCAAAAGGCGAGAAAAACTGCTGCATCAGGTAATACTTGTTCCTCTCTTATTAATTCTCTTGAAAAATCTTGTGATTCTTCTGATGTTAGTCAAGAAACATAAAGGGAAGATGTTAATACCCTTGATGAGTGCTTGTCAAACTACATCTTGAGTACTGACTAATGAGTATCCTCTTTGAGACCGTGTGAGGATGCTCATAATTCTTAGGAAGTTCTTTTTCTTGACAAAGTAGTCTCTGTTGTATGTGTTTTTCGTTTAAAAATAAAATGATCATTTTACTGTTGAGCACTTCCTATGGAATGAACAAACTTGAAGTTTGTTCATTTTGATCCCACTATGGACTCAACAAATATGAAAAATGGATGTTCAAACCAACAAATTTGTTGGTTTGTTCATTGAGTTGGATGATCAAGCGGGCGCTTGAAGATAGGCCGGGCGTTGAAAGCTAAAATGCTGGTGTGTGATCTTTAGCCTCCAGCGTTTGTAGTAAAATCGATCATTAATTCTCTGTACTTTTTAGGATAGATATAAGATATAGAAATTGATATTATAAAGAGAAATGGGGTCAGTAATCATTAGCGAGCAATCATCGGAGTTAAATACTCAAAAGTGCCCTTCACCAAAAAAAGAAAGAAATAAAACTCAAAAGTGGGAGACAATCATTATTATATGCTGAGTTTTAACAATATTATATATAACCTAATATTATAATAAGTTTAATAGTATATATTATGTACCCGTAATGAAAGGATGAGTCAATGGGCGCCCAATCCATGAACGCGCGTGTAATGATAAATCACTGAGTGCATTTTCCATAGTGGAAAAACGTGTTTGGCCATCCACATGACTCAACAAAAAATTTGGTATGTATATTACCATACGAATTGCCCTTAAACCGATGAACCACTGCAACTCTCAGAGTCCCTGCTCAGGTGGATTCAAGCTAATCCCGGTCCAAAGGCGAACCATATACAGGTGTCCACTAAAACCCTTCACCGGGATACAGAAAAGAAACTTCTTCTTCTTCTTCTCCGTCTCAGACTCTTCTTCTGAAACAAATTCTGCAACACACTCCCATTAAGCTTAAACCCTAATCTTGCCATGGCTGCTTCATCAAGAGGTCTCATTTCAAAACTTGGATCATCACCATCGATAACAACAAGAGGGGTAAATCATTTTAGAAGATTATTCAGTTCAGATTCATTGGTTGATGATAGTAATGGATTAGAAGTAAGAACAAGAGTAATGTAGTTGCGGATTATCTCACAACTACACCCTCATAAGAATCCATTAAAATGATTCCTAAATCTAATTAATTTGATATGAAACTAAGAATTAAAGTACTAAAATTATAAAAAGAGACACAAAGATTTTTACATGGTTCGATCAATGTGATCTACATCCACGGTGCTTCACTAGTGATTGTATGTGATTACATGATTTTACAATTGAGACTCCATTAATGAATATTTGGAGCTCTAGTTTTTTGGGGAAGAAGATGATAAAGAAAAATAAATCTCTCCTAAAATTTTCTCTCTCCTCCTAAAATTATCCTCTCTCTCAAAATGTGTCTCTCCTTTCCTCTCATGCCTAAATGGCTATTTATATGATTTTACAAAATGTTAACAACTAATCTGTCCTTCAACTTAGGACTTGAGAACTATCCTGCGAACCTTCGCAAACCTCTTTTGATAATTATTCGCAAGTGAATATTGTTGCGATATTCCGCTCCTACATTTTGCCTCTTTTTTCTTGAATATTGCTTGAAGAGCGATCTTTAAGAAAAAATCCGTTGTTGTAGTAGTCTTTGATCTTGTTGATGAAAGAACGAGCGAAAGAATACTTGACTTGAAAAGTACGTACTTGCCTCTATTCTTTCGTGAAGTTCTTGAATGTTGCGAAGTAAAAAATATCAATCCTTGAAGAAGTATAAGAAGTACGAAGTATCCTTGAAGAAGTATAAAAAGTACTTAATCCTCGAAATATATAAGAAGTATGAAGTATCCTTAAGAAGTACTTAATCCTCTAAATGTAAAAAATATTGCGAACCCATCATGCGAAACTCTCACTCCATGTTCTTTGCCTCATGCTATGCTGTAATGCAAATAAAAATTTATATTAGTATTCAACATTTCTTTTATCAAAATATTCATTTAATTGCAAGTTCAAATCGTTTTTCTTTGTTTTGATTTCCTTTGTATGATTTATTTCATCTCATTTGACAAATATTTTTCCATGGAAATGATCCTAATAGGTACCCCCTCATATGACGCACTGAGGTTCTTTGCCTCTTGCGAATGTTGTTTCGCGAGTGTACGCCATAAAGGTTTGCCAGCTACTACTCTCCATGTTGAATATCACACCATTTGAAATAAAGTAAATTTTTCAAGAGAAATATATAAATTGATTTGTGCGAGATTTTTCTCGATTTCTTTTGTAATTGTGAAATCTTTGTAGTTCTGTAATCTTTGTAATTGTGCGATTGAATCGTTTCTTTGTAAATCAAATCAAAAATCTTTTATTTTCTGTAGTTGTGAGATTCATACAAGTTGCTCTCTTTTAACCGCTCTGTGTATATCAAAAATCTGCGAAAAATGATTCGTGTGTGGGGAGACTCGAACATGAGATGTTAAAATTCTCCTCTTCGTAGCTGACAACTTGGGCTAACTTCTGTTTGTGAAATAATGAAGTAATATTGCGAACTAATTAAGTAATATCGCTCTTTGTAAAAAAGAAGAAAATTATGCTCGCAAGCATAATCGAATCTGCGACCTCTCTGTTACTCATTTAGCCTTGAACCATCTTTGCGAACTTCTGTTCGTGATAGAAATTGCTGCATCTGCGTATTATCTTCTTCTTCTGAACACATAATTCCTCAACTAAAACTTCCATTTTTCCCTTGAATTTCACCACAACAACTAATTTTTTTCTCTTATTCTTTTCATATCTTTGAATTGTTGATGATGTTTACTCCCTGAAAGTGTATCTTCTTCCATGAAATTTCCATTTTTGAACCTAAAATTTGTAGATCTAGAAAAATGTGAACAATAACTAATCTTCATGGAAATTTCTTGAACTAACAAGTTACATGAAGGAAGGATAAATCCATTACTCTCTCCCTGTTTCTAGCGCCAATTATGTAGTTGCGGATTATCTCACAACTACACCCTCATAAGAATCCATTAAAATGATTCCTAAATCTAATTAATTTGATATGAAACTAAGAATTGAAGTACTAAAATTATAAAAAGAGACACAAAGATTTTTACGTGGTTCGATCAATGTGATCTACATCCACGGTGCTTCACTAGTGATTGTATGTGATTACATGATTTTACAATTGAGACTCCATTAATGAATATTTGGAGCTCTAGTTTTTTTGGGGAAGAAGATGATAAAGAAAAATAAATCTCTCCTAAAATTTTCTCTCTCCTCCTAAAATTATCCTCTCTCTCAAAATGTGTCTCTCCTTTCCTCTCATGCCTAAATGGCTATTTATATGATTTTACAAAATATTAACAACTAATCTATCCTTCAACTTCGGACTTGAGAACTATCCTGCGAACCTTTGCAACTTCACTTCGCAAACCTCTCTTTTGATAATTATTCGCAAGTGAATATTGTTGCGATATTCCGCTCCTACAAGTAATGACACCAAATTCAAGAAGAACGGGAGCAATAGCTGTCAAGTGTGGAATGACTGCACTTAGGGATAAATGGGGAGCTAGGGTTCCAATTACTATACTCTGGTTAGATGATAACATTGTTTCTCAAGTTAAAACCATTGATAAAGAAGGGATTACATCTTTACAGGTTTTGTAATTTTGATTTCAATTTTTTTTTTTATGAAAGTTTTGGTTCTTAGGGTTTGATTTTGAAAATGTTGTATTTTGGTGTGTTAGCTAGGTTGGGTGTGGGCAAAAAAAGGATAAACATTTGACAAAACCTGAAGTTGGTCATTTTAGAGCTCAAGGTGTGCCAATGAAGAGGAAATTGAGGGAATTTCCAGTAACTGAAGATGGACTTTTGCCTGTTGGTACTCCTATCACTGTCCGTCATTTCGTTCCAGGGAAATACCTTGATGTTACAGCAATAAACCTCGGTAAAGGTTTTCAGGTACTTGCTTCCCAGTCAACCCAGTTGCGTACATTTCTTATTTGTATATATCTGAAACTATTGTTAGTTGTTACCTTTGCTAGTTGAGCGTATCTCCAGATTCTTATGCAATTTTCTAAAAGTAATATGTTTTGTAATTGAATTTGGGCAAATCTAGGGCGGTTGCTTTAGGCAATCACTGCAAGTGTTCAACCCCCAGAATTGTTTTACTAGTTTAACATTACTGTCAGACGTTGCATGGTTATGCTGCTTTAGGTAATCACTGCAAAGTCCAAACCATTGAAGACACAAACTGGTTGTCATAATTTTATTTTTGAACTCTTTTTGACGGTTATTGCACCGGATCATAGTTCGTGGGGTTTTGAAATTGATTGGTAACATCTTGGGTTAGAGCTAGGAGGATGAAGAGTCTGGAGTCCATATGTAGGGGTCAAAATTATTGTTTCAGCTTGTGTAACTGTGTCTGTGCTCCTTAATGTATACACGGTGGTAAGGGAGTAGGCCTTGCAATAGGGACTGAGATTAGAGCAAGTAATTTACTAATTTTATGGTGCCTGGTATCAGTTGAAGCTGTAAGTTGAGATAGAGAGAATCAGCAACTACTATATTCATTGTATTGTTTATCATGCTGCTGTATGTGTTTTCTGTGCTCTTCCAAAAATACAGATGGAAGTGCATTTTCTTGCTTATCAGCTGACCTTTTGGAAAGCTAACGAAACCTGTATTAATCTTAATCACCTCCCTAAAATGGCTGAAATCCGAACAAGAGATTTGGACCAAATCATACATTGATAAGCTGTTTTGGTGCTTGTTAATGTTAGCATTGCCCATTCCAAATGTCATAGTAGGATCAGTTCTAGTTTTTCTGTTATATGATTATGTTTTACCATGGTAAGCTAAAACCCCCCTCTCTCTCAATCTCAAATAACGGTAATGCATATTTTTTCGTGTTGTACACAGGGTGTAATGAAAAGACACGGTTTTGGGGGAGGGCCTGAATCTCATGGTTCATCATTATTCCATAGGTCCTGGTTCTACTGGTCAAAGGGATGCTCCTGGAAAGGTACTTGTTAAATATGTAACATGATGGCAATATGAAACATGTGATTTACTTTACTGGAATCGTTTATCTTAAGAAAATTGGGATTATTGTTTGCTGTTTCAATAATTGGAATTTGGGTGGTGGGGGAATATGGTAGATGTTTATAGCTGTATAAACCTTTTTGGATGAGATTGGCAAGGGTGGTCGTGGAGGCAGAGGGTGAAATTTAGACAACGTTTCAATTATTAGCTTACCATGTTTGTTAATTGATTAGATAATTGCCATGAGTATTCATATTCTTTGAGAGAGAGAGTGTTTCAGTTGTCTTGAATTTTTGAGTAAAGAAAAATAATCATATGTTTTGGTGTTTTGCTGGAAGATCAACTTGAACATTAGTTTAACGTAACCGAGAAGTCAGTTTGTTTAAAACCTACATGGTTAATTGATGAAGTCTTTGCTGCTGTATGTAATAAAAGAGGACTCATGGGTATGTCAGCATGTTGGGTATTCAAGTGATTAGAAATTCTCCTTTTCTTCAAATTCAAGTAGTTAATTGAAACATGAAGAGTTATGTATGATGCATGTAGGTCTAAAGGTGGGGTAGTCAACAGCAGTGTTTAAAATAGCGAAAGCGTAAAGCGCAATTAAAAAGCCTTAGTAAAGCGCTGCCCCGCAAAATAATTAATAATATAAAGAAATAAATACTTATAAATGTAAATGAAACTTACTAGCAGAAAATCGTAAAATCTATATGAAACTAAGTTGTGACATATAACATAACAAACGGAAACTAAGAAGTTCTGAAACATAACAAAGGCGAAAGGGAAATAAAGAAGTTCTGAAACATAGAAATGGGAGCAATGAAACTAAGTAATTAGCCAAGAATGTCTGCATCATCCAAATTATCCTCTAAATAGCCATCATCGTCAACACGCGGTCCACGCCCGATGGATATATCCTCTTCTTCGTCAGTGATCAGAGGAAAAGAGGAAGAAGAAGGGCGAGCTATTGGAAGAAAAAGAGGAAACGTTTTCTTCTTGTAGAAGAGAAGTTTAAGAGATTTTTTCTAGGTTTTTTAATTATATAAAAGACTACATGGCCTATTATTTAATGGGCTATGCTTAAAAGCCTTTTTTTTTTTAATGTTAACCAAATCTCAAAGCGCACGTTATGATGCGTTTTGGAACTGGGGCGTTAAAAAGCGCGCATCAGGGCGCGCCCCAGAACGCTATTTTGAACACTGGTCAACAGGTATGTGCACTAAAATTTTGGTGCATATTTGTTCTAGTTTATTTTGTACTCAAAAAGTTGATTTCAGAGATTGATGTAGAGCTTAAATCCTTCTAAAGTAATAGTAAATTAGTAACACACGACTTAGCTTGTTAGATAAAATGCTAAGAATGTAGTTTATAGTGGCTGGAATATATAGTAGGTTTTACCTTAATTTTGCATTGGAATTCGATTGAAGTAGTTTATCAGTAGGATCTTTTATCTTTGAGTTGGAATTTGATTGAGTAGTTTATCATTAGGTTCTTCGTGGTTCATTGATTTTGGTTACAATTGATTCGTTTTTGTTGAAATTCTGATGATATATTCCATGTCTAGAAATCATTCTTGAACAAATTATTATTTGCATTATGTATGAGTGAGTATGATCACCATCTCTCATTAACACACAGTTTTGGAAGATTTTGTGAACAAATTTGATTTAAGCTGGCTCTCTCTTTTTGTCCTTGATTTTTCTAGGCTGATGTCTAGAGCGAACAGTGGATGGTAGTTTTGAATATGTTGTCATGCTTAGTTGCAGAACATTGTGTATCTTGAGGCATGTTGAATTCTTAAATCTGTTTCAGCAGCGGTTGGTTTACCCACTGCTGTTGGGTTTTGTCATGGCGAAGAATATTGAACTAAGACTATTACGTATTTTCTTTGAGATTGGTTGCAAACTTCTAGGGAGCTAGAGCATATGATTTTTATATATGCAACTTTATGTGAGCAATATATCTCTAGATCAGCTTTGGCATAATTGCAATCACTCACGTTTTGTCAGTTGCATTTTAGATTTGCTTATGCACCTTTATTTTTATCGTGAAGTTTGATGCAATTTTGCATGTTGTTGGGATGTCATTTTCGGATTTCTTAAAGTTGGGGTCCTGGTCATAATCGGCCCACATGTCTGCCTATGGGTTGAGTCCTCTGATGAGAAGATTGGCTGAGGCACCTTTATGTTTTATTACCAATCCTCTTCTGCTTTTGTTTTCTGTTGTATAATTTGTTTCTTTAAGTGATCCCTGGTCTGAGTAATCCTTAAGTTCATTCAAAAAAAATAAAATAAAAAAAAATCCTTAAGTTGGACCAGATTTTTATGGTCTCAAGTCTTAATTGTACGAAGTGCTGTTTCACTGCGGTTCTGTGATAATAATGAAAATTTCTCTTGGTACCTGAAGTACTTGAAATTTAAACTTTCAAATGGGTTGCTTTGTAAAATTAGCTTTTTTTTGGTCCAGCTAGGAGTTTTGTACAGTTATGAAATTACACACAGCACACTAACATGACTTCTGCTCACCCTGCTGACACTGTCTAGTGTCCTAAAATATTAGGTACATGATTACAATGGAAGAAATTGATCCCAGACACAGGCCTGTTTCTTGTTTTCATTTTGTATATAACTTGGACTTCTGGGACTTTTTTTGGTAACAGTTTTAGAAATTCTTTCTGCATTTTAATAGAGAAACACTGTTAAGGCCTAAGGGTGCATTATCACAGTAAGTATCTGACGTAAGAACTAGGTTGATTTAGTCGGTTCACTTGTATGAACTAATTTGTCTACTATGTTGCATAGTTGGATAGTGGTGTTGGCACTAATTTTCGAACTGCATCTTTTGTTTGTAGAATTTTTCTTTTGATATATCTTTACAAATGAATGTTTTTTTAGTGAATGTTAAGGAATCTAATGAACTGCATATTTGTTGCACCATGCATTATTCTGTCTTATTTGAATTCCATTGTTGTTGCAGGCAGATAGCTTCTATGCAATGGTTATCATTACACTTTCTTCACTATAGGGTTTCTGGGCACACTTTCCTCACTATAGCATCTAACTTTCACCTTTTGTTTTTCTTGCGCTAGAGTTTGTGGATTTTTTCCGATAAATAGGACTGTTTTTGCAGTTCTCTATTACTGCTCTACACTGATCATATTCTTTTAGGATTATTGGATATGCTGATTAGTTCAGGAAAGTTTTTTGGATCGTGAGTTTTATTATTTTTCAGACATTCTTTTTGGCATCTAATTTAGTTCTTTGTTGCTATCAATTGTGGGTTTGGTAGTCACATTTTCTTATTCTTTTAATGTGAAACAGGTTTTCAAGGGGAAAAAGATGCCTGGGCGAATGGGTGGGGTGCAAGTCACGGTAAAAAATGTTTGGGTCTACAAAATTGATCCAGCAAGGAACTTGATGTGGGTGAGAGGCCAGGTATAGTTACCTAACTACGTGAGTTCTGTTTGATGCAAGGAAGATCCTTGTCTCGATAGATGGTAATAAAGCAAATATTCGTCTTGGTCATGTAGTACAGACACATACAGGAAAGGCAATGTCATCTTATGAGTTGAAAGACTCGTATTTGTTTGATCATTATTACCAACTCGTATTTTTATTGTACCAGTTGGATGATAATTGAATATGCTAGTATAGCCTAATGTCTTCATTATTAGTTTCATGTCACACCAAACACAGAGTACTACTTATAGTCTTCTTAAATAGGTCTACATGCACCTTGTCTTATTACAATAGCATTTGGGTTTACCTTCGCGTTGCAGGTTCCTGGTGCAGAAGGAAACTTTGTAGCTTTAAAGGATGCTTGGTACAAGAAACCAAATATCTCAACTCTTCCATTCCCAACTTACTTTTCCCCACCAGAAGAAGAAACATCAGAACTGGAACCTCTTGTTGCTGATCTTGGAGAACTAGATCCGTTTATGGGTGCAGATTAAGCAACAAGTTTCATATACCGTCGAAGCTGGTCTTTCTTTCTTTGTAGCTGTTGCACCAGTTCAATTGCAATTTAAATATACTTGTCAAAGTGGAAGAACCATGCAAGAAAATTCAGTGGTTCTATTACTCTCATAATACTTAAGATTACGAGGAGATTCCAGAGACAGAGAATGATAGAACTCTGATTTGAGAGACTAGCTAGATTTTCTGCTAGTTTTTTTTTTTTTTTTTTGTTTGTTTGTTTGTTTGTTTTCTTAAATAAGTATGTATAGTACAGTGGTGAAAATCATTGAGAAAAAGGAAGTGTCTCTGTGCTGATAATTGTCATATGCTTTGTGCCAAAATTGCACTGGGCAGCCTGGATTCCTCAACTAACTCATTTTGGGATATCATGTCCAGTCAGATCTTCTTATTTATTATGTAAGAGTCAATTGTATATCCTTGCTTTCCAGTTTTTTAATGTGATTTCAAGGAGTAAATGTCACAGAAATGATCACCCATTCTTGAGCTGTACATCTCTTTTCATTACTTCGTAGTGTGTCAGAAGGCAGCCTCTTTGCATACAACTTGGTCATTACTTCCCAGAGTGCCCTTCTAATACTTCTCAGGCATGCCTGGCCTGTCTACTGAATGTGCATTGGACTCCTTTTATCACCTAGAATAGGGACATTTATAGTTTTATACTATGTGCCATCAGCTGCATCTGGTTTGGCAATTCAATTTTCCAGTGTCTGAGACGAAGTATTATTCAAAACTGTTGTTTCTTCTGAATCCAAACTCAAGTGGCTTCAAGCTGGAACAACTTAATCCCCAATATTGGTATTTTTCGGCCTAATCCGGTCCAAAGGTGAACCATATCCAGGTGTCCTCTTTTGTTAATTGACCAGATTACCCTCAGACCCTAAAACTCCTTTATTTCATTTCTTCGAAACCCTAATCCTATAAATACCGAGAGAGAGTGCCGCCTCCATTCCTTTCTCACACACAACAAAAGTTTGAGGAAGAAACAGACGGAGAGGAGGAGCGAAGATGAGAGCTAAGGTAAGATATCTCTAGTATCTCAGTATCTAGATTCATAGTATAAATCGATTGATCTATGTATGATATGTGATTCCATGAGCTTTTATCATTCTAGATCTGTTTGTTTTAGGGTTTGTCTCTGCGTTTTGTATGCGTTAATATGATTTCTTAAACTTTCTTTTGGGTTTGTAAGTAGTGGCTATGAAAATGTGTAGGAAGATGGTGTTATCTGTTTAACATAATCTTGCAATCTGCATGATTTGTTTCTGTTGCCTTTTAAATTTGGATTTCTGCTCTCAGTTTGTTAGATGTGTTCTTTCCATGGTTAGATTTGGGTTTTTTTCCTGAAAATGTTTAAGGTTTTACTTTTACTGAAGGTATTTAGTTTTTTTTCTGTTAGGGTGCAGATGATGAAGTTCAATTTATATTTCTTCACTTTGAACTTAGTGGAGTTGTTTCACTAACTTCTTCTTGAGGATACATTCAATTTCTGATGCACACGGTCATCATAAAGTATCTTTTGCTGTCTATATGTGCTATACTTGATTTTTTTTTCTGTTGGATTTGTATTTGGATTTGACCATTATACTTGCAGGGGTAAGGATTTGGCAAAAAAGTAGCATGTCTCTTGCTGTAGCTGTTGACTTTAATTATTTTCGTTCTTCTCCCCTGTGATTGTAGTGATTGTGTAGCTGAATTAACTCTGTGCTGTTTTTTACTAGTCATCCTTATTTTCTAAGAGGCTTGTGTTTTGCTTTCTCAGTTGGTTTTTTTTGGGCACGAAATGATATCTGAATTTGTCTTTTAGCTTGTAAGCACTGTTGGATTCACTATACTAAATATTAGCTTGTAAGCATTGATGATTCAGTATACAATATTATTTAGGAAGACAAGGTTTAGCTTGTCTTCTTAAGGGTTTATAAATATAGTTGAATCAAGTGTATTCAAATTAAAGTAAAATGTGCAGATGATGAAGTTAATTTAATATTTCTTCACTTTGAACTTAATGGGGTTGTTTCATTCACTTCTCCTTGAGGATCAATTCACTTTCTGATGCACCGTCTTCACGATGTATGAGCTTTTGTATTTTGAAGTCGCATGTCTGAAGTTCTGAATTGTGTATTCATTTTTACTTTGTATCTTCCTAATACCTTTTTCTCTCTTATGCATGCTTATTGAGTGTTTGAAACAGTTTGTTGTCCTATGATATATACAGGACATTGTTTCTATGTCACAGCTTTATGTAAATTTTATGCTGTAGTTTGATGTTAAATTGAGTTTGGATGACTGGTCCTTTAAGAAAAGCAATTAAGATGTTTTCTTTGTTCTTGTGACTCTTGGCAGTGGAAGAAGAAGAGGATGAGGAGACTTAAGAGGAAGCGTCGAAAGATGAGACAAAGATCCAAGTAGATTACATTCTGTTGGAGAGGGATGTTGGAGAATTCTGGTTCTTTCTTGACATCTGCCTGAAGTATCTTGCTCATCTACAGAAGCCTGAAGTATCCACCGAAGCTGCTGTTGTAAGGAAGATAACAGGGTACATGATAGTTGGAGCTGAGTTTTTTAATTGTTCCCTAGACATTTTTCAGTTTTAGTTTCTTCCAAACATACAGATGGTTTCTTGCTTGATCTATCTGTTTGACTTCTGTAGAGACCTATTATATAGTAGTTCTGAACACAGTGGGGATGCTATCTTATCTTTATCTAAATACAATGTGGTTAGAGGTGTTTGAATTTCTATGGTTGGTTGGTCATAATGTAGCTCATTTATGTTTGATGATTTTTGCAGTGCTTCATAGTGTTTTTAAAATTGGGTTAATAAAACCTAAATGGCAACAGTTCTATCTGAACTGTTGCTGCTTTTGACTTGTTTCCAAACGGTTTAGCTGATCATGAGCTAGGGTGATTGGTCTCATGATTCATTGATGTTTGTGTGCTTCATAGTGTTTTTAAAATTGGGTTAATAAAACCTAAATGGCAACAGTTCTATCTGAACTGTTGCTGCTTTTGACTTGTTTCCAAACGGTTTAGCTGATCATGAGCTAGGGTGATTGGTCTCATGATTCATTGATGTTTGTGTGCTTTCATTGTTTCCATGAAAGTGCGTACCATAATTGATTACCTGATATATAATCTTGTGTGTTTAGTGTTTACAATGTTTGCAAAACTTTGTTATGTAGTCCAAGATGAACTTTCATGTGTACCTGATAATTTGTGCTCCTGAGTCTTTGTGGGTGTTAATCAAAGAATGAAACTGGCTAGTTAAACTATCCACCTCGGCTAAAAAAACGCCAATAAGATTGGAGTTAAAAAAAACACTAATAAGTTAAAAATGCTAATAAGTTAAAAAAGACGCTAATAAGAATGAAGTTTTTTTTCCGGCTAGATTTCATCAACTCATCTTAAATTTACGGATTTCATCTGACTCATCTTAAATTTACGGATTAAAAAATACGCATTTCTTAATGGCGTCTTTTTAGCGCCAGCCACTATTCTTATTCGCGTTTAGATGGATTCCACAAACCCTTTCACCAAACCATGAAACTCTCCTTGGATTTTTTGTGGAAAGCCCCAACTTAGAAGTCACTAGACTTGACATTCCATGGTTTTTCCACACTTAGAATTGCTTGGATTTCACCATAAGACTTGCTCTGAGAATAACTTTTCTCCGATTAACAGAATATGTTCTCCATTAACTATCTGAAAACAGGATATACTTTGAATCACAGAATCGGATTATCATTATCTAAAGCGATTCCGAGTTTAGATGCAATTAGACATTCAAAGAGTCCCTCCTATATCGAAGGCGTGTATCTTATAGAACAGTCGGATTTTGTGTTGGATACAGAGATGTAGAATAGGGATTTATACACCCAACAACTAGGAAGGTTAATTAGGTGTCACATTAACCTTGACTGAAGGAAAATTAGTTAATAGTCAAACCAGATTTAACAAACTAAAAAGATCAGAAAACGTTTCATTATTATTAAAAAACAATAATTCTTGATAGACCGCACTAAAAACTACTCAAAAACCTTATCCAACGTGGCGCTTACGTGGACGCCAAAAGGTAAAAAGCCCGCCTGCTTTCTCTGCCGCACTCTGAATACGTGTCTGTTAGATACAGACCGTCGATTCGAATTTTTTAAGTCTAAATTAGTTTCATCCATTGATTCGGGATCTAGGCTTTAACCTTTTATTCTGCTTCTCTCACTTTATCTCTGTAACAGAGAAGAAAATTTTGCCCAGAGAAGAACGACGGAGAATAAAAAAGATAGGTTAACTCATCTACTCAAACCTTATGGTGAGTTTAGGGAATTTAATCTCCTCTCTTTCTTTTTCCCAATTTTTGCAGAGATAATTTGAACCCTTCAATCTCAAATCATAAGACTTTAAAAATTAGACTAAATGAAGTATCAGTGATGAACAACAACCATGGTTCTCAAATTATTTATTTTTACCAATTTATTCTAGCGCCCTTTATTCTACTCTCAAATTGTTTCTTAAAAATATCTCGTTTTTGATTTTATAGATCTACATAATGTAAGAATTAAAATCTGTGTGTTTCAATCATCCACTGTTTATGTTGGCATCTTGTTTAAGTAACCCATTGATGCTACGTGATTTGAACTCTACGGTTAGAATCAAGTATTCTGATGCGAGATTTGGGTTTAGCATAAGTCCAATGGAATATAAAAAGAGTTCTATGGAACAATTTAAGTTTTGGTAACATCTGTTGGAGCAGGAATTGGGGCTGTAGACGGAGGAGGTTCCTAAATTTGTAAAAGCACCAAATCATGAATCATTGTTATTAGTGTACTGCAATGATTTTTCGTTGCTTTTTCTCATCATGTATTCCGATGAGCAAATAGGTTTTCCGATACGGAGGAAGACAATAAGTACATTTTAATTCTTTGATAGAAGAAGAATAAATTGCTGTAAATTTATTTTTAGAAAATTGAGTAGATAAACTAATCATTATACAACCCTCATCCTCATCGTTCTTCTCTGGTCGGCCGTCGGCTATAAAACTGTCTGTTACAAATACGAAGGGAAAGGGAAAGGGAAAGGGAAAGAGGAAAAACAAAACGTCTAAGCATCGATCTAATCTAAGGACCAAAAAAATTAAAGCTTAAATAATTCCAACAGACAAAGTGCTCAGAGTTTTGACAGACAAATTCAGACGAGCTTTTTCATTTTTAACAGCCACGTAGATGACACGTCGGATACGGTTTTGGGATGGTTTTTAGCGCGGTCTGTCTAGAATTACCCATTAAAAAAATCAAAAGGAGGAGAATAATTGAACAAAAGAATATTTGTTGATTTTTAAATTGATTGGGAGGATGAAGATGAGTCTTCTTCTTCTTCTTCTTCTTCTTCAGTGAGAGAGGAGAAGTCTCTATCTCTCACCAACAAATCTTCCCACAATAAAACCCACTCAAGAAGAAGAATATTATTACTCGTAGGGAAACAGCTAGCCATATCTTTCTTTATTTATTAACAGTATTATATTATATTATTGGAAACCTTTGATTGAATGGGGGAAGAAGCAGCAAAATCCTCCGAAGCTGAGGAATCTGGGAATACTTCTTCTGTGGTGGTGGTTGTACCGCAAGAATCAGAATCCTCAATGAGAACGATTCCGGTTGAAGGTTCATCTTCTTCCAAGAGTAGTCCGTCTTGGTGCACCCCTATCAGGTACACTGTCTCTCTCTATTTTTTTTTTGATCGGCCACTGTCTCTCTCTATTATTAACTTTCTATTGCTATTGTTTTTTATATGGGATGTCCTAGGGTTTCGAGTGTGTTTTTTTGAGTTGTTTTTTAATTGATTTTTGTTTAGTTATCAATAGCATTGATCACTTGTAATGGGGAAAAATGGTTATTGTATGAAATTGCGTGTTTCAAAGATTTGTATGTTGAACGGTAAAGTTAACTTTTTTTCAATTAGAACAGTTTTTAGTGGGAGTGATGGTTGAATGTGGTAAGTTTAGAGGTTTTTTCATTATATTCTGAATATGAATTGCAGAGAAGGAATTAATGGTGGAGGACGAGAATACATTGGCTAAAGAGTTGTGATTTTTATTTAATTTTTGTCTACAATTATCCTTGTAATGAAAAATGATTTTGTTTTCAGGTTGCTTGTCATCTTTTGTGTGATAAACATGTTAAATTATATTGACCGGGGAGTAATTGCAAGCAATGGTGTGAATGGAGACCGTAAGAAGTGTGACAAAAATGGTGCGTGCACAGCTGGGACCGGAATTCAGTAAGATACAGTAGTAGAGGTTTTTTCATTATATTTTGTGCGGAGTACTTGTATACATATTATGTTATGTGACCCTAAAAGTGATTCAGGAGAACTGAGTTTGTTAGTTGACTGATATGTACTAATAGAATCACATGTAAATACTGAAAAGAGCTTCCAACAGTCTAATTTATTTGTCTTTGCTCACTTCTATCGTTTTATAGGGGAGCCTTCGACTTAAACAATTTCGAGGATGGAGTTTTATCGTCTGCTTTCATGGTTGGTCTTCTGGTGGCATCTCCGATATTCGCATCCTTGGCGAAGAGGTAAATCTTGCGAGTTATGGCGCCATTGCTGTGTGTGTGTCGCCTTCATTGGAATATGAATTTGCAATAAGCCCCTTGTCTTTCATTTAGTACTCTGTTAAGAGTTCGACAAATGTAGTTTTTTGTTTATTTATTAATGCCTCAATTTAATTTATCGCCTTGATAAAAAAAATTGTTTATAACACTGGAAATTTTCATCACATTAAAGAATCGGGAGTCTGGTGAAACAATATTCTTGTTGAGATTGTCTCAGGTTCCTGGTTTTAAATTTTACACACATACCAGTTTGCTCATGGCACAGGTTCTATGGTACTATAGGGAAGCATCTCTGAGATTCTGAGAACATTAATTGTCGTATGTTGTTTATTGCAGCCACAATCCTTTTAGGCTTATTGGTGTTGGCTTAGCTGTTTGGACCTTTGCTACAGCCGGTTGTGGTGGTTCATTCAATTATTGGAGCATTGCAATTTGTCGCATGTGAGTAATGCCAATATCATGAAATTTGAGAAATTTATGCATATGAGTCATCTCTCTAGAACCTTCTGTAATATGATTTTCTACTATTGTTTTTAGGTTGGTCGGTGTTGGCGAGGCTTCTTTTATAAGTCTTGCGGCTCCTTTTATTGATGACAGTGCTCCAGCTGCTCAGGTTTGTGTTTCGTATTCTAAATAAGTTCATCGTCTTATTCAGTTTACAATTTTATATATATTTGGAGCATTTTCCTATGCTGCATTAGTAGATTAGGTTAGAAAATGTGCTAGCTTTTGATATAATTTGACACTGTTGTTTCATATGTTTCTACCAGAAAACAGCATGGCTTGCGCTCTTTTATATGTGTATACCGACTGGAATTGCAATTGGTTATGTCTACGGTGGATTGGTAAGCTAAAGCTTATTTTCTTGAAAAGTGTAACGTTGGACAAATTAGTGAAGGCATTCTCACTAAAAACCGTACTTGTTCATCTCAAATCTCACTAAGAGCGATATGAACCTCCGGAACTTATTTATGTTAGCACACTTGTTTCATACTACCTCCTTCCCACAAAAACCTGGTCTTTGACTTTTCTATTTTTTCCTAAAACTAAGCAAAATTAGAAAAGTGAAAGTCCCACTTTTTGTGGGATGGGGGGAGTAACTCTTAATCAAAGAGCGAACCTTTGACAGGGGACGTATGGAAGGAAACAAACTTCTTTCAAGCTCCGTCATAGGTTACTAGTCAAGAGTTCGTGTAGTTAGAATTTTGAGCTTTACAGAGAAGTTAATGATTTACTTCTTCATTTTCTATATATTGCTAGGTCGGAAATCATCTTGGTTGGCGTTATGCTTTCTTCGGTGAAGCAATTCTGATGCTCCCTTTTGCTGTTCTTGGCTTTGTTATGAAGCCTTTGCAGTTGAAAGGTGCTATATATTGACTTTCATGCTATCAGCAGTTGAAAGGATATAAACATCCTCAAATCCTAACTTCTCTTCTGTGAATGTAGGTTTTAATGAAGCAGGCAAGGCTATGACCTCTGCAGATACAATTGAACCTGTATCTGGAGTAAAAGGTATTTTGGATTATTGATTCAAATGCTTCCCTTATCCTGTTGAATCTCTTAATTTCGTGTGAGATAAAGAGTGCAGTTTTGCTTTTATTCTACATTTCCATTGTTTTTCCTTATCCAAGTTTCATAAGCAGTTGTCTGTATCTGACTGGCACATTTTTGGCTCTGTGTTTCTCTTTAACTCTATCTCGGTTATAGAACAGTAGACTAATTTCTGGAATTGTAGGAACAGTGGTCCCTGAGGGCAAAGGTGATGTCCCGACTGGGCATGGGGAGTGCAGCGGCAAGATCTCAAACAAAACATCTTGGTGAGTATCTCGTGGACAACCAAGATTTTGTTGCTGGATTTATTCGATTTGTCTCCCGCTTCCCACAAACATTACTATTGCATGCATGCGAAAAGTCTGATATGTTATAATCATGTGGATGGCTGTTCAGCTAGATACATGTTGTGAAAGAATGATGAAATGGACCCAAGAACTGTGTTTGAAAAATAACTCATTGTTTTTCACGTTGACTTTTTTTTCCTGCTTTCTATTTTTTTTTTCTTTCCTGCTTTCTATTTTTTATTTTTATTTTTTGTATTATGGTATTTTAAGGGTTTGTAAGGATATTCTTGAAGTCTAGTTTCAATCCAATGTCGTCCAAATATGCAGAGTTAGTAAGCAAAAATTAAAGTCTGCGGCACATCATTCCTGCTGTAGAAGCTTCAAAATATTTTATGATCAAAAGTGTAAAATATGACTCACACTCTTGCCTAAATTTGTTTATGGCAGGTCAAAGCGTGCACTCCGTCAGATTTCAAGGTTTGGGAAAGATATGAAAGTGCTTTTGAAGGACAAGGTTTATCTCGTTAATGTTCTAGGTACTTCAACGCCACTTTGTAATCTTACTTGCTTCAATGCAATTATTTTATGTTTTTTATTTATATAACATATACGGGCGCGTGAGCTTGACACTACTTCAGGGTGTCACACTTGGTGAGTTAGGTAAGGCTGAAATGGGGGACATGGTCGTACACATACTTATTTATTTGTCCCAGACTCTCAGTAATTCTCTGCTTTACGTTTTAGTTATTATTCATTTTCTTGGATCAAACATTTGCGAAGATAAATACACCTTCAAACGTTATTGTGTGCAAGTACCTGCTGAAGTATTGGACATGTTCACTTGCTTGGCACTGGTAAATCTGGTTACCCTGTGTCCTTGTAATATAGAAAAATGACCAAAGAAGCTTTGCAGTGGAAGCTTCGGCTTCTGGCCATGCCTGCCTATACTCTCCTTGTTTGACTGTATAAGGTTTCTTAGGTAGTTATCCTGATAGAACTTGGAAAACTTGTTGGGAGAAACAAGTTTTTAAGTTTGAGTTCGAAGTTTCTGATTAAGTTTATGTCTGCAGGTTACGTTGCATACACTTTTGTCATAGGGGCTTATTCATACTGGGGGCCAAAGGCTGGTTACAGTATTTATCAGATGGTAAGGTCTATATTTTTCCAAAAAATATGGACAGCAATCACTTTACTGTCACTAATACCTATTCAAACTTTCTAAAGATGACTCTTAATGTCCAACATAATATGGTGGTCTGCCGTCATCATGTTCAACCCATATCTGATTTCTTGCTTTGGGAACGATCTTCATTCCTCCACAGTTTCGGCAACTGCCATTCCATTCTCTTTTTGCTATTAGTTTCGGAGGAGTTTAGTGATCAATTGTCGGCGAGTTTCAACCTTAGGGTGCAGAGTCAGCTCCCAACAAGTTTACCATCTATACTAGAGAGGCACCCACAGAGACTGCTATGTTTTTGTTTCTTTTTTATCAGTGTTTGTCTTCTTACTAAAGATTTATTTTCTTCAGACCAATGCCGATATGACGTTTGGGGGGATCACAATCATTTGTGGAATAGTTGGAACACTAGCTGGAGGTTTCTTCCTTGATCGTATAAGTTCCACAATTAACAATGCATTTAAGGTAATGTGTGAAAAATAACGGTCTATGGATATGGTTTGTCTTAATATTCTTGCACCTTGTATTCCTGTCATATAGATGAGAACACCAATAAGTTATTCATGGTACCAGGAGTTGTGCCTGAATTTCTAGATATGAAGTTTACCTCATATGTTCAGCCTTACGGTCACCAAATTTCGCAAGTGCGAAAAAGATTGCTTTGTGAACTGTTCCAAAGTCAATTTAAATGTTAGATAGTGGAAACACATGGTGTAGTTGGGGAATGTCAACTTTGTATTCTAACTCCTTTGTAAGTTTGAGGAAACTTCTGATGCTTTTTTGAGTGGCTTTTGATGCTATTGCTATATTTGTTTTGTCAACATAAAAAGTCAGTATCTAGCTCAGAGTGACATTATTACGCTCCTTGATTTTCAGGGTGCCAAAAGGAATCTAGTTGATTTCTTTATTTATTTTTTGCCGTGTTACCTTCAGGTGGACCTTCTTTATTCCATCATTTTGCATACTGCGAACCTAATTTGTCTTTCTAAACACCATCTTCTATGTAACAGCTTCTTTCTGGAGCAACGATTCTAGGAGGCGCACTTTGCTTTGGTTCCTTTTGCTTCAAGAGCATGTATGGATTCATAGCTTTTTTTGCATGTGGTCAATTGTTTCTCTTTGCAGCTCAGGTAATTTGGAGTTCGCTTATAAATCTGCTTTTGGATTATTTTGCTTGCAGTTCTGAATTATAGCCTTGAATGGATCTTGTTTCTTAATGGGTTACTTGATTATAAACAAAAAAAAATGACTATTTTGATCCTTGAACAAATGACCATCAACGTCTTCCGCGAACTTGTTGAGCTGTCTATCTATAGTATAACATCTTGTGCCTATGAAATAATTGAGTTAATCTTTTTAATTGACGTAAGTATGACTGCTTGTAATACTATATAAGCATTACATATCCTTCCATGTTCCAGGCACCTGTAAATTTCGTATGTCTTCATTGCGTTAAACCCAGTTTGAGGCCAATCTCTATGGCAATGTCTACTGTTGCAATTCATATATTTGGTGATGTTCCTTCTTCACCACTTGTTGGGCTCCTTCAGGTTCGTCATTTCTGATCTGGAACTTTATAGCTTTATGATAATTGTCCCAGCAGTTATGAATCATCTGCCTATACTTAGCATAGATTAGGCTTGTTGTGATATGATATGTTGTACTAGAATAGACAGAGAAAAGATTCATCGAAGAGTCAAAGATCGAACCAATGCATTTCCTTAGAATCCCATTTCCTGGCATCTTTTTTTTTAACATTAGACGGTTGGACGGTTAGCATATCAAAATATTAATAAGCATATCTGAAGTTTGATAGGTAATGTTGTTATTTGGATACAGTATAATCTTCACTTTATGCAAAGTGCCATTTTTACTGCCAAGTGTACCAAATGGTTCCAACCTGATTACTGTTATCTTGTCTTTTCACTTTTCCCTTCTCCTGTTTGAGAAATTACTCAACGTATTAGTCTGTCGTTGCATCTGGACTTCTCTTTAATAGTATTATCCTGTTGACCTCCTACAGGATCGTCTCAACAACTGGAGGAACACTGCACTTATTTTAACGTCGATCTTTTTTGTCGCGGCTGGTATATGGTTTATAGGTAAATTTAGCAAAGTTTACTACTTTCAGTTTCAGATCCTTTAGAGTTTAACCAGAATAATCTAATTTGTTTCTAGGCTGACCAAAATATTTGGCTGTTTTGAGTTGCCAATAGTTCACTTTTGCTCTTTTCTCCATTTATTTATTCTGTTTGTTCTTAATGGTGAGGGATATGGGAGTTAGGAGCGCCACCTGTAACTTTTTCCCTGACTATGGCTTTAACCATGTTTGTTAAGTATGAGTTTTAATGTTGTTGAACATCTTTGGCAGGGGTGTTTCTTCACAGCGTGGACAGATTCGATGAGGAGGAAAACGAGGAAGACAATGCTGACACTGTCAAGAGCTTGACCACGAAAACATCGGTTGAAGAGCATCCCAAAAGAGTAGAACCTTCTGAACCATGAAGAACCTAACAATTAGTTTAGATACCACTTCTTTCTGCTCTGTCCAAAGCTGTAACTAATAGATGTGATTAGACGACACACGAAAATCCACGGAAACCCTTTCGAAGTTGCTAACAATAGGTTAATATTTTTTTTGTGCTTAGTAATTGTTTTCCACAGTTATGTGAATAAGTGATTGATTCCTCAGTTTCCTTTACTGAGTTCCAATAATTATTTGTTTACTCTAGGCAGCCAATGTGTAAATGATAATTACACAGTTTTTATACACAGTATTTATTTTTTTACATTGTTCCTCTAAAATCATATTATCCAAATTATCTGTACAATTCTTTTTCTCTGACAGACTATACCAAGTTTTTTACTTCAAATATGATAGTGTTTGCAGAGGGGTTAGGATGGGGGACAACCACGCTGAAGCCGTGCTCCCCTGCGAGCTTAACCAAATAAGAGCATTCCTGACACCATGGAGCTTACAAGTGCTACATCAGCATAGAAATAAATAGACCCTGCATATGGCATCAACATTTCGGACAAAATTGATCAGAAAAATTGCTTGGATACAGGCAGTCCTTGATACAGAGACACAAAAACACCAGCCTTATTTGCATGCCATTTTTTCTCATGGAAATTTTCAAAATGAAAACTAGCACTGAAACAAATGCCACAAAACAGCCACATAAGGAAAGATAAAAGGGATATTTTGACTTTGGGTCACAACAAAGTGACCAGAGTTGCGTTTGGGTCACCCCAAAATTTTAATTAGAGTTTGGGTCACGAAACCGTCTTTGACCGTTAAAAGAATCTGTAAATTACCAACTAAAATTCGGATACGAAAATATTTACTAACTTTGCCATTTAAACTTTCAATTCAAAGAGAAGAGTGCTTTCTGTTGGAATTGAAGCTGTTGATGAATCGAGTACAACAGAGGAAGAAGACAAGAAGATGTATATAAATCGAGAAGAAGTTAATAGGGAAATTATTACTATCAATCGAGAAATTCTGAAATCGAGAAAATGAGGATAAAGATGCGGGGTTTGTTTCTGCCAAGAACAGTTAGATGTGATTTTGGCTGATGAATGGAGAAGATTCAAGAGTGCTTTCTGGTCCTAAATTGATAAATAAAAATGGGTTGGTTGTGGATTTGAGTTTTGTTTGGTTTTGAATTGTTTGTTCACGGCCATCAAGTGGCATCTTTGTCAAGCGAAATGGTCATAGGCAGGTGGCTAGTAGTTGTTCTTGACACTAAAAGTGGATGTGCAGATTGGATGTGTGTGAATGAATGAGTTAGATTAAATGTGTGTGCTTCTTTTAGAAGTAAAATTTTCAGGGAAGGAGAAACGGTGGGCTTGAATCACCAGTAAGCTCAAATTCGCATCACCAATAACACACGCACAAGCTGTTTGCTAAAATGCCTGAATGAGCTACTACAAAATTTTCAGGTACATCTTCTTCTTTCTGTTTGATTTGGACTGTGTTTCCGATGTGTTTCCGGATGGTAGGAAACAGTACGTGGATATGATTTCATGGGGACTTAATTAATTTGCACATTTACTCTTTTGAAGATCAAATAGTGGATTTGAAGGAGGTTGATAATTTCTATTAATTTCCTTGAATTCATATTGGTTCTAAATTATCAGTGTATAGATGTATCACATGGAATATAAAAAATGTTCGGAAAGAGTTGTCTCAAGCATCTAGTAAAAATTTGGAAGCCTTGATTCTAACCATCTCTGCTGCTGATATCGATTTTGTTTTTTTATAACATCCTTTCCCAGCTAAAGTCTTGCTCAAATCTTCACTGATTATCTTGTAATTGCTTTCATTTGCATCTGTAAGTATATTGGGTATTGGTACTGGTGGTCCTCAGGTGATTGTGTAGGTGGTGGTGGTGGTGGTGTCGCTTAAGAGGAAGTAGGTAGAGGTGGTGCTGGTTGTGCTAGAGGTGGTGATGGTTGTGTTAACGTGCAACTAACGGAGTTGGATAAATTAAAATTAAATTTGAAAAAATAAATATTTAACTAACGGTCAAGACGGTCTCGTGACTCAAACTCTAATTAAAATTTTGGGGTGACCCAAACGTAACTCTGGTCACTTTGTTGTGACCCAAAGTCAAAATATCCCAAGATAAAATTATATTCACTCTACAATGTTGAGCATTCAGGCAGTGTTATGAAAGAACAGAATTACACTTTCCCTTCAACCAAACCACACGTTTCTCCATTTTAAGAGAGATAAATGTTTCTCTGAAATTAGGATTGTTAAACATATCCAAAGCTGTATAATAGAGGTAATCATCAATACCTTGCATTTCATCCAACGCTTTAACACAGTTTGTAATAGAAAATCTATCCTCCCCTTCTCTTACTGCAGCTGCCCTCAACTTTGATGATGCTGCCATCTCTAGTATAGCTTTGACCATCACATCTTCAATTGGCACACAAGATTTCTTGTTTCCCGAAGTTGAAGGCTTTGTAAATTGTCGCTTATTCCTCTCAATTGGTCCAATCCCCTCTTCTTCGTCTGAGGTTGACAAAGACTTATCTCTTGAAAGCACCAATGGTTCTCCTGTATCAATAGTTAACCCTGCACTTCTATGACATGGGCCCTCCTCCATCTTAACCAGTTGATTCGCTGAATCGTCATTTCCATTTGTTCGTGAATCCAGAAATATAAGGCTTAGTTGTTTGTAAAGCAGACAGCCATTTGTTCTAAATGTCTCAGCATCAGGATGCACCTGTATAAAAATGCAAAGTTGACCGTTTATAAATAGCAACTAAGTGACGCTTGTATAATTCTTGGGGTCGATGGGTGATGGGGTCATGACAGTACAGTACTCTTTCCACTTTCTTTCCTTTTTGGAATAAGACTAAAAGTCCACCTTACAGATTAGAAAAGAAATCATACAGTTTAGTTCAGATATGGGTGAAGCTGTACCTTGATGTATGCATCCCAAACTTCATCTGTCGCTGTAACAGCCTGCCTGGATTCGTCCCATGTAAAGTCATTAAGGTCAAGAATTGACTTCATAGTACTGTATTGCTTCCTAAGAACATCATAACGATTCTTTAATCGCTCATTCTCCCATTTCTGACCCGTTTTATTATGAAATTCATCACAGATGTTCTTCCATGCTATCTTTCCAAAAGAATTGTTTTGCTTATTTCCTTTCACAACCTCATCAGCCATCAAATCTACAAGTATGTTTGTTAAGGGTGTTGTCCACTTTGCCCTTGCCTGTTCCTGATCAGATTGTGTGTAACTGGGCTTGTTCCTCTGAACAGCACACCGTGTTGACCGAGTTGGCCTACTAGCCATCTACAATTGCATGACGAAATTTACCAAGAAGGGTGAGAACAAGTTTAAACCACACAGCTATGGTCCCTCTCAAATAACAAAACAATAACAAAACCATAAAACTTGGCAAACGGCCAACTTTCACACAAAATTCAAAACAACCGTGCATCACAAGCGAAAAAAAGAGGGAACCAATAGGTAAAATATACTCCGCCAACTTTCCAACTTCAAACATTAAACAAAGCACGTCTACAAAGAAAAATGGAACAACTGAACAAGCCACAATTCCAAATTCTAAACAACATAGCAGCTCATATGCTGATAGAGGTAAAATATACTCCGCCAACTTTCCAACTTCAAGCCAATAGGTAAAATATACTCCGCCAACTTTCCAACTTCAAACATTAAACAAAGCGCGTCTACAAAGAAAAATGGAACAACTGAACAAGCCACAATTCCAAATTCTAAACAAAGCAATATTATGGATGCAACATCTGATACAACTATCAACACCAAGACCTTTATTCAGCATCCTATTGGGGATGCTACCACATTATAAAACTTTAAACCCATAATTCATACTGGTGTCATTTGGCCAAACAAAACAAGTAGGCAAAACTTATGTAAATCTCTGTTCTCTTTGTAGTTTTGTACTAGACAGAAAAACAATGCATTTGAATTTTCAAGAGCAGCTACAAACCACCTACAGGACTAATCAAAGGCACCGGAGAACTAACCTCTAAACTCCCTGCCTCCATAACCTTTTGTATGATGTAGTACTTCTTTCTTACGTTTCCTTCAACATCGTGCTTGTACACGTCTCCCCGAATACTCTAAGCACATATCGTGTGAGTCGATTCCACCTATGAAAGTCAGTGCAGGATGGGTGCTTTTCTTTCTTTTTTTACTATTTTCATGACAAAATTCAAGTCTCACTAGTCATAACATATCAAGTTTGATCTTCCTCGGAGTTTCCCTATATGTTTTCGTCTGAAAGGGACAAGAATTATGTACTCTACCTACACAATATTTGCACTAATCAAGTTCTTAAGGTAACGCAATCGCATTTACAAGTATTCTCAATTCATAGCTAGTACAAACATGAATACAGAATACAGAAGACAAAATGTAATAAAACCCTAACTTTTGATGATATTCATTAAAGAAATTGAGAAACAAAATGATGAATTTCAGATTAACAGAGAATTTTAAGTAAGACTAGATCACCTGGATAAAACCCCTTGTCTGCGGAGATTTTCTTTTGCCAAGTCCAATAATGCAGTTTTTTTCACCAGGAGAACTCTTTACTATAACACCAAACGAGCCTTTAAATTATCCCCGTTAGAAATTGACGTTTAATCCTTTTTCAGTGGGCTTTGGACGCGTTAGTCCTGTGCTCCAAGGCCTAGTACACGTTAGTCCAAATTATCCCCGTGTAGACAGTTTAGTCCATAATCTGGACAAGTTAGTCCAAATTTATACTGATTCAATATTTCTCGAATTTTTCTAGTACTAAAATTGCCCTTTCAGAGTTATGTACGTTTTTAATTGTTTGATTTTAGATCTCAGATTTCAGGTGAGATTCAGAGAGAGCGAGAGAAAGAGAGATTCGTTGGATTAACTCATTTCATCTCAGCTGCAAACCCTAAGTTTATTGATGAGTCTCTCTGCTGGGATTCATTTTTCAATCTCATTGATGAACTCCAAACGCTTCTGATAATTCCAATTCCACAATTCCTTCCTCTCTGGTACGAGAAAACCTTATTTTCCTTAAATTTTAGTATCTCTTAAGTAAATTCTAATCACTGATTGTGTGTTTAGGTAAATAAATTGAAGAAAAATCATGTATGATTCTTGGATACAGTTTCTCTCTTTAAACCTCCAAATCAGAAGTCGGAAGCGGCTTTGGATTGTAATCAAATTAACATAGGATCTAATAAATTGATGGTATGATTTATCGAAAGGTGTAGTTCTACAAGTTAGGCATTTTCTGGTAAGTCTTAGATGATGAATAATGGAAACCTTAACTAGTACGACCGTTTCCACGGTGGGAGGGCCGACCGAAGAAGAATCTGAAGATGGGGTTTGTCTGCGACTATTTTCGTCCCGTTTAAGAAAAGGTGATACTTTCACCCCGTTTCCGAAAAAGTGATACTTTCGCCCCGTTTCGGAAAAAAGTGATACTTTCTCCATGTTTCGGAAAAAGTGATACTTTCTCCCCGTTTCAGAAAAAGTATCACTTTTTTTGAAACAGAGCGAAAGTATCATTTTTTCCGAAACCGAGCGAAAGTATCACTTTTCCCGAAACAGAGTGAAAGTATCACCTTTTCTTAAACGAAAAAGTAGTCCATCCATAAACCAAAATATGGTTTCATGATGTATTATGCATCCTTTGTGGTGGTTTGCATAATGGCTATGCATTCAATTTTCGAGAATTGTGCCTAAAATGAAAGTATCATTTTTCTTGAAACGGAGGGAGTACATCGTTTTATTAGTTGCAACGGAAAATTAGTTGATGAATAAACCAAAATTTTGCTACATAAACTATTATGTATCCTTTATGGTGGTTTGCATAATGGATATACACTTAATTTTCTAAAATTGTGCCTAAAATGATAAATACCTCTGAATTTTTCGTAAAAACTCAAAATTTGATATTGTTGTTTGTGCTCGTTGGATAGGTTTTTTTATTAGATTTCCAACGAGATAAAATTTGTAAAATTCCAAGGTGCGGATTTTTAGATATATTATATTAAAGTTTGTTGTCCAATTATACCCCTGAAAAGATAGGATACACAAGGAGTTATAGTAATTGGACTAAAAGGGAGGGACATTTTTGGTTTTTCGGCCCTAACCATTTTCAATCTTTTTGTGTCAATTGATCACTTACATTTTACAAAAAAAATGGTCATATAAAGGTCCTCTCTCGCTTCGCTCGGTCGGCCCAATTAGTGACAATCTTTTATTGTTGTGTTATTTAGTTGAATTATCAATTTTAGGTCTTAACATTATACAATTATTACAAGGATGCAGACACTATTAGACAACATCGTAGTTGACAAATTTGATTTGAAATTCAATGAAAATGGATGAATCATTTCTAGCTATATACCTATATGACTAGTTTCCAATTTATAGATAATTCTTGAAAATGCATATTCCTTTTCGTAGTGTACATTTTTTTGTTTGGTTTCACTCTTTCTTTCTTTTTTTGGAAAAAGAGAAATTACATATTATTTAAGCTAGAGTTTCTGAAAACGGTTACATACCCAAGTTGACTATTATCTTGAGAATTATACCTAGTTTTAACAATAGTGGTATTCAGAAAATTCACGGATCCAGACACTCGGCTCATACCCCCTACTTCATGTACTGAATTTCTGAAGAATTCCCTTTTCGCGCCATCCCTTGCGATATTTCTGGTTTGATTAGCACCTTCCCTGGTTAACAGAACCTGATTAACATTGTCAAGGTTACCCTGATCCCTAACCCCAGTGCAATAATCATTGATAACCATATCCCCACTTTTACCTACTCCATCTATATTAACAGAATGGTCTTCATCTTGCTCATAGAAACCCAATGTAGAACTTGAAATATACTTCGGATTCTTATCTACCCTATCCAAGACTTCAAACCAGTTCTTCATGTTTTCGACTTCCATTTGCGACCACCTCCAATCTCTACCAAAAAGAACTCTTAGCCTATACATCTTACTAAGCATTATATTGTCTTTCATAATATTACAAACAACTTTGAAGGAAATAAAAGATTTGTAAATGTTCCTAAATTCTGAATCTCTATAGTACTCTTCAAGATTCAAAATTTTGGACCCAGCACCTGCATCACCATAGTAACCCCTTCCCTGCCAACTAATTGTGACCTTATAACAATTTAAATCTATCAACCATCTCATCATAGTTAACATGGTCTTTTTCTTGTTTTCTTTCACTCCTGTTGTTGCTACACCGCACCTGGCACCTTTGAAGTTGCCTGTCAAATCAGTGACATACAAAATCAAGTAAGTTTCAGAATTCCCTTCATTGCTGGCCCTTTTAACGTAAGCCTTGTCCATTCCATCCTTACTATACGCAGCTGAAACCATAATCCTCTTTCTTGTGAAATTTGTTGCAGCCATAATATGAGTCACAATCTGGGTAGCTACAGACTTGGGATAAATTTGGTTTTTATCAAAAAAATTCTCGCACCTAGCTTTCCAGACAAACCAGATCGTAGTAGCACATATATTTTCCCAGTTAACAACATCATGACTAAAATTATGTTATTTTGAAACCAATTTTTGAACCAAATACTAAAAGTTTGACTTTTAGTTTTAACTCTACTTAGGTTGTACGACAGACACTTCCAAACATTATTAATAAAATTACAGTTCATGAAAAGATGATCCACATTCTCTATATCACAGTTGCACAAAGTACAGCAGTTATCAATGTTTTTAAGAAACTTACTGATGTTGGAACCTAATGGAAGAATGTCATGAAGACATTTCCAAATGAAAACTTTAATTCTATGCATCACATTCATATTCCAAAGCCTAAACCAATTAACAGTAGCAGTAACAACACGAATCGTACAGTTAGAACCCATATTGTCAACCAATTTTTTATACAGAGACCCCATAGTGAAATCCTGGTTAGGAGTATAACTCCATCTCAGTCTATCTGTAGAATTAATATCAAATTTAATGACCACAATTTTTTGAATGATAACATCAGAAAAACACATCTTTAGTTTGACAAGATCCCAATTAGTAGCTTCCTCATTAAAAAGATCCCTAACCTTAAAAAAATTAAGTCTGTCATCTTCATCTATAGGAACCAACAAACTTTCTTCAACTGGAATCCATTTGTGATTACATATATCAATAACAGAACCATTATTAACTTCCCAAAAGCTTCCCTTCCTGAGGTTCTTAAAACTTTTGGAAATCCATTTCCAAAGCCAAGAGTCATTAGGTTTCGCTTTATAACTAGCATCTAAAATATCTCCCTTAGGGAAATACTTCAATTTGAAAATGGTACCCCACAAAGACTTAGGGTAAGAAACCAACCTCCAACCTATTTTAGTTATCATCGCTTCATTCATAAGTTTAAGATTACGGAAACCAAGCCCACCCTGATTTTTGCTTTTATTAACACCGGACCAAGCTTTCGGATAGAGCCCTTTAGAATTACCCTCCTTTTTCCCCCAAACAAAATCCCTATGGAGCGCCATTATTTTGTTTAGAGTATACTGGGGTATTCTAAAATAGTTCATCTGATAATTCAGAATCGTTTCTAGGGTAGATTTAATAAGAATTCCTCTCCCTGCAGGTGAAACATTCCTATTTTTCCAACCTTTAAGTCTACCAGCAACTCTACCTACTAAAGGTTGAAAAGAAGAAATTTTAGATGTGTTTGTGAAAAGAGGTGCCCCCAGATATTTGTCATCTAGCTTTATTTTCTGAACTTTTAGGATTTTGATTACGAGTCTCTAAAATTTATTCGGAAATCTACTACTAAAGAACACCCCAGATTTTTGGAAATTTATAAGTTGGCCTGACCCATCACTGAAAGTGTTAAATATTTTAAGAATGTTTTTACTTTCAAAAAGATTAGCATCCGCAAAAATCAGACAATCATCTGCAAAAAGAAGATGATTGATCGGAGGACAATCTTTGGTAACCTTAATACCATGAATTAGCCCCATTTTTTGAGCACTCATCAAAAAATAGGACAAACTTTCCATACAAAGAATGAATAGGTAAGGAGATAAAGGATCTCCTTGCCTAATTCCTCTAGAAGGATATAACATCCTCCTTGGTGAGCCATTTAATAAAACAACAGTAGAGGTGGTGCTGATGCACTGGTGAATAAGATTACACCAGTCCTGACCAAACCCCATTTTCCTAAGAACCGCTAAAAGAAACCCCCACTCAACCCTTTCGAAAGCTTTCGACATGTCGATCTTTAAACCAAGATACCCTTTATTTCCCCTCTTTTTTTTCATTGTGTGAATCAACTCATGTGCTATTAATATATTGTCCGAAATTTATCTGTTTGGAACATAAGCAGATTGAAACGGAGAAATCAGTTTTTGTAAGAGAGGTTTTATTCTACTAGCCATTAGTTTGGAGATAATTTTATAAGTAGAGTTACATAAACTTATAGGCCTGAAGTGACTAGCTTCATCCAGAATTTTATTTTTTGGGATCGAAGAGATGAAAGTATTGTTCATCTCTTTAAGAAGAAACCCCTATAAAAATAATTTTTGAACCATAGAAACAATGTCAAGAGAAACCAATTCCCAATTTTTTTGAAAGAAAACAGCCGAGAAACCATCAGGCCCCGAGGAAGAAGACGCTGTCATTTGAAACACTATGTTTTTTATCTCCTCATACTGAGGAGTTGCCATAAGGGCCAGATTATCATCATCAGTAACCATACTCGGAATATTAACCAAGAGCTCATTATTAATCTCATTATTAGTAGTAGTCGCCATTTTAGAGAAGTATTGAAACAACACTTCCTTAATTTGGTTCCTACTTTCCAACCAAACCCCATTATCATTTTTAATAGCCAAAATACGATTCCTCAGAGCCATAGTTCTCACTAGACCATGAAAGTATCTAGTATTTTTGTCTCCTAGATTCAAGATTTTATCACCAATTTTTATTTTCAAAAAAGACTCACTAATATTGTATCATTTTTCAACTTCCAAATTTAACTGATTCAAAACTTCAGATTTATTTCTAACCTGAGTGTTATTATTATAATTTTCAAGATTGAGAATAGCCTGATCTAATTTTAAATGAACATTACACATAATTAAGTTTCTTTTGCAAACAGCTAATTTTTTTAACAACTTGAAAAGGAGGAGAGCCAAAATGATGAGTTAACCAGGAATTATTAACAACCTCAACGCACGATTTTTCATCTAGCCACGTTCCAAAACATTTAAAAGGTTTAGATCCGTCTTTCCTATCATGTTTAGTACTCAGAATAATCGGCCCATGATCTGAAGCTATCTGACTCAAGTGAGAGACCTTAACATCCGGATATAGGGCCATCCATCCATAATTTGCTAAACCCCTATCTAATATCCTTTCAATCAGATCATAATCACATCTGTGATTAGACCAAGTGAAAGGATAACCCCAGAACCCTAGATCTATAAGACCCTCCTCATTCACAACCTTAACCGATTGATCGATTTCTCCTCTATTTATTTTACCCACCCCCCGATTTCACTTTGATGCAAAGTAATGTTCAAATCCCCTATAACCATCCAAGGAATGTTAATAACAGACGACATATGAGACAAAAAAATCCAAGTGACATTCTTGTTATTAGAACTACCATATAAGAAACTAATTAACCAATTTTTACCACTGATATGATCTGTTATACAAGCATTGATGAAGTAGTCATATGTCTCTATAACCTTAAGTTGAACTGTGTCCACCCAAGCCATTGCTATACGCTCTGATTTGCCTATGAGATCCATTATTTGCACATTATCATAGTTGACCGATCTAAAAAGGCTTCTAACATTTTGTCTAATATTTTTAGTTTCACTAAGAAATATAATACCTGGTTGTATCGATTGAATTAGATTTCTGAAATGCTCTCTAGGATACTTTTTCCCACACCCCTGACAATTCCAAGACATAACTTTTATACTTCCAAACTGAATGCATTCTTTATACCAGACATAATTGTGTAAATTCAAGACTTGAATATCCACAGTATATACATGATTCGTCTTAAAATGACAAGCATGCCACAAACACTTCATATCATAACCATGACAATTATCTGTATCATCCAACATTTGTCTACCACTCCTCAAAAACCAGTTATCGAATAAGATAAATTTCAATTGCATACACTCTTTGTACTTGACATAGTCATGCATACTCAGACACCAATTTTTACCAGCATGAGATAAACCGAGTTTTTCACAACATTGAAACATCCAGACACATTTAGGAATTTGCATTTCATGCTTTTCACTTAACACAGAGAAATTGTAATTGAGGTAAAATGTAGTCTTAGTGTGTACCTTGCTGATGTTTGGATCGACCGTCACCATCTCATTGCACCGGTTTGCAGAAACAGCTGGAGGAGGACTTGCAGTAATGTATATGATGTAATCGTTGAACATATCAAAAGGGTCATCACCAGACTCGACAAGATTACTAACCAACTGAGGATTAGAAAGAATTAAACTGTCATCTCCAAGAGATTTGACATCAGGAACTGGAAATAAAGTTTTAAGAAGAGTAGAAGATATATTAGACGCGCTATTTTCGGTAATCAAAATAGACGAAGACTTAGAATTTAGGTTACCATAATCTAGTATCTCCTCACCATCAGAGGCTAGAACTCCCTCAGCAGAACAAACTGCACCACCACCTTGAACACTCTTCGACTTTTTCACTATTGCTTCTTCCGTCAAAGGCACTTTTCTCTTGTACTTTCTCTTCTTCCTCTCCGGTTCCTTAATTCTAATTGTGAAGTCCAGAAGAGAGCCTGCTTGTAGTTGATGTTCATTATCTTCTTCCAACCTTGTGACTGATTCAACAATATTTACCACTACCATACCTTCACTGATGACTAGCTGTCCACTCGAAGACAACCCCCTTTGAGAACCTCCTTCCACAGAGTAATCCTTATCTTTAAGAGATAACTTAGAAACTTTAGCTTTACCTTTACCTTTAATTCTCTTTATCTCTTCCACCATTCTCTTATCCCCATCATATCTTGCAGCAACCGCAATTAACTGATCAGCAACCAGATCAAGGTAATTTTTATCCTTCCCTCTTACCAAAATTTGAACACATTACCTTGAACCTTCCCCTGCCACCACCAGACCCAAGTTATTAACATCACTTGATTCACGAGCCTCTTCCATTCAAAGCTCATAAATCATGGTTTTGCTCACTCTAAAGTCACTCATATCTTCATGACCACTAAATATTGGCAAGTTTGCTTCAACTTCCACCTGATTGTCATTCCCCAATTCATTATAAGCCTGATTCTGGACTATCATCACATCACCTTCCCCCTCATTATTAACCTAATTTTCCACTATCAGCATATCTATTTCTACACATGGTTCCACTTGATGATCCAAAACTCTGCAAATCCCACAAATCCTCCAAGGCAAGACATTATAGTTAACCGAGATCCATGCTTCTTCATCTTGCGCCCTAACAAGCACCCTCCTTGGCAAATAACCAGTTACATTAATATTGATAAGCATCTTTACAATTTTGTGATCCACTGAGAGACCCATCGGTTGAGCAAAACCACACAGGTCACCAATTGTTGATGTCATTGCCCTATAAGCTGCTGCAGTAAGAAACTGGTTTGTAATTCTACTCAAAAAAACTATAAAAAACTCATAATCCATATTTATAGCCGCTCCAAACAAGAAACTTTGATCCAGAATTTCTATCAGAACTACCAAGTAACCATCCAAAACCCAAGGTCCGTCATCTTTGATTCTCATAATATCAGTTTGAGATCCAAATCTATAAAGATGAACATTAACCCTTGCACCAAATTTCTTGATTGAAACTTCTCTGAACATTGGCCAGAAGTCTCTCATAAGATTTCTCACTCTGCTAGTAGAGATAGTTATTGGACAACATTAACTGCCTAGCATACACAGACTAAAGTCCTCATTTTCTTTCTCTAAAACCATATGCTTATCTAAATAAACCAACGGTTCGATTGCACTTTCAATGTTTAAATTATTCTTCATATTCACCGCTAAATTGTTAACAATATCAGGAGATAAAAAGTTGTGATTGATAAAGGAGTTAGAAGGGGTAGCCATAAGCCAAAAATTTCCACTTATTTCTGGATTTCTAATGAACCAATATTTATACCTAAAAAACTTAGAGCTTTTGAAAAGAAGGATACCAACTAATTTGGCTGAGACATAATGAGATATAATCAGGATTAGGTAAAGAATAGTAATAGATCTCAAATCTAAAAAAGTAAGGGACAACATGGAAAAGATATAAAACAGCAACAGAGAAGAGATAAAGGAAAGGAAAGAGAAGAAACCAAAAACCAGAAAAAGAATCTAGTCAGGAAAGAACTAGCAACAAAAGAGAGGAAACCAGACAAACACAACCAGAACAAAGAAGCAAACCGAAAGAAGAACACCAATTGATAGTTCAAAGAAGAATCAGAGACAAACCTGCAGAGCACTCAACCAACAACTTTACCAAACCTTAATGATGAAGAGAAAATTAGAAAATCCAAGAAAAAGATCACTAACCTTACCGAGATGATGACTTCTGCCAAACAAACAACCTCACAAGCATACAACAACCTCACAGGAGCATAGAAGCACGCTGGAAAACTCTCCAAACCCCTCAAGAAACCGATTGAAATCGAGGAGGAAGAACACGAACCCTAATTTTGACTTAGGTTAACAACTTGAAAAGGAGGAGATCCAAAATGATGAGTTAACCAGGAATGTTTGGTTTCACTCATGCAAACGTTTTTTTTTTGTTTCTTAATGTATATTTTTTTGTTTTGTTTCACTCATACACACAACTGTTCCAAAGTATCTAATATAAGATCCAATTTTTTTTTGTGCAACTCGTTGTACATTGATTTCCTTTTAAGTATCTTTTAATGTTGGATAGATTGTGGGATGTCAAAATAGGAGAGTAGGTTGTAGACCAGTGTCATAACTTGCTCTACCCACCCTATCTTTTTGTACGACCGAGGCTAATTACTTCATTTTAGTTCCATTATTTTCATACCAAATAAACATTTTTTTATATGATAACAGGTTTATTGTTCCAATTGCTATTTAACTTGTACAATATATGTATATAATTAAGTACCACATTGATATCTAGTCTCTACCGGCTAAGTTATGGTAGCACTTCCTTTTTCAGTTTTTTTGTGTCTAGGTTTCATTTGGTATTAACAATTTAACATTATTGAAAGTTTGATTTTTCTAGAAGGATTGGTTATGGAAGTGGATGGCTAGTGCTCATGTAACTTTTTGGTACTACGAGTAAGAAAGAAAATTCTATCAAATTTAAGGTTTCATGTGGTCAATGTTTCACTTTCTTCGTAAAGTTTCAAGAAATTTCATTTTGATGTTTAACTATTTTAATATCTTGCGCTTGGTTATCTCAATTTTTGGTTACTAAATTGTGTTGATATTTAATTGTTAATGTGTACATAGTTGTACACATGATTCTACATAACTTGATGTGTACAATTATATAAACACGTTGGCTTTTAATGTGTACATAATTGTACACCTATTAATCGTTAATGTGCACATAATTGTACACATGGGTATACATGTTATGTTGGGGTACATGTTTAGTGGGTATACACGTTGACTTTTAAAATACGTAGTGGGTACACATTAAAGATCAACTTAGTGGGTACACACTACAATTATACAGATGGTACACATGTTGATCTTTAATGTATTGTTGATATTACTGTGTACATAATTATACCCCCCATTTAGCGTTAATGTACACATATGTTTACACATGTAGATCGTTTATGTGCACATAATTTTCCTATTTAGTAATTGGTTGCATCGTCGTAGTCTTTCTTTTCCAGCTTATATGGTATGCTATTTCAATTTTTTTAGATGAATTATCTTTGATACTTCTTGGAAGAATTCCTAGAAGTTAGGTGTTGGTATTTCTTATTATATGTTAACTGTAGAATAAATTGAGTGTGACATGTATTAGTTCTAGAAGCGTGCTAACTTAGAAAAGATGCATATTTTGTGGTACTTAATGTGTACATAGTTCTACACGCGTTGATTCTTAATGTGTACAAAATTATACACCCATTTATTTATTAATATGCACCAAATTATACACCTGTTGATTTGTTAATATGTACATAATTAGTCATACACATGCTAATCTAACACTAGACTCACTTTCATTTTAAACTTTTGTTCCATATCTATAACAAATACTTTCTTCATGGATTCCTAATTTAGGTGATTTTTTGGCATCCTTAGACTTTTTTTTATTGAGTTGAATACATGTCATGAATCGCCAATAATTTCAATAGCTAATGATTTCTTTTTGAAAAGTCCATAATCAATAGAAAGGCTATTTTAAATGGTCGATGTGCAAGATATATTTATGCTCACTACTATTTTCTAGTTACTGCCTTGTTTTTCTACTTTATTTGTCTTATATTTTCCTTCATCTCTTGGATTGTCGCCATTTCCTATATTTTCTTTTTGTAGATAACGATATCGTCAACAAGAAAACGAGTTACATCTCTGAATAGTAAAGTTCACAAGGTAAATTCTTAATTTGTGATTTCTTTAACCATTATTCCTTTCCTTGTGAAATTTTTGAATATATTCTTTTTAAAGGTCAAATACCAGTATAATCTTTATGTGCATTGTTTTTATTATACCGGATGTACGAGGTGTACTTGTTTGTATACCAGTTATGCGCAGCGTACTTTTTAGTGCACTAGGTTATCATAGATGCTTGATGTAAAAAGGATCACCTCTGTCATTCCCATGATGCTTGTTAAGCACATATGCATGTTTTGAAGCAGTCTACGTATTGGTGCACCTATGTCGTTCCCATGTAAAAGTAGGTTTGTGTGTGGTTATGAATGATCGTTTTTCTACATGTTTTGCATGGGTGTACACATTGCTGCACCTGTATAATTCCCATGAAAAAGTGTGCCCAAATGTGAATATGAATGATCGGTTTTATGCATGTTTTGCAGGGGTGTACATATTGGTGCACCAGTGTATTTTCAATGAAAAGGTAGGTTTGTTTGTGGCTATGAAGGATTGGTTTTAGAAATGTTCCGCATGGATGAATATATTGATGCACCAATATACTTCTCATGAAAAAGTAGGTCTGGGTGTGAGGATGATTGATCTGTTGTGCATGTTAGTAATCTCCTTTTCAGTTAAGTGCAATGAATCACTGTACTGGGATATTTTGAAGCCATATTAAGTTTGTGTAGTAATGCCCACATGGATTGTGTCTCTGACCATTAGGGACGGAGTTAGAATTTTTTTTTTTGGGGGACAAATATATATAGGTATAGTAGTTTTGCCGTAAAAGCAGGCGGTCGAAGGCCGCAATTTTTTTTAGGCCTTGGTATTTTCCTTCAAATGATGTCACCAAAATATCCAATAAGTTGTTAGATGTTTAGATTTATGGTTGGATTTAATATTTTGATATTTTTCACTTCTTTCCTACGTAATTTTGATATTTAAGCCAAGTTTTGTTCGATAAGTACCTAATATCAGTAGTTTTTAAAGTGTATAGTAAAGGATTCAAGGCTCTCTATGTAATATACAAAAATATGGGGGGGAAATCTATAAATACTTAAATTTTTCAAGCCTAAAATGGTAATTATGCAAAGCCTAATTATGTAATTAGGAAATTTTAGGGGGGACTGATGTCCCCCCTAGACTATATGTAGCTCTGTGCCTGCTGACCATAAACTAACTTTTTATTTTGATCGTTTTTTTGCTTTGTTTTCTTATGTGGATGTTGGTGAAAGGATAATCACTTTCTTTTCAAGCTGCGATTTCTTATGTTCATTGTTTTTTCCTCGATGCAGTTCGGCTATTATGGATGTTATCCAAATGAAGCTTGGCATGGCTGATATTTTTCTCAGTCTGTGCGGACTAGGGTGGCAGTCTGGCTATCATGGATTTTGGATTTTTTTGGATCTTTACAGCGGTGTACATAATTATACACACAAATATAAATTAAAAAAATTTAAAAATGAAAATTATATAGTCATATGGGTACTCTTTTTGTAGCACTCGGAAAATGCTTTCCAAATATATAAAGTTTGTCGATTTTGGACGAGCGGTTTAAAAGATAAATTGTTTTTAATTATTTTTTATTTTATTTAAAATTGCTGACATGTCACGTCCACGTTGAATGTGTCAATTACAAAACAGTTTCCACTCGCTGCACGTGTGCTTTATGAAACACGTGTAGAGGTCAACATCGTCTTTATAGATTTTATGGACTAATCTGTTCCTAGTTGGAATGGGGTGGACTAATCTGTTCTTTTTCGGGAAGGTTTTGGACTGAACCGTTTTTTTCCCTTAAATCTAAGAATTAAGGCATATTCCTATGCACATGGAAAACAATAGATTTTCCATATATGCACCCACTATGGGTATGCCAAACTGCCAAACGTGTATGCCTACATGCCAGAAAAAAAAAAATAGGCATACACGATGGAGTTTCCAGCGAGCGTTAGAGATTCGATCGCTCGATGGTCTTAGCTAGGGATGCACATACTCCGGTACGGCCCGGTTCTCCTATGGAATCGGTCCATGTACTTGTTGTTGACCAGTACTGAAATTTGAGGACCGGTACCTATACCTGGTGTTGTACCGGTACTCCGTTACCGGTTCGGTACAAGTCCGGTACCGGTTTTTTTACCTGAAAAATAATACAAGCTCCTAAAAAACAACAATTCTAATTTTCCATAAGTTTAACATTTAACATCACAAAATAAGTTCATTATGTTCAACATTTCCAGAAGTTCATAATACTAATTAGATTACTCAAGTACTTAAACTCCATCGCTTTGTTCAGCTGAACCAAAGCACCATTTCTTCACCAACTCATCCATTCAGTCATCAAAGCACCATTTCTTCACTGAGCCACTACCTGTAGGCTGTAACAGCAACCAACATTCCATTTCCTAAACCTGCAACCACCAACTCCTTATGTACATACCTTCCTGTCTGCAACAAACACATATACCATTCATTTCTATCCCCACAGTTCATACTCAGTATCCCCACATCAACAACTGCAAAAATGCATCATTTCTTAAGAGATTGCAATCAGTATTACTTTCATATGCATACAAAGAAAGTTGTTTCTACTCCTATGTATAGTTATTGTGTCCTGTCTTGAGCAAAGTTTTCAAGAATAAACTTAAGAAAACACCCTTAAAAGTTAAAACAGACTACACAGAAAGTTACCAACCTTCTTGTTGGGATTTCTTGGACATCTATTCAGATGCTTTCGTAATCCAGCAGTGCCATTTACGTCATTCTGAGCAACATATTGTCTGTGGCAATAATGACATTCAGCCAACTGACCTCTACGAAATTGAAACAAAGATGTGCACATCAAATTCAAAATGGCTAACAATAACAAACACCTTTTGCTCCATTAAGCCAACTGACCTCTACGAAATTGAAACATTCTCATACATCAGTCTCCATTCCTACCAAAACACACAAAATTACTGCACCAACCACTACAACAATTTTTGCTTTCATGTCAACAAATCAAATAAGCTTAATGTTTCGTACTAACATGCATTTTTATCACTTCTCAATGCTATACAACACCCTAATATCCACAAAGCCTCCTATTGTTAGCACTACTAAAAAAACGCATACAAATTGAAGTTCTGTTCAAAGTAAAACAAAATCAGCTTCAACAATCAAACCCATTATAATTAATCTTGGAATTATAATTAATAACAACATCAAATATATCAATTTTTAATTCCATGCTGCAGTCTAATTTCAGAAAAGGGGAAAAAAAACAAACCCTAAATTCAAAATTCTCAATTTCAAGAACCCTATTTTCAAAAACCCTAATTTCAGAAATCCTATTTAGTCACTGAATCATGTTAAATCATGATTAGTCAACAAAAAACTCAAAACAGAATCATTCATGTGTCCAATTTTACAAAAACAGCCAAAGGTTTTGATAACTTACTCGTTTTGACAAAGAAGAAGAGCTCTTTCCAAAACCTAAAGAACCACCGTTAACAACGATCTAACTGTGTACAAGCGTCTCTCAATCAAACTCTCCTCCTCTCTGTCTCTCAATCAAACTCTCCTCCTCTCTGTCTCTCCCTGCCGCTACGAAAAAAATGAAGAGCGAATTTATCTTCACCTAGTCTTCACCTAAGATTGACGGCTTAGATTAAAAATAACCCAAGATCTAGACGGCCAATAATCAACGGTACATATGGTCCGGTTCAAGTCCGGTCCTCCCCAAGAATCGGTGTCTGTACCGGTCTAGGCCGGTTCTCAAATCTCAATATCGGTGTCTGTACCGGCTAGACAGGTTCCGGTTCGGTATTTCCGGTTCCACTCCGGTCCAGGTCCTCACAACCGGTTCTTATGCAGCCCTAGTCTTAGCAGCGCTCGTTCGCTGGTCATTCAATCGCTAGCGATGATCAATCCCTTGCGGATTTGATCATCGTTAAATAGTTCATCATCCAACGGCTATAATTTTTCCCCATTATAAATACCCAATTTCAACTCACACCATCTTAACTTCAAATTCATTTCACTATCACTATGCCTATTACTCATATAACCGAAGTGGATTTCACTCGAGAAGAAGACATTTCTCTAATTTGTTGTTGGGTTTCAGTTGCAAGCGATGAAGATTTTAATTTAGAGACTTTTAACTTATGGGATACTGTGTTTCAAAGGCTTATGACGTTAAGTCACGTAAATTCAAGAAGAACAAATGAGTGTCTTCAAAATCGTTATTGTTTCATCAATAACGATGTAAGAAAGTATCAGGAAATTATGTGGATGATAAAAGGGGATAATCCTGGTGTTTGTAAGGTAAAATCGCTTCTACCCCAAACACAGAAATTTGTATGGTGCTGCTGGGAGTCGATCGCTGCTTCAATCTTCAATTGATTTGGTTAATGGAGAAAGGTTAGGGGTACCTGCAAAAAACCCTCCGATGCCTAAGTTAGCAAGAGAATATTTTCACAGGAGTTTTAATGGGGAAGATTGCATACCTTTTTGGTTGGGAAAACTTCCTTTTATATGTTACTACTTGACCGTTTTTGATACATGCATGAATTCCATGCATGATGCCCTGACTTGAATACCCTGCATGAAGCCCTGCATGACGCCCTGCTATGAATTCCCTGTATGCCTTTATGGTTAGAATTGAATCACTTGCCATAAACCCATAATGGGGCGTAGGAATCCGCTAGGCAAATAGAGTGGGGTGGAAGTATCAGGGACTACAGATTTAAACAGCACCGAGTACCACATAATTTTCCACCGGCCAATTAATCGCCAATTAATCGGCGATTAGTAAACATATAATCGTCTCGCTCCATAATCGGCGATTAATCGGGATACCATCGCCGATTTTGGCTGGAAGTGGCCGCTGGCGGCAACCTGCTGCATCATCCTTACGGAATATTCTGACGGCGTTAGGCATATGCTAACGCCGTTAAATATAACAGTCTTAACTGACGTCGTTAATATATAATGGAATATGCCTAGCATATTCCACGCCGTAATTAACGGCGTTTACTCTTAACGGAGTAGCCGACACGTCATATGCCACTGCTTCTGGTGACGTGGCGCCCTTTTGGCTGACGTGTTATAGGCCACGTCATCATTCTAGCTGACGTGGCAATTGCGTGCTGACGTGGAACCCTATTTTGAGTGTTAACTGCTGATGTGGCGCTATGTCTGACGTGTCAGCTGCCGGTTGGGTGAGGGTTGGTGACATGGAACGCTCATGTGGGACTTGTTAGCTCAACTTGGAGTTTTTGCCCATGGGCTTGTGAGTTGAGTGTTTGCTAGTGAGGCCTAGTTTGGTTTGTTGCACATGGAGTCTTTATAAGGCCCACGTGGCTATCCATGGGAAACACTTTAGGCCCAATGAACCTTTCTTAGTTAGTAAGAGGAGTTTTGTTGTCCTAGGTTAGCCCATTTTCTTGTGTAGAATATTAGGGGTACCAACATCGCCCCCCTCTTAATCCATGACTTGTTATGGGTTAAGAAGTTCGGATTTCCCTACGAATTTATATTTTTCCGGAGTGTTACACAACTTGCCCCCAAACGTGTTGTTTGGAGTGTTGTGCAACTCGCCCCCAGAGACGTGATGACTTGGCTGGGGTGTCATATATCTTCCCCCAAAGGGTTGGGGCGACATACGACTCGCCCCCAGTGTGTTTTGTGTCATACTGCTCAATTCCTGCGCAGGGGTGCACCTCCCTGCTACAATTTGCTTGCACATGGAACGAAAAGTTGAGTTTTTTCTGCTATCTTGAGTTTGCACAGGGGGCCAATCCTGCTATTCAAGATGCGCGCAGAGTTTGAGTTGTGTACATTCTCACGTGCCTGGACGGATGAAAACGTTTTCCACATTTTTTTGTTGTCCCGCATGATGGGGATAAAATTGAGATAGGGTTGAAATGCTCGAATCGCGCATTCAACCAATCTGAGAGTTGTCAGAGACATTGCTGACAGTAAACTTGAACTATACTGTTTTTTCATTTAGGGCCGGCTGCGGATCCGATCATCCGCAGGAGCTTATAGTTAACTCGAATAACAGTGATAAAGCATGAAATACCAAAATAATGCTAAATTGAATTTCTGAATTGAAATAACAAAATAAATACCTACTGCTTCGACAACAGCTGCCTCATTAAAACCTTTGAGTGGAAAACCCAGTGGGATAAAACCATCAAAAAGGAAAAATAGTGCAGCACAGCATGATTTGAATCTTCTTCTAATGATAAAACTTCTTCAAGTGGAACGAATTCCACGGCTTCCATGGCTTTGAATCCTCCTTTCCATCGAGGTCCCTCAAGTAGTAGGATCCCCGAGATGCTAGCCTATCCACTATGTATGGACCTTCCCAGTTTGTTCCGAGCTTCCCGCAGTTTGGCTCCATCGTGGCTGCTCGGGTTTTCTTCAAGACATATTCCCCCGTCTTGAACGACCACTCTCTGATCTTGCGATCATATCCCAGCTTGATTGCTTGCTGGTATCGAACTATATTCTGCAAGGCTGTTTCTCTCTGCTCTTCCAGTAACTCCTTATCAAGAGCCAGTATGTTGTCGTTTTTCCCAAATTTGACAGCACGAGTTTTGGTAGTCTTCAGCTGCACCTCGGTGGGTATGACTGCCTCCGTCCCATATGCCAATGTAAACGGTGAAAATCCAATGGACATTTTTGGGGTTGTTCGATAGGACCATAAGACTCCAGGAAACTCTTCGGTCCATTTTCCCTTCGCCTTCTCCAGTCGTTTCTTGAGGTTGTCCATAATAACGCAGTTGGTCGCTTATGCTTGCCCGTTGCTCTGAGCATAGTAAGGTGATGAGAAATTATGTCGAATATTCAGGCCCTTGCAGAAGTCTTTGATTACCCCGGAATCGAACTGCTTCCCATTGTCTGATATTATCGCGTCTGGGATTCCAAATCTGCAGATGATATTCTCCCATATGAATCTTTTCACATCATATCTGGTAACGTGTACCAGCGCCACTGCTTCGACCCATTTGGTGAAATAGTTGGTGACAGCTAATACAAACCTAATGCCCCCAGGAGCTTTGGGAAGCGGTCCGACTATGTCTAATCCCCACATAGAGAATGGCGAGGGACTGAAAACTGGATGCAACTCGTTGGCTGGTCTTTTCGGAATTGGAGCATGTTCCTGGCATGACACACATTTCTACGCATATTCCTTGGCATCTTTCTGCATATATGGCCAGAAATATCCCTGGGTGAGAACTCTGTGTGCGAGGCTGCGCCCTCCAGAATGGCTTCCACAGATTCTCTCATGAACCTCTGCTAGAATCAGTTGTCCTTCCTCGGCTGATACACATCGCAAAAATGGCTCCAAAGCTACAGGTTTGCGGTATAACATCCCTTCGATCATTGAGTATCTTCATGAATCCATTTTCACCTTTGCAGCAAGTTTCTCATCTTCAGGGAGTTCTCCAGTTGTCAGGTATTGGATGTAAGGTTGGCGCCAGTCTGCACTGTTTTCAACATGATCTCCTGAATTGTCTGTCACTGGACTGTCAATATCCATAATGCTGTCGATGTTCTCTGCTTCTCCATGTGCTGATGTAGCTGGCCTCTCACCCCCACTAGCGTGTTCGAAATCCAAAATAAAATGGTTGTCGGAGATGCTAGGTAATTCTTGGAAATCTACTACCACGAATCTGGCGGTATATGTTGGCACAGCGGAAGACAGATATGCTAAAGCATCTGCGTGCCTGTTCTCCAATCGTGGTCGCTTCCCAATAGAGAATCGGTCGAACTCATTTTCCAGCTCTTTCATATGGTCCAAATATAATGCCATTCTCTCCTCCTTTGCTCTGTAGGTCCCCAGAAATTGGTTAACTACTAGCATGGAATCTGTCACCAGCTTCACGTTCTTCGCATCTAACTGCTTGACATATTTTAGACCGATAATCGCAGCTTCATATTCGGCTTCATTGTTTGATGCTTGGAAACCTAGCCTGGTCGCTTTCTCGATCCTCGAACCTTCGGGAGTAAGGATTACGCATCCCACTCCAGCACCACTAACGTTTGAAGACGCATCAGTAAATACGTTCCACAATGGTTCTAGTGTATCGATCTCCATTGCGGTCTCGCCCCCAGTCTGATCAGTGGTTTTGAACAACTCCTCTTCTTCTCCAGCAACCGTTTCTATATCGTCCACCGGAAAATATGCTAGCAGTGCAGCCAGTGCGTGTCCTTTTTCTGCAGTTCTGGTTTCGTACTTGATCTCATACTCCCCCAGAAAATTTGACCATATGGCTAGTCGACTGGAATCATCGCCACGTTCGAGGATTCGCTTCAGCGGGTATTCCGAGTATACCACGATCTGCCTTCCTTGGAAATAAGGCTTTAGGCGACGAGATGCATGGAATAGTGCAAGTGCTATCTTTTCAATTTTCTTGTACCCTGTTTTCGCCCCCGTCAAGGATTTACTGACAAAGTAAACATGCTTCTCATATGGATCTGTAACAAACAACACTGCACTCACAACGTTCTCCGTTGCAGCCAGATAAACTCCAATAGATTTCCCAGCTTTTGGACTCACCAAAACTGGTGGGGTTGACAAATACTGCTTTATCTCATCAAAAGCCCTTTCTCACTCAGCCGTTCAACCAAAATTTACTGCTTTCTTCAAAACATCAAAGAATGGCTTGAATCGATCCGACGAGCGTGAAATGAAACGGTTCAAGGCTGCCAATCGTCCTGCTAGATTTTGGACTTCCTTTTTCGTTCTTGGGGATGGAATTTCTCTGATGGCTCTGATTTGATCTGGATTTGCTTCGATTCCTATGTGTGTCATCAAGTATCCTAGGAATTTTCCTGATGACAGCCCGAATGAACATTTTGCTGGATTGAGCATCATACGATATTGCCTTAAGATATCGAACGTCTTTTGCAGATCAAGAAAATGCTATTCTTTTTGCTGAGATTTCACTACCATATCATCGATGTATACCTCCATCGACTTCCCGATCAGATCCTTGAACATATGGTCCACCAAGTGCTGGTAGGTTTCCCCTGCGTTCTTTAGCCCGAACGACATTACAGTATAGCAGTAAACTCCCCTGTCAGTCACGAACGTAGTATGCTCTTGATTGTCCTCGAACAAAGGTATTTGATTATACCCAGAAAAACCGTCCATGAATGATAGTCTTTCAAACCCTGCGGTTTTATCCACCAAATCTCTTATCATTGGTAGCGGGTACAGATCACTCGGACACGCTTTATTCAAATCGGTAAAATCGATACAGACACGAATTTTACCATTCTTCTTTGGAACGGCTACCACATTGGACAACCATCGAGGATATTTCACCGGTCGAATAAATCCTGCTTCCAACAGTTTTTCGACCTCTTCAGTCACTCCATCTTTTTTTCTTTGCGCCATATTCCTGATTTTCTGTCGAACAAGACGGAAATTCTCATCGATATTTAGCCTGTGACAGGCTACATTCGGGTTTATCCCTTGCATCTTAGCAAAAATCCATGCAAAAACGTCGGCGTTTGCCCTTAGCAATGTAATCAAATCATCGCGTTCATGTGCCGACAGATCTGCCCCTACGAACGTTGTCTTGTGCTCCTTATCTCCAATCTGGACCTCGATCAGTTTCTCGACTGTCGGGGGTTAAGCTGCGTCCTCTCCCCTATATGATTCTAGAGGGAGAGGGTTCTGTAATTTCTATTTCTGATCGACTCGCATGATCTGGTTTCCACTGACTTCTGACTTCTTGTACTCATCCATTGCATTCTCATGACACTTATGGGCGGCCATCTGATCGCCTCTAACTTTCACAACTCCTTCTGGGGTAATAAACTTCAGGCACTGATGATTAAATGATGTGACTGCACCGATCTCATGCAGCCAATCTCGTCCTACGGTTGCGTTGTAGGGTGCTCTGCAATCCAGCAACAAGAAAGTGCCCAAGACGGACTTGTCAGCCACTGCTATCGATATCTTCACCTTTCCAATCGCCTTTGTAACTTCGCCGCTGAAACCGATAATTGGGTTTTCATCTTCCTCGATCAGGTCATGTGGGAGATTTATAGAGGCATAAGCTCCTGAAAATAGCACACTCACTGAGCTTCCAGTATCCACTAAAATCCGGTGCACACGAAACATTCCAATCCAAGCAGTTATAACGACGACATCGTTGTGTGGAGAATATACACCTATCATGTCTGCATCAGAGAACTCGATCTTTTTGCACCCAAGCTCCTTAGTTTCTGCTCCATTACCACTGACAAAATCAATGTGATTTGTCAGGTACCATTCTTTCAACTGTCTGAGCTTTCTCCTGGTTTCGTCTTCCGATGCCCGTCTGGTCATTGAGTGAATCCTGGCGTGACTGACGTTAATCACACGAGCGTTAATCACATGTGCAGTGCCAAATTGGCCAGGACCTTTCCCAAAGTCCTTTTTTCACGTAATGTTGCAGCTTTCCAGCGTCGATTATTCGCTGGATCTCGATCTGTAAAGAGCGGCAGTTCTCAGTTTTGTGACCATGGTCTTTATGGAACTTGCAGTATTTGGTCCTATCACGTTTATCTCTTGTTTCTGCTGCCAAAGGACGTGGGGGGCTCAAATCCTTTTATATTTTTTCGTAAAACTCTGTAAGACTTATGTTCAATGGTTCGACTTTCATATCGTGAAATTTCGGTACCCGGCCGGTGCGTTCACCTTGATTTTTCTCTCGAGCATCGCCACGATCAGTATGTTGTCCGTTTGAACGGTTCTTGGATTTTTCCTTCTTCCCATCATTTGGATGATTGGATGATCTGTTAACTTCTTCTTGGGCTTTAGAATCGTCTTCCACTCGGGCGTACTCTTCAACTCGATCATATAGTTCCTCCAAAGTTTTTGGTGGTCTCTTGACCAAAGAACCGTACACACCTCTTTGATCATGTTGGTAAGCCTGTTTGTATGCCGCAATGACAACTTGGTCGTTGGCTCCATCCACGTCCGCTAACTCTTGCTTGAAACGCCTAGTGAATTGTCTGATGCTTTCCTCCTTCCGGATTCCTAGAAGGAACAGTGAATGGCATCCTTTCCGATCACGTTTGTTGTACTTATAGTTAGAGCAAAAATCATCAATCAGCTTATGGTAAGTCCCGATCGACTATGCTGGAAGCTGATTGAACCACGTTATAGCTCATCCCGTAAGGGATTGCGGGAACATTTTACACATCAACTCATCGTTGTACTGCCACAGGGACATGGCAGTCTCATAGTGTAAAACGTGCTGATCTGGATCATCAGTTTTCTCGTCGAATTCCAGTAATTTTGGAACTAGAAAATTCATTGGCGGTCTGAATTCTCTTATATTCTGCTTGAAAGGTGCTCCTGCTGCTCGATGTAGCCTGTCCATCTTTTCTTCTCTGGATTGTTTTTTCATCATTACTTTCTCGATCATCCTAGCAATACGAGCTTCTGTTATTTTGTTTAGGTTGCCATCTGCGGAATTGCCTTCCTATTCATAATCCCGGTCCTCCGGAATTTGATTATCCGATCTCCTTTTTTTTATAGGGTCCAGTAGGTTCTTTTTCAGCTCTTCCTTGCTCCGAATGAGCACCATAATCATTCGAAAAATCTTCATCATCGTTCCAATCTCGAACCTCTTCCTCATCATTTTTGAGGCGTTTTGAATGAGATGTATTTCTGGCCGCACTCTGATGTGTTGCAGCTATCCGATCCCCTGCTTGCTTAGGTCATTTCGGTAAATATCCGGTGACGAGTAGCCTCTTGTCTATTCGATCTAGATGGAATACTTCTCTATTAGAATTTGCGACTTGTGGTTCAATTCGACCTCCAAGGCGTTGCCATACAGATCGTACCCTCGGTTTATTCAAAACACCAGTCCCGGGTCGAGGTTGGTTTTCACGTTCTAATCTCAGGATAGCATTTTCCTTCTCTAGCTCCTTTAGCCGATGCCGTAGCTGTTCCTCCTCTATACTGGGAGTCGCAGTGCGGCCATCACACAGATCTTGTCGATTGCGATTCTTCCTAGAGGGTCTGCCGAACGCGTACCCTCTGTTTCCACGAACATCTTGGTTTTCCCCATCAACGTCGATCATCGGTTGTTTTTCTTTTCTCCGATTAGGATCTGTAGCTCCGTTATGAAAACGATCTCGATCTCGTCCACGATCCAGTGATCTGTTATGAGTATGATATTGACCCTGTCTGTTTCCAGTGGGTATAACAGGTGCATATTGGACCTCAATTTCGTCCCTCTCAATTTCGCGTCTCCTGCGCGGCTGGGAATTGTTCTCAGAATAAGACCTTCGTGCAGTCTGTCTTATTATTGCCATATCTCGATCTAGTAAAACACGATTTTATTTTTTCGAAACCGTTAGTCGGCGCCACTATTTGTAAGGTAAAATCGCTTCTACCCCAAACACAGAAATTTGTATGGTGCTGCTGGGAGTCGATCGCTGCTTCAATCTTCAATTGATTTGGTTAATGGAGAAATATGGGGGGTACCTGCAAAAAACCCTCCGATGCCTAAGTTAGCAAGAGAATATTTTCACAGGAGTTTTAATGGGGAAAATTGCATACCTTTTTGGTTGGGAAAACTTCCCTTTATATGTTACTACTTGACCGTTTTTGATACAGTCATGAATTCCCTGCATGATGCCCTGGCTTGAATACCCTGCATGAAGCCCTGCATGACCCCCTGCTATGAATTCCATGTATGCATTTATGGTTATAATTGAATCACTTGCCATAAACCCATAATGGGGCGTATGAATCCTCTAGGCAAACAGAGTGGGGTGGAAGTATCAGGGACTACGGATTTAAACAGCACCGAGTACCATAGAATTTTCCACCAGCCAATTAATCGGCGATTAGTAAACATATAATCGTCTCGCTCCATAATCGGTGATTAATCGGGATACCATCGCCGATTGCCGCTGGAAGTGGCCGCCGGCGGTAACCTGCTGCATCATCCTTACGGAATATTCTGACGGTGTTAGGCATATGCTAACTCCGTTAAATGTAACAGTCTTAACTGATGCTGTTAATATATAATGGAATATGCCTAGCATATTCCACACCGTCACTAACGGCGTTTACTCTTAACGGAGTAGCCGACACGTCATCTGTCACGCCACTGCTTCTGGTGATGTGGCACCCTTTTGGATGACGTGTTATAGGGCACGTCATCATTATCGGTGACGTGGAAATTGCGTACTGACGTGGCAATCTCTTTTGAGTGTTAACTGCTGACGTGGCAGTGCTGACGTGGCGCTATGTCTGATGTGTCAGCTGCCGGTTGGGTGAGGGTTGGTGACATGGCACGCTCATGTGGGACTTGTTAGCTCAACTTGGAGTTTTTTCCCATGGGCTTGTGAGTTGAGTGTTTGCTAGTGACGACTAGTTTGGTTTGTTGCACATGGAGCCTTTGTAAGGCCCACGTGGCTATCCATGGGAAACACTTTAGGCCCAATGAACCTTTCTTAGTTAGTAAGAGGAGTTTTGTTGGCCTAGGTTAGCCCATATTCTTGTGTAGAATATTAGGGGTACAAACACCTGGGTTGTCAACATAAGAACTAAAAATTAATGCTCATACCAAATTTTCCGAAGACAATAGAAGATGGTTTAGTCACGATGAATGTTATGAACTATACAAGGTTCACGTGCATGGAATCAATTTTTAAATATTGTGTTATGAAATTAAGGTTAATTTTTAATGAAATGTAAAACTAGTTTCTAATTGAATATTAATGTAAAAAGATAGTTTCCATTAATTAAAATAGAAAGATTACATTTGAAACATTTAAACTAAATAACGCCCATAAACTACTCATAAACTACTGATTTCCTTGTCCATTTCCTTCATGATCAAAGACCCAATTGCCCGTGTTTTCTGGATCAATTGTACTATTCAACATATCAGTGAGCGAGCCGGTTTGAGACTCACTTGGTGGTTGAGTCTCATCAGAATCAACATAACCTTGGTAATTAATGGGTCTAGGGTATAAGGTAACACGATACATATCTTGAAATGCGTGTTGTTGATATGATGGAGGAGTTTGATGCTATAACTGAAATGTTGATGAGCTTGGGGAAATTGGGGTGGGGTGGGGTGGGGGGTGGTGGTGGGAGGTTAAGGCAATTGTGGTAAACAGATTTTTTTTCCTAATTTATTCTAAGTTCACACCACCACCAAGAGTCATTATGTCAGTTGGAATTTGTCTAAACGGACGTGCCAGAGTTGTATCCATGCCAACGTTTAATCACCTCCACATTCTACTTGAGTATCTAACACTAGGTTTGGAGTATAACTTTCTGGAACCTCCTGCATAGAACGACGTCTCAAATTTCTTTCAATTCCAAGACTTTGCTAACTTCCACTGGGATTCATGCCTCTTCCACCACTAGGACTAATATGAGTCATTCCTCTACCACTGGGACTCAAATGAGTAATTTCTCTACCTCTGGGACCATTCCTTTAAAACTGGGACTCATTCCTCTAACACTAGGACTCATGCCTCTACTACTACCTGAACCATCATTACCGTCAAATCATTGAATCATGTCAAACATCATGCTTTCCCTTACTTTTTGCAACTTATTCAGGTGAAATCTCTGAAATCCATGTAATAGAGCATGAAAATTGTTTAACTGGGTCTGATACTTCTCCGGTGTAGCACTGACCCCCCAGTATGGATAAGTCCGATCAAGTGCATTGGAAGTAATAGGATAAGTAACAATCTCTCCAGATGTAGTTGATATAGTTTGTACATCCCAAGAAAATGGTGGCATAGTTTACGATGAACTTTGAGAAGGATATGCAAATACATCGCCGGTCTCTGGTGGAGATTGGGAAGGAGGAAAGTCATCGGCAAGTGGCATCCTACCAAAAGCTGGGAAATCCATTCGACCTAAACTTTGCAGTTGCATAACAATATTGGGCTTGAAAATAGTGTTAAACCAATAGAGGTACTCATTTCTTTCCATTGGCTCCTGAATCAATTCATCAGCTTCTTGCCAATGATTACATTCCCTTATCAAATTGAAGTAGTCATCTTCAGAAACCTCAGAACTTGGATATGGGTTGACAGCTATCACTGATCTTCTTTGCAACTTAAAAAGTTATATTTCACCATAGTACCAAACACCCTTTTGAGAAATTGGGATGTATTACACGATCCTTGTAAGGATTAGCTGTAACATTCTCTGAGCTTGTTCTTCTTCGAACTCAGGGATTGCTCCATACGGGTGGGTGACAAAGTTAAGGCTTGTTCTACACAACTGCCGAATCTTATGAACAATAGCAGTATGTTGACCATCTTCAATTTAATCTGGTTCCAAATTCTCGGAATCGTACCTCAGTATGACCAGAAAAATATTGGTGTGATTCTTAAGAAAAGGTTCTGAAACATGGAAATATGTATACCACCAATACTGAAAATAATAACATTATTGGTTACTAAATTTTTCATGTGAAAATAACAAACAAATCATGTGAAAAATATTGGTTCTTTACCTCCAACAATCCCCAAAAAACATTAAAAGTATCTTTGATACACGTCGAGCAATCACCGAGAGATACATAAATCTCTGATAAAGTTGGAGACCCCCAATCATAGTTGATGCTTGGTCTAAATCTTTTAATGCTTCGAGAGAACCAATTAACACCACAGAGCTAGCATTTGGAAATAGACATTGGCCTAGTGTCCATAACACAAATATACGTTCGAGATCATCATAATGTTCAGGGAAAAAATATACATTATTTGTTATCATGTTCTCATTCATTTTCCTAGCATAACGTTTCAAAAAACTTTTCAACGCAACCACTCTTAATCCATTTGCTTTTATTTTTCTGTATTATCATTTCCTTCTACATCATTTGAGTATAACGGAAGTCTTTGTTTCCATTTATTTTATGATAACCAATTTAGTGTGTTAAATGGAAGTATGTTTCCAGCACATGGAATTCTCGTTAACATGTACAAATCTACCGGTATAACTCCAATTAACAAAATTTATTCATAATTACAGTTTGTTGAATTTTATAAAACAAAAAACATAATCTAAAAATTTAATTACTAGAAAAAACTGACTTACCGCATTCAAAGTGTTTGAAAAAGAACGTGTTTGTAATCTTCTACCATCGTTCTAATATAACTTGAACTCCTTAAGTCATGTGGTTTCTAGGTTGTGTATGATATAAATGTCGCCAAGGATATCTTCAGACTCTCTCTTGAAAAACAGATGAAAGTAACTGAAAAATCGTACGAAACTCAGACCATCCACCTCTTAGATTAACTGAATTACATCGCTCCTGATAGTCAGATATGTGATTAGAGAACACACCTTCACCGGCTACTTGTATAACATTTTGAAACTCATAATTTTTATCCACAACAAAGCTTAATCCAATAGATGGGGGTACTAGTTGATCCTTTGAATTTTTTCTTTTTTTTTTCTTTTCTCACTCGTCATATTTGTTTAAGAAGTAAAACGAAAGATAAAGTATGAAGGGAAGAGAACATAAGAGTAGATAAAAGTCCACACGGGAACAAAAGGTAAAGTGTGAAGAATAGATGAATAAGGTGCGGTATTTATAGGTGTTAGATAGTGGAACATTGGCGATATTGATTATAACACCAGCGATGGAGTCAATAATGCTCGCTAGAAACTTGGTCGCTCCGTGTTATCCCATAGTGGCACAATTGGTTTGCCATGCCACCTGGTATGCCGAATAACTTTTTTTTGGCATGTGCATAAGAATAGGCCTAAAAAGGGGAAATAATTGTTTGGTCCATTTATATTTGGGACAGCAATAGTTTGGTCCACCGGGAAAACACGTTTCAGGGGATTTTTTAGCATATAATATTCATCCCACAGCGGATCAATTTCAACGAGCATTTCAAACAAGTAATATTTGTAATCGACTCTATTGCTTATTCAATAAATGCTGGCTCTTCGACCAAGTTTTGAATGACTTTCTAGTCAGATCCTTCGTGCGTTTCGGATATGAAGTCTCATTCGAAGCTTTAGACAAAGGTGATATTGTGATCTTGGGACCTTATGGTATCTCGTACACATTCCGTAACTTTCCTTTTCTGTTCTAGTGAATAAGATAATGAAACATTTCGACTTATTTATCTTTTATTTTACATATAATGGATTTATCTGAACCATACATGATTTTATTTTAGTTTTTTTGGGATTGGGTCTTATAGTAGGAGGTTTAGGAGTGGTATTACTTACTAATACTTGTTACGTAAGATACATACTTATTCCATATTGTAAATAACTCCTCTCTTTTTTATCAAGCGATTTTTCTTTTTCTACGTTCTAACAAAGTTAAAATACCAAATCAAGTATCAGTGAGAGAGGATGGAGAGAGCAACATTGCATCAAATTTAGACAAACTTAACTAGTTATTCTATCCTTTGCTCATCTCAGGTCCATAATAATTTAAAAATATTAAAATGGACCAAAATACCATTCCATGTTAATTCCTACTTATTTTTTGTAGCAGTTCATTCTGTTTGATGAACTATCCGGATTTTTGTAGATTTGAGTTCATTATGTTTCATGAAAACTGTACACTTCATTATATTCTATGAACTTCATTACACTTCATTAAATTCTACAAATTTTTCGTTATTAAGAACAAAAAATCAGAGTTCATTTTTTTAAATGAACAAACAACAAAAACTCCACTATTATGAATTAAAAAAATAGTTCATTATTTCAGATGAACACCTAAATAAAACCTATATGAAAACGGATTTCATTCTTTCACATGAACACCTAATGAAATCTATATGAAAACGGAGTTCATTCTTTCAAATGAACTCCTTATTAAAACCTATATGAAATCAGAGTTCATTTTTTCAAATGAACACACAACAAAAACTCAACTATTGTGAATAAAAACAAGAGTTCATTCTTTCAGATGAACACTATGAAAACAAAGTTCATTCTTTCGAATGAACACCTAAATAAAACCTATATGAAAACAGAGTCCATTATTTCAAATAAACTCTTGATAAAAACCTATATGAAATCAGAGTTCATTCGTTAAAGTGAACACCTATCAAAAACTAAGCAGCAGATTTGAGTTCATTATGTTCGAAATCCATCGTCTTCATCATCAAAACAGCAAAAAAATTTCATCTTTAAACACAAGCAGCAAACAAAGATCATCATCAACATAAAAAGCATCAAAAATCAAGATCTTCAACACGAGCAACAAACAAAGATCATCATCTTCAACTTCAACACGAGCAGCAAATACCAAAACGATGAAGATGACAAAAAAAATCAAGAACATAGATCCGAGATGAAGATTGGAGATTATATTAGTTTTCTCCATCATTTTCTTCTTCTTCATCATCATACACATCATCATATTCTTCAAAACACCATCGTCTTCATCATCAAAATAGTAGCAGCATCTTCAATAGAGTTCGTCGTCTTCAACAACATCTCTATCTTCGTTATTTTTATCATCTATATATGATTCATCGTCTTCATCATCTCATCAAATCAATCTTTATCATCTCTAAAAATCAAAACCCTAAAAAAGGAAAAAACACAAATCTTCATCGCTTCATTGCAGCAGTAAAAAAATAAAAAAAATAGAGAGGAGAGAAACTAGATCTGAAAATAAAGTGGAGACAGAAAGTAAATCTGAGAATGAGATATTTTTTACTGATTTTTTGTATATATGTGGTCCCAAAAGGGTATTTCTGCCACTACAAACTGACCATTACATCATACATGACGTCACCCTATGACCAAACCATAATTTCTAGGACCAAACTGAAAAAACAGGGGTCTAACAACCACACCCAAAAATTCGTTTGGAAATCTAAATAGACAAACTCCAATATACTTTTAAGAGAATCAACGAGACAATTAGACTCAATCTTGAGAAAAGTATATCAAAGAGTTTTATATCTCTATCTCTCAATTTAATCTGCAATCAGCAAAAAGGATTTTGCGAGCCCGATTGAATATTAGATAAATAACTTGAACAGTACCAAAGATAAATGTTCAAGGATCAATAAATTTCAATCAACAACCAAAGGTTAGATTTCCCAATTGATCGATTCAACGCACAACCTGTGATATTTCAATTATATAACAAAATTTAATGCGGAAAAGAAATAACACATACACCAGAATTTTATTAACGAGGAAAATTGCAAATACAGAAAAACCCCGGGACCTAGTCCATATTTGAACACCACACTGTATTAAGCCGCAATAGACAATAGCCTACTACCAATGAATTTCAGACTGGACTGTGATTGAACCCTAATCAATCTCACACTGATTCTAGGTACAGTTGCGCTCCTTATGTTTCTAATCCCAGCAGGATACTACACACTTTATTCCCTTAGATGATCTCACCCACAACCAAGAGTTTCTACGACCCAAATTCGAAGACTTGATAAAAAAAATCTGTCTCACATAGAAAAGTCTATAGGAATAGATAAATCTGTCTCCCACAGAACCTATGAGTATTATTCTGTCTTTTGATAAATCAAGGTGAACAGGAACCAATTGATATATCAGACTTATATTCCCGAAGAAAAACCTAGTGATAGACACATTTTTGTGTATGATATAATCTCAATTGTATATATTGTTAGTATTCGATTTTGTATTTATTATGATGACTTTTTATGTTTTTTGTAGGTGTTTTTGGAGAAATAAGCTTTTGCGGAAAAATTGGCTCGGAAAGTGGTATTTGCGCTCGTGGGAGAAAATTACAATCTGGACTCTCATTTAAGATAAGGGGAAACCTCAGGGCACAGGCTATTCACACCCCATCATAGGATAAGGGGAGTTCATCTTCAACAATTAAAAAAAAAATTGGCGGGAAAATATTTGGTTTACCTGCTATATTTATGGATCGAATCTGCAAGTATTCTAACGAGACTCAATCGCATATACTGGTTGGAATGGACGCTGGTGGGATAAAAAATACTGCTATAAGTGATTTAACGGATTCATTTGGGCTGGATAATCGTTTCTCAACAAAACATGGAGTGGGATATCACGGGATTGTTTGGCTGTATTTTTTCTGAGATTTAAACGGAGAATTTGTTGGATTTGAATTTGGACCGGCCTCTTACATCAGGCTTGGTAGTATGCGTAACTTCGAAGGAAGAGGATATTTACACGAAGATTTTCTAAAACAGGGGAAAAGAGATATATTGGGATTTATTGGTTGAGGATTGGGGAAGTTACGTGTAGTTGCAGGAAATCCTACAACTACACCCTCAGTAGAATTTGTAAAACTTTAAGAAGTTCTTGATGAAAAATGACAATTTTGATTAATATTCTAAGCTGATTACAAAGAAATATATTAATGAAGATTAGAACAATTACAACTTTCTATGTTCTCTCTCCTAAGACTTGTTCTAACACTCACTTAAAGAACCTCCCCAATTTAACATTTGAACTACTATTTATAGTGAAATCTGTACAACTGTATATAACCTGCGAAGCATCGCAACCTCTGATCGTAAATTTATTCTATATTCGCAAACCCTTCACACTTCTCCCGTGTTTCTTCTATTATCGCATTATCTTGCGACACTTTTCTCTTGTATTTGTTACTATGTCCGTAACCTTATATCTTGCGATATTCTTTCCCTACATTAAGCATAAAAAATGAAGGTATATCTTATGGATTATTATATGCTCAACTTGAGAGATTTTAAGAAGGTTTGGATGACTGGAATACGTGTAAGAGAATGACAGAGGAAGGAAAGTCCGAGACTTGAGGGGAAGGAAAAGAGAGAGGTTTAATCGAGTTACAAGGGCCTGAAGTGTATAAATATGGTGGTTTGAGACACAGAAAAGGGATCGAGTAGTTGGGGGTCGGTACAGAGTCTGTAGAAGCGGAGAAATCAGGGTTACAGGAAGGTACCTGCTGCCGCTGAAGAAGAAAGAGACGAAGAACATTAGACGAACAATAACAGTCGTAATTCTGCTACAGCAGAAACCTATCGTTCTTCTACAGTCTTAAAGCCTTGTAACAATGACGTCTGTAACACCCTTACAGCGTTGCAAATCTCTGTGTTATACAATTTCTTCAATAAAACACCTTTTTGAGCTATGAAACACCTTTTTTCACAATTGAGCTATGAATTATTATTTTTATGATTTATGATTTTTATTAATTATTTGTGATTTTGTCGTGTTTTTGATATGAGGAGCTAAACCCCAACAATATTTCCGTAATTTTATTTTTATTTTTGGACGGGACGATGGATATTTGTGAGGAACCCTTATTTCACAATTGTTTGGTAACTATATTTGATTCTCTATGACTTTTGCATTGATTTAATTGATTTATGATTTATGATTTTTATTAATTATTTGTGATTTTGTCTGATGGTGTATGCTTAGACTTAGAGCTTTTGATGCACCATGCTTATGATTTATAATTAATCTTTTAAAAAATATATCTTTGGGAAAGAAAAGAGTCCATAAAAGAGCTAGAAGTGTTATGAATCAATATACGAACCAATTGAATGTGATTAATGGTGAAATCAACTTAGAAAATCAGCATGAACCTCGAACCACAGCTAGATTCTTATTTGGTTTTGATAACCCGCAGATTTTTGGCTATTACTTTATGATTCTTGATATTTGTGACAAAAGTTGTGTATATATTTTATTTACTTTATTTTTAAGTCTTAAACCAAATCTCAACGAGTCCGAGTGAACGACAACATCAAAACCATCTATGTTTTTCTATATCCATGTGATTGGTTGACTCCGGTTATGATGTCCAGAAACTATCTGAGTAGAGCTCTATCACTTATATATGAATTTTAGTATGCTTGAGTACAAACTCGTGTACAACAATTGGAATTTCGCATCAGGGTACTTCCTCTTGTAGTCAATAAGTATGCCAACCAAAGAGACTTTTTAGTGCCTTCCTAGGTTCTGCGTAGACAGTTAGGGTCTGGAGTAAAGGTTTTGTGGGTATATCTCTTGTAAGCCCTCCCGAGACTATAACTCGGCCGCTAGGGCCACCTAGGGGTTTAAAGGCTTGTTGCATACGCTAAATGCAACCGACGATGCCTGCGACAGTGAGTTAGGATTTTTTTTCCAAGATTTGATTTGCTCGAGGACTAGCAAATAATAAGTTTGGGGGTATTTGACAGACACATTTTTGTGTCTGATATAATCTCAACAGTATATATTGTTAGTGTTCGATTTTGTATTTATTATGACTTTTTATGTTTTTTGCAGGTGTTTTTGGAGAAATAAGCTTTTGCGGAAAAATTGGCTCGGAAAGTGGTATTTGCGCTCGTGGAAGAAAATTACTATTCGGATTCTTAGTTAAGATAAGGGGAAACCTCCGGGCACATTCTATTCGCACCCCATCAGAGGATATGGGGAGGTCATCTTCAAAAATTCAAAAATGTTTTGGTGGGAAAATATTTGGTTTACCTGCTATATTTCTGGTTGGAATGGACTCTGGTGGGATAAAAAAGACTACTATAAGTGATTTAGCGGATTCATTTGGGCTGGATAATCGTTTCTCAATGAAACAGGGAGTGGGATATCACGGGATTGTTTGGATATATTTTTGCTGAGATTTAAACGGAGAATTTGTTAGATTTGAATTTGGACCGGCCTGTTACATCGAAACAGGCTTGGTAGTATGCGTAACTTCGAAAGAAAGAAGAGATTTACACGAAGATTTTCTAAAACAGGGGCAAAGAGATATATCGGGATTTCTTGGTTGCGGATTGGGGAAGTTATGCGTAAAAAAGGAAGGTATATCCTATGGATTATTATATGCTCAACTTGAGAGATTTTAATAAGGTTTGGACGGCTGGAATACGTGTAAGAGAATGACAGAGGAAGGAAAGTCCGAGACTTGAGGGGAAGGAAAAAAGAGAGGTTTAATCGAGTTACAAGGGCCTGAAGTGTATAAATATGGTGGTTTGAGACACAGAAAAGGGATCAAGTAGTTGGTAGTCGGTACAGAGTCTGCATAGGCGGAGAAATCAGGGTTACAGGAAGGTACCTACTGCCGCTGAAGAAGAAAGAGACGAAGAACATTAGACGAACAATAACAGTCGCAATTATGCTACAGCAGAAACCTATCGTTCTTCTTCAGTCTTAAAACCTTGTAACAATGACGTCTGTAACACCCTTACAGCGTTTCAAATCTCTGTGTTATACAATTTCTTCAATAAAATACCTTTTTGAGCTATGAATTATTATTTTGTGCGTGTTTTTGATATGAGGAGATAAACCCCAACACTGGGACGACGGAGGAACCCTTATTTCACAATTGTTTGGTAACTATATTTGATTCTCTATGACTTTTGCATTGATTTAATTGATTTATGATTTATGATTTTTATTAATTATTTGTGATTTTGTCTGATGGTGTATGCTTAGACTTAGAGCTTTTGATGCACCATGCTTATGATTTACAATTAATCTTTTAAAAAATATATCTTTGGCAAAGAAAAGAGTCCATAAAAGAGCTAGAAGTGTTATGAATCAATATACGAACCAATTGAATGTGATTAATGGTGAAATCATAAGTACTAGTTCTCTTGATATTTGTGACAAAACTTGTGTATATATTTTATTTACTTTATTTTTAAGTCTTAAACCAAATCTCAACGAGTCCGAGTGAACGACAACTTTCTTACCACATCTACAATCACATCACCTAGAAATATCAATCACCTCACAATAATCTTTATCGTATGGTAGCGAAACAAGATATTGTGGAATCACAAACGATGAGACAAAAATGTTTGTGACTACTTTTTATCTTGCCTATCGGAGATTGAATCTCGAGCCAAACTTAGAGAAGGTAGTACTCAAACACGATAGAAACAACAAGATCAGATCAGACAACTACAGAGAAAATAGTTGGGTCTGGCTTCACAATCCCAATGAAGTTTTTAAGTCGTTAACCTACAGGGTTTCGTGAAAAACCTAAGGTTAAGAGCAATTCCTATGGAATGAACAAACTCAAAGTTTGTTCATTTTGCTCCCACTATGGAATGAACAAACATGAAAAATGGATGTTCAAATCAGTATGTCTGTTGATTTGAACATCGAGATGGAACAACCAGCTCGCGTCTGTGCTAAGGACGGGCGATCTTGCTACCAACGCCGACATCCGAAGAAAAAACGCCAGCGCTTTTACAACCAACACGCGACATGAATTAAAGCGTCAGCGCTCGTAACAAAAATGCCAGCGTCTGACCCAATGGCGCCAGCGACTCAATCTGAACGGCTGCAAAAACTTGTGATCCAACGGCTATATTTTTTGAAATATATAAATACTCCTCATTTCAACTCTAAATTCACACATTATACACATTATTCACTCTCAAATCATCTACAAAAATGAATCCCAGAGTTCATAGTGTTAGATACACTCAACAAGAGGATTTAGCTATTTGCAGAGCCTACGTTTTTCAAACACAAGATATTGACGCTGATGTTGCTACCGGTAGGAATGTATCACAATCGACGTTCTGGGAGAAATTTTTTGAAATGTTCGTTGCTGAAACGATGAACATTAATATGCGTGATTGTCACGGATTGGCACATCGTTTTAGTGTAATTAGTAGTAATGTATTGGATTTCATTGCTCAAATAATGGAGAATTACAAAAATAAGCTCAACGGTGAAGCCGAACATGAAGTGGAACCCAGAACTCTAACGATGTGACCAGCATCTCACCATGGTCATCTTTTCGAATTCCATGCTTGTTTCAACATTCTTAGGGTGCTCATCAAATACGATCCCTAAATCGCCCTAGGAATTCCACCACCCGCCGAGAATTGACACCTATGTAGTAGTTGTTTTAATTTAATGTATTTATTTTATTCTCATGTATGATGTGGTTGTTCAATGCAGTATATTTTTATTTATGAAATTGATGTGCAATGTTTAATCGAGGAAAAATTTAAAGTACTTGATATTGATGGTTTTATATAATCGTAATAACACAAAATAAAATTAAATAACATAATACCATAGTGAATCGATTTGTCATACAACTTCGATCAGCCCACTCCACCAAAAAACACCTGGGATATTCCACTTCATGTTCGGTTGTAATCTTTTCTTCTTTTTTAATCTTCAACATCATTTAGCATATGTGGTTCCTCTGGACAGTTGGGATCTTGACATTGTAAATAACTGAGCTTTTCCGGTTGTGATTCAATCACCATTCTTATGCGTGAACAACCTTCCTGCGGACACTTTGAATACATCCAAGGACATTGCATAAGATTGTGGTTATCCATGAAACATAATGGACAAACCTCTTTTGCTTCGACACATAATATTTGCTTCGCTTTGCCTTTAGAAAACATGGTGTATGTTGAGAAAGAAATCGGATGGTTTGGTTTAGAATAAAACCTAGTGGCATATTTATAATAGAAAATAGGCGTTGGAAATTCAAACGGGCGGTTTTAGTAAAGTCGCGCAATTTTACTATAAGCGCCAACTTCAATGTAATTCAAATGGGCGCTTAAAGGAAAGACGCCGGCTCTTTTACTTCAAACGCCAACGTCTCACTTTTCTTTCTATACCTATAAATTTCATTCCTCACATCTCCAAAATAACATCTTCTTCTTCTTCTTCATTTTTGCTAAATCTCTCCCCCTTTGCAGAAATGTCTGTTAGAAATCGTGGTACCAAGTTTACTCAAGAAGAGAATATAAGTCTATGCAAAGCATATTTCTTTCATAGGGTAATCACTGGTGTTGTTATTTCTCATGACGGTTCTTTTGGGGAGAACATTTTTTCAATGTTCATCTCACTAACGGGAAACCCAAGAAACCGAGATGCTCGTCGATTGCGTGCTTGTTTTCATTCTATTAGGCTTGCAGTCCAGCCATTTCTTCCTCTGGTAATGGAAATTGATCGATAAAAGTTCATCGGTGTAACTGAAGATGAAGTGATCCAAACAACTCTTGATAATTGGGAGGAATCTCACGGTAAGACTTTTCGTTACGAAGCGTGTTTCAGAATTCTAAAAGATGGTCCATCTTAAGCACATCGTTACTGCACTCGAATGTCGCTGCCGGTCTTTACAATAGAAGAAGATGTTGCTCATGTTCGATGTTGGTTACATCGTATGATGAGACCAATGAACAGTGATAATTTCTGGGAAAGAGTATTGGGACATTTTGTGGCAACGCGAAACGAATCCATAAGAAACAGTAAGAACCTAGAACTAAGAATTACATTTATCACTAAGGAAGTCAAACATTATATGGAAGTTTTGTGGATGGTTCAACGTAGCTATTATGGATTATCCAACGAAGAATTGGTGAGTATTTTCCCTTTTTCCTCACTGATCAACTTCATTATAAATATCTGAACTTGATTTTTCTATGTTTTACAGAAAACCATCGCTCATACCAAGTTTACTGAAGAAAGCTGAAGAGAGTTTAAGCGTTTTGAATACTATGAACCCTACAAAGAGAATGTCGCTGGATTTGATGTAGTTTGATGTTATTGTTGTGGATTTGATATTATTTGAAAGTTCAAATTGTAATAAATCTCGCTTATTCTGAAGTGGAAATCTCTATTTTAAAATCTAAAATATTTTCGTTCATTGATACTAGTTCTTTTACAAGATATAAACTTAGGCAATAATAAAACGTACTAACAACTTCAATAAAAATCAAGTACAAGTTTTGGCCTTCTATTTATCTTCTTTTGACTATCTTCTATTCAACGCGCTCTTTGACAGTTTCACCTTTGTTTTTGAATTTTTGGTTGTTAACTTTCAAAATTGGAGCTCTTCTTTTCCTTTTAGCGGAATATTTTCTTGGAGCAACTTAAAAAACTTGCACTTCCCTCTTACAATTTTCAATCTTTTTGAAACTCCCACATATCTTAGAAACAACAGCTTCAAGTTTTGCATCACAAAAAAGTGTGATCGCCTTTTCAGCCATTGAGAAATAGATTTTAGAATAGAAAATTCAAGAGAAGTGAATTTTGGTGTGAGTGAATTGTTTGAAATTGATGGTAATTTATAGAAGTAAAAAGTGAATTTCGAATTTTAAAACAACTACCCATTGGCGTATACGCTAGAAACGCCAGCGATATACGCTCTAACGCCGAGTTCAATCCTTAAGCGCCAGCGTTTCTCCTTCCAACGACGGCACTTTACCTACAATCTCTAGAGTTTGTCTTACATTCGCGCGCTTGGTTATCTAACGCCAAGTGCTTTACCATAGTGGAAAAACTCGTTTGGCCATCCACCTGGCTGAACAAACACATAAGTTTGTTCATTCTCATAGAAATTACTCTAAAAGAGAATCTACTCTAGATTATGCAACTAGTATCTCACAGGAGGTGTCTGGATTAGGGTTCCCAGTTGCTAGAGTTCTCCTTTATATAGTTTTCAAATCAGGGTTTGCAATCTAAGTTACCTTGTATTAATGGGTGAAAACTATTTCTGCCAGTTTTGGTAATTTGGGGTGTGTGGATGAGAAATGAGTCTAAATCTTAACCAAATGCACTACACGGGAGTGCTTGTAGATTCGAGAAATCAATCTGTGCAAATCCGGCCTAAACCAAGAAATGGTCGTTCCAGACTTGTTTCGGTCACAAAGTGAAGGATATGGGGTTGATCTTAGGGAGGGAAGCGAAGAAGGTGTTGAGATTGTGAAGGTGTTGGCTATGCATGACTTGTATCAGAAGGCTGAACTGGCTTGCAAGATATAATCTATCAGTTCCAGTGTTTAAATACGATGGTATCAACACTTGCCTCTGTTGTCTGGACTTCTTCCGTTATTCTGGAAATAGGGAGAAGAACCTATTTATACAAGTCATTTGAGCCTTATTCACGTCTCTCGTGGGAAGTGGAGGAAGTGGAGTGATGGAGTAGTGGAGTTGTGTGTTGGTGTTACATGACCAGTCTTGCCCACTTCTCCTGTCATCTCTAACCGTCCATGACTTCCTGACATGTTCTTGTGATGGCGCGTTGCACTTTGTAAGCCTCCAGACCAATACCCCAGTATGTATCCCCCATTTTGTGACATGATTGATGTCTCGAGTGTGTGGATCATGGGACCCACATAAAGTAGCATGTAATGCTGGATTGAATAACTAAGTTTTTAGGAAGTCGATACTTGCGAAGTATCATGTGTATTTTATGTAGGTACTGCATCAAAGTGTGGTAAAGTGACGGGTAGTGATTACCATGACGCCTCACTGACCAATTAACTCCAGACCAGGATTGTATAACCAAGCCGGCGAAGTTGGACGGACGAGATGATCTTTGAGACACTCATCTGCGACCGTTAATAAATTAGGGTTTTTGAAGAGGTGCGCAAGCATCACTCTTCAGCTTGGTCGAATCCAATCTTGGGATACAATTTTGACAGGGACGATCATGCATGTGTATAGATGACATGACGTTGTAGGCGCCCATACCTCATTGTCTCATGAAAGTGTGATCTGGGCCACTCAATTTGTCCGGCGAAGTTGAGCGGTCGAGATTAATTTGCAACAAAAATATTGTGCCGCAAAAGCCGCGTATCATGCCAACTTCGGGCGTGCGTTTCAAGACGACCAAGCTTGGTTAGTCTTGGTCGATCATCCCAGCGTGCATACAGTGGGATGGTGTACATACTTGTACTTCGTTGTCCCATAGAAATGTGATCTAAGCCACTTAATTTGTCCGGAAAACTTGAGTGGTCAAGATCATTTTGTAGTTGGGAAGTGTGACCACGCCTAAATTGGGTGTGCGAATCAAGATGTACAACCAAGTTTGGTCTTGGTCGATCGGGTGTGGAGATAGGTGGGCCCGCAATGATCATGTTGATACTTACCGGACCTGCTTAGCCTAATCTTGGACCCTTCATCCGAGCAAGAGAAAAGGGATGCTCGTGATCGCGACACAAACCATAATTAGGTTTTGCCGGCTGTGTGTCATACCCAGTTTGGGGCGCACGAATCAAGACGACCAACCATAGTTGGTCGTGACCGATCAGTCAGGTATGTAGGTGGGCCCATGGTGTTTGTGTTGACATGCTCTGGGCCCTTTGAATCTACATCTACACCCTCCATCTATGCCTGCGAATATGGATGGTTGAGACTCTTTTGCGATACATGTAATGTGCCGCAAACCCTAATTTAGGAGTTTTTGTGCATACTGCTCTGGTTTGGACGGTTTGACAAGCTATGCCACCCCTTTTGGGGAGGCCGACCATGCGGGGCCCGCGTTGGGTCGGTGGTGAATATTCCAATACCTTCTTGGGGGTCATGGATTCAATCTAAGCCATCCAATCATGCTAGTGAAATTGGATGGTTGTGATCGTTTCTGAGACTAATATGGTAAGTCCAGATTCAAATATGCTCAATCGGGATAGTATAACACATCGAGAGTTGTAGCATATACGGGTATTTCGTACATGCTTCATTATTAATGCTTGAATATTCATGTTGCTCTGCTAAGAACAACACTCAGTCGTCATGCCGCACCGGTAATGGGTACAGGAAATACAAGGCTGGTCATGCATTAATTCATAATGCTGTAAATTCACAGGGTATATGGGATTGTTGCCACATGCTCCATCCTGGATGAATTTCGTGTATTTAATTCACAGAATACTGGGATTGTTTCCACATGCTCCATTCTAGGTGAATTAATAAAGTGAAGAAGTATTCATCACTTATCAATGGCTTCATATTTTGCAAGACGTCAGCACATAATTTTGGCCTTTACAATTTCAGCCTTAAATGTAAATCCACCCTCAACATTAAGTCCCCTGCCTAGCGCATAATGGTTACACTATTGTAGGGTAGGCATAAGATGGTGACAAGTTTGTACACAGAAATGACCAAGCTAAAGTGAATATACATTTACCGTATAGGTCGAAATCTTCAGGTGTTGCCCCAGGACTGGTCGGTCCTGATTAGGATGGTGAAGGAAGTAGGACTTGATCTGACGAGTTGTTTTGGTTTCCCCCGTACGTATCTAGACAGAACTTGGCCCGTTTCTTGGACTAGGTGCATTCCCCTTCGTTACATGGCAGCTTTCCTCAGATATATCTGATAAGTATCGTTGATCGCTATCTCGAATCGGTAGCCTTTATAGGTGGCAAGTAAATACTCCTTTTCTCCTGGGATTCTTTTGACTTGCTAGATTATAAAGAAAAATTCTAAGGATTCTTCTCATCACATAATCGTTCCTTCTATATCTCAGGAATTGCTCCGTACTTATCTGATCTTCTAATTTGGCTGATGATGATACATACATTTTTGTGTGCCCATAACTTCTTTTTCTTTGCAGCTTATCATGGAAGCGGTGGGCGATGATCAGTCTGCAACTTCTCCAGAAGAAAATTTCGAAGTTGACAACCCTGAGACTAATGCGCACGAGGAGGTAATGGCTAAAATTGATCTCCCACTTCGTGAAGTCGGTCGTGCTATACAGGGGATGTCTGTTCTACACCTGCATATCACCAGGGGACGCATATGTGCCCTTTCAGCTGCGATCGACATGGAAGAATGGTGGAGTCATGAGGAAGCATTGCGAGCACCAGTAAGCGCAAGGGCAGAGAGATTTGCAGAGCGGTTAAAGAGGCATAGAGTGGAGCATAAACGACCTCCGGATGAAGATAAGTGTGATTATCCAATCTAGGACGGTGTGATAATCCTTGATTCTGACACAAATGGACCTGAGTGTTCGAAATCAATCATCGCAAACCCTAATGTTGATTTGGTCTTTGAGGACGACTTGGAAGTTGCTCCTGCCGATGATGTTAGGATAGAGAGCGTTGCTGCGAAAACATCTGAAGCGGAAGCTAAGGTTTAGAATGGAGAAGCGGTAGCAGGTGATGGCGTTGAAACGGACCCAGCAGTGGTGCAGGCACGGTCATTCTTTTTGACGGCTAAACCTCTTTGCTTCTTTTTTTATTTTCAAGTGTATTCCCATAATTTTGAACATCTTTCTTGTACTCAATGGCGGCTGAGTTCAAGATCTTTTCTTCTGTTTTCTTATCTTGAATAAAGGTTTATGTCATAACCCCTCATTAAGATTGTATCTATATGTGCTCCTGACGTGAGATATCCTTGGTCTTGCTGGGGCAGATGGCTCAAATCATTTTCCTTTTGTGCGCACATTCTATTTCCTTCTTCCCATGAGATGTTTGCTTAGGGTTTCTTTCCTTGCTCTAGTGGGTTGATTTAGGTTGACTCGGGACTTTGTGTTTTTAGGGTGAGAGAGGTTCTCAGATGGAAATAATGCTTTAATTAAATTGAAAATTAAAAATTGAAAATTGAAACCCTAACTATGAATGCAAGTATTGCAATCATTTTCTGGAGGAATTGCAAATATAACATGAAATTGTAAAAAGGAACACGCTGGAGGAAATAGCACAGCGTTTTAAAGTGTGAAGGACGCTGGAAAGTGGTAGTACATCGTCTTAAGTTCGGTAGGGTTTGATCCATTGTGAGTGAATTGTTATGCCTTCTAGTTTATCGGTGTTGATAAGCTTGCAGTAACCTCCTAGGATAACATCTGCTACCAGGTATGGTTCATCCTCTCTTTCGGTAGGTGAGTCAGGTAGATTGGTTACTTTCACCGTCATGCTCCCAACCTTGAATGCAGTCGTCTTTGTCACCAGATCTCCAATTCCAAATAGGTTTGGGCGTGTAGATACCTGGACCTTGGCCTTATCGTCTTTGACTAAGACCTCCTTTAAGTTCTTCATAAAACGTTTGAAGGGGCCGGCTTCCCATTCACATCTCCTAGCCGGGGTTGGTTTGTTGGTTGGAGCCAGTCCCCAGGACTTATCAGAGTGAGGAGTGATTGGTTGCAAGAAGGGTTGCGTGATGAGACTTACTTGAGCTCGAAACCTCTTAATGTATGCTGATGGGATATCTCCAGGAAGTTGTGTCACATTGTCAAGATGTAGGTGTGGCAATGGATAGTCTTCAGGTCCATACGGATTGTTAGAGATCCTTTCAGGTATCGTAGCTGGTAGAGAGCAAAATACCAGTGTTGTGTTATTGTCGTGTACCCAAGAGCATCCTAGGATCATGTCGCAATTCAGATGTTCTTTGACTATGTAGAACTTTGCTTGTGTCGAGGCATCACCCAATTTTACTTCAAGATCAATGTATCCATATGCATCTCTGAGTTCTCCTTCTGGAGTCTTAATCACAGTTGGGTCGCGAGTAGCCTCCTGTCTTGAAATCTTTGCTGCTTTTAAGGTATGGAGGGTGATGATGTTGAATTCAGAGGTTGTATCGATTAATGTGTTATCAAACTCGACATCTCTCAAACGAGCAACGGTTAAGAGTCCCCAATTTCCTTTGCTTGCGTTTTCCAGCAAGGACTGAGGTTTCGAGACCGATTCATCTTCTAGATACAAGCGCCTACCTGAGACAACGCGGTTGAGGGATGCAATTATGTCCCGACGTTGTTCTTTTGAGAAGTACAAGATCTCGCATAAATATTCCATCATAGATTATATTGTCTTGCGAATGGAATTCCCAGAAATCATGCAGTTCCTGACAGGAAGAGGATCTCTATGAACACCTTCGTTTCCAAGTTGGAGTTCTCCCGTCTCTATCTTTTCTCTGAAGATTTGTTTCTGCATGTTGAAGTCTTTGGTTGGATGGTGAACGAACCTATGGTAGCGACAGTACTTGGGATCTGCCATATCTTTCTCAGTTGGTGGACGTCTGATAGGAGGCAGCTTGATGGCATCATCTTGAATCCATGCCTCCAAGAGATCCACTACTTCATTCATGGGGAATTGGAAACCTATATCTTCGGTGTCTTGTGCAGGAGTCTTTCCCGCTCCCTTTTGAGAAGAAGTCATGTGTGATGGAGCCGCACGCTTGGGTTTTTGTTCCGTTGCTGAAGCTTTCCTTTTTCCTCCTTCGCCTACCACGCTCACAGAAGGACCAGTGTTGTATTATTTGTTTGTGAGGTGCCTGCTTCGTCGACTCTCACGTGGATTTTCGTTTCGAACAACCCTGGTTCTCTCTAGCAACGCTGGGGAGGTTTTGGCTGATCGTTTGGCATCTTCATGGAGTTTGGAGAATGTGTGAAAACCAAGATTCTCTAGTAAAACGCGGTATATGGGTATCATCCCGTTTATGCACATCTCCACCAACTGGCGTTTAGTGATGTTCGGATCATGACAATCTAGTACTTGAGTTCTGAACCTCTTAACGAAGTCGTTCGGATGCTCGTTTTTCCGCTGAGAGACTCTCCCTAGATCTGAAAAGGTGATCTGCTCGGATACGAAGAAATACTTCCTGTAGAAAGCACAGACCATCTCGCCCCAATTGGATATGCTATTAGGTGCGATGTTGTTTTACCAGGTGTACGCCCTTCCCGTAAGTGATTTCGAGAACTCTTTCAGGCGGAGAACATGATTGTACTCATGCTCCCCCAAGGATTCCAAAAATCGAGAGATGTGTTCACGAGCGTTACTAGTACCATCGTAGAGGGAGAACTGAGGAGAGGTATATCCACTTGGATGAGGGATTCGTTGCATATCTTGAGGGTATGGAAGCTGATGTTTTTGTGCATCCGTCAGTATTCCTTTGCCTCGGTTTTGGAGAAGTCTTTCCAGGTCCTCACGTGTGATGAAGTTGGATGGCTGGTCCCTTTCTCTTGAGCGTTCAGGAGCAACACGAGCTTCTTCACTCATGTGGGTCCGAGCGGAAACGACTGCTCTGGGTGTATTAGAGGCAACTCTTGTTGGCTCCGAGGGTTGCCGTGAATCTTGTGGCAATCGTTCAGTTAAAGTTTTAAGTAAAGTGAGTACCTTTTTCTGAGTTTCGGCCATATACGTTTGAGTCTTAACAATAATTTCCTGCTTCTCCATCAAGTCTGCAATGGTAATAGACGGTGGTCCTCCTCTTGTGCCTCCGGCTCCTCGTCCTGATGAAGGAGTGAAAGTTTTTTCTCTGGTGACCACTAGAGGCGTTACACTTGAGGGGATGCCGGGATTTGAGGTTGCTCTGGCTCTAGTGATGGGAGGCGTTACACCTACTGGAATGTCTCCTGCTCCTCTAGCGTTGGTGATAGAAGTAACGACTCCACGAGATGTATTGACCACTGTAGCTCCACTGATGGGTACATCGACACTGGGAGTGTTATCCGTACTAGCTCCATCAGGATTGATTGCTGATCCAGACCTGAGTTCTACCATCTTGAAATGAATTATTGATTGAATTAGTTCTAAGATATACCCTTTTTGAAATTGATGAAATTGAATCGGATTTCGAAGAAATTGACTTTACAACCGAGAGATTAACCTCCTGCTGTGGTCGCCAATTAGTTATGGGTGAAAACTATTTCTGTCGGTTTGGTAATTTGGGGTGTGTGGATGATAAATGAGTCTAATCTGGCTTTAAACAAATGCACTACACGGAAGTGCTTGTAGATTCGAGAAATCAATCTGTGCTAATCTGGCCTAAACCAATAAATGGTCGTTCCATACTTGTTTCGGTCACAAAGTGAAGGATATGGGGTTGATCTTAGGGAGGGAAGCGAAGAAGGTATTGAGATTGTGAAGGTGTTGGCTATGTATGACTTGTATCAAAAGGCTGAACTGGCTTGCAAGATGTAATCTATCAGTTTCGGTGTTTGAATACGATGGTATCAACACTTGCCTCTGTTGTCTGGACTTGTTCCATTGTTCTAGAAATAGGGAGGAGAACCTATTTATACAAGTCATTTGAGCCTTATTCACGTCTCTCGTGGGAAGTGGAGGAAGTGGAGTGATGGAGTAGTGGAGTTGTGTGTTGGTGTTACACGACCAGTCTTGCCCACTTCTCCTGTCACTTCTAACCTTCCATGACTTCCTGACACGTTCTTGTGATGGCGCGTTGCACGCTGTAAACCGCCAGATCAATACCCCAATATGTATCCCCCAGTTTGTGACATGATTGATGTCTCGAGTATGTGTATCATGGGACCCACAGAAAGTAGCATGTAATGCTGGATTAAATAACTAAGTGTTTAGGAAGTCGATACTTGTGAAGTATCGTGTGTATTCTATGCTGGTACTGCATCATAGTGTGGTAAAGTGATGGGTGGTGATTACCATGATGCCTCACTGACCAATTAACTCCTGACCAGGGTTGTATAACCAAGCCGGTGAAGTTGGACGGATGAGATGATCTTTGAGACACTCATCTGCAACCGTTAATGAATTAGGGTTTTTGAATAGGTGCGCAAACATCACTCTTCAGCTTGGTCGAATCCAAGCTTGGGATACAATTTTAATAGGGCCGATCGTGCATGTGTGTAGACGACATGACAGTGTAGGCGCCCATACCTCATTGTCTCGTTAAAGTGTGATCTGGGCCACTCAATTTGTCCGGCGAAGTTGAGTGGTCGAGATCAATTTGCAACAGAAATCTGGTGCCGCAAAAGCCGCGCATCATGCCAACTTCGGGCAAGCGTTTCAAGATGACCAAGCTTGGTTAGTCTTGGTCGATCATCCCGGCATGCATACAGTGGGATGGTGTACATACTTGTACTTCGTTATCCCATAGAAACGTAATCTAAGCCACTCAATTAGTCCGGCAAACTTGAGCGGTCAAGATAAGTTTGTGGTTGGGAAGTGTGACCACGCCTAACTTGGGCGTGTGAATCAAGATGTACAGCCAAGTTTGGTCTTGGCCGATCGGGTGTGGATATAGGTGGGCCCGAAGTAATCATGTTGATACTTACCGGACCTGCTTAGTCTATTCCTGGACCCTTCATCCGAGCAGGAGAAAAGGGATGCTCGTGATCGCGACACAAACCTTAATTAGGTTTTTCCGGCCATGTGTCATACCCATTTTGGTGCACATGAATCAAGACAACCAACCATAGTTGGTCGTGACCGATCATTCAGGTATGTAGGCGGGCCCACGGTGTTTGTGTCGACATGCTCTGGGACCTTTGAATCTACATCTACACCCTCTATCTATGCATGCGAAGATGGATGGTTGAGACTGTTTTGCTATACATGTAATGTGCCGCAAACCCTAATTTAGGGTTTTTTGTCCATACTGCTCTGGTTTGGACGGTTTGAAAAGCTATACCACCCCTTTTGGGAAGGCTGACCATGTGGGGCCCGCGTTGGGTCGGTGGTGAATATTCCAATACCTTCTTGGGGTCATGGATTCAATCTAAGCCATCCAATCATGCTAGTGAAGTTCGATGGTCGTGATCATTTCTGAGACTAGTATGGTCAGTCCAGAATCAAATATGCTCAATCGGGCTAGTATAACACATTGAGAGTTGTAGCCTGTACGGGTATTTCATACATGCTTCATTATTAATGCTTGTAGATTCGTGTTTCTCTGCTGATAACAACACTCAGTCGTCATGCCGCACCGGTAATGGGTATAGGAAATACAAGGCTGGCCATGCATTAATTAATAATGATGTAAATTCACAGGGTATATGGGATTGTTGCCAAATGCTCCAACTTGGATGAATTTCGTGTATTTAATTCACAGAATACTGGGATTTTTACCACATGCTCCATTCTAGGTGAATTAATAAAGTGAAGAAGTATTCATCACTTATCAATGGCTTCATCTTTTGCAAGATGTCAGCACATAATTTTGGCCTTTATAATTTCAGCCTTAAATGTAAATACACCATCAACATTAAGTCCCCTGCCTAGCACATAATGGTTACGCCATTGTGGGGTAGGCATAAGATGGTGACAAGTTTGTACACAGAACTTACCAAGCTAAAGTGAATATACATTTACCGCATAGGTCTAAATCTTCAGGTGTTGCCCCAGGACTGGTCGGTCCTGATTAGGATGGTGAAGGAAGTAGGACTTGATCTAGCGAGTTACTTTGGTTTCCTCCATACGTATCCAGATGGAGCTTGGCCCGTTTCTTGGACTAGGTGCATTCCCCTTCGTTACATGGCAGCTTTCCTCAGATATATCCGATAAGTATCGTTGATCGCTATCTCGAATTGGTAGCCTTTATAGGTGGCAAGTAAAGATTCCTTTTCTCCTGGGATTCTGTTGACTTGCTAGATTATAAAGAAAAATTCTAAGGATTCTTCTCATCACATAATCATTCCTTATATATCTCAGGTATTGCTCCGTACTTATCTAATCTTCTAAGTGGTAGCACAGCGTCTTAAATTAGGTAGGGTTTTAGCCATTGTGAGTGAATTGTTATGCCTTCTAATTTATTAGTGTTGATGAGATTACGGTATCCACCTAGGATAACATCTTCTACCAGGTACGGTTCATACTCTCTTTCGGTGGGTGAGTCAGGTGGAGTGGTCATTTTCACCGTCATGCTCCCAACCTTGAATGCAGTCATCTTTGTCACCAAATATCCAATTCCAAATGGGTTTGGGCGTGTAGATACCTGGACCTTGGCCTTATCGTCTTTGACCAATACAACCTCTAACCGCTTGATAAAACGTTTGAAGGGGCCGGCTTCCCATTCACATCTCCTAGTCGGGGTTGGTTTGTTGGTTGGAGCCAGTCCCCAGGACTTATCAGAGTAAGGAGTAATTGGTTGCAAGAAGGGTTTCGTGATGAGACTTACTTGAGCTCGGAGCCTCTTAATGTATGATGATGGTCTCTCTCCAGGAAGTTATGTCACATTGGCAAGCTGTAGGTGTGGCAATGGACAGTCTTCAGGTCCATAAGGCTTGTTAGAGATCCTTCCAGGTGTCGTAGCTGGTAGAGGGCAAAATACCAGTGTTGTCTTTTTGTCGTGTACCCAAGAGCGTCCTAGGATCATGTCGTAATTTGGATGTTCTCTGACTATGTAGAACTTTGCTTGTGTCGAGGCATCACCAAATTTTACTTCAAGATCAATGTATCCATATGCATCTCTGATTTCTCCTTCTGGAGTCTTAATCACAGTTGGGTCGCGAGTAGCCTCCTGTTTTGAAATCTTTGCTGCTTTTAAGGTCTAGAGGGTGATGATGTTGAATTCAGAGGCCGTATCGATCAATGTGTTATCGAACTAGACATCTCTCAAACGAGCAACGGTTAAGAGTCCTCAATTTCCTTTGCTTGCGTCTTCCAACAAGGACTGAGATTTCGAGACCGCTTCCTCTTCTAGATAGAAACGCCTTCCTGAGATAACGCAGTTGAGGGATGCAAATATGTCTTGACATTGTGCTTTGGAGAAGTACAAGATCACGCATAAATATTCCATCATAGATTGTACTGTCTTGCGAACGGAATCCCCAGAAATCATGCAGTTCCTGACAGGAAGAGGATCTCTACGAACACCTTCGTTTCCAAGCTGGAGTTCTCCCATCTCTATCTTTTATCTGAAGATTTGTTTCAGCCTGTTGCAGTCTTTGGTTGGATGGTGAACAAACCTATGGTAGTGATAGTACTTGGGATCCGCCATATCTTTCTCGGTTGGTGGACGTGTGATAGGAGGCATCTTGATGGCATCGTCTTGAATCCATGCCTCCAAGAGTTCCACTACTTCATTCATGGGGAATGGGAAACCTGCATCTTTGGTGTCTTATGCAGTAGTCTTGCCCGCTCCCTTTTGAGAAGAAGTCATGTGTGTTGGAGCCGCATGCTTGGGTTGTTGTTCCGTTGCTGAATCTTTCCTTTTTCCTCCTTCGCCTACCACGCTCACAGAAGGACCACTATTGTATTGTTTGTTTGTGAGGCGCCTTCTTCCTCGACTCTCATGTGGATTTTAATTTCGAACAACCCTGGTTCTCTCTAGCAACGCTAGGGAAGTTTTGTCTGATCGTTTGGCAGCTTCATGGAGTTCAGAGAATGTGTGAAAGCCCAGATTCTCTATTAAAACGCGGTATATGGGTATCATCCCGTTGATGTACATCTCCACCAACTGGCGTTCGGTGATGTTCGGATCATGACAATCTGGTGCTTGAGTTCTGAACCTCTTAACGAAGTCGTTCGGATGCTCATTGTTCCGCTGAGAGACTCTCCCTAGATCTGAAAAGGTGATCTGCTCGGATAAGAAGAAATACTTCCTGTAGAAAGCACCGACCATCTCACCCCAATTGGATATGATATTAGGTGCGATGTTGTTGTACCAGGTGTACGCCTTTCCCATAAGTGATTTCGAGAACTCTTTTAGGCGGAGAGCATGATTGTACTCATGCTCCCCCAAGGATTCCAAAAATCGAGAGATGTGTTCACGAGCGTTACCAGTACCATCGTAGAGGGAGAACTGAGGAGAGGTGTATCCTCTTGGAAGAGAGATTTGTTGCATATCTTGAGGGTATGGCGGATGATGTTGGTGCATCCGTCATATTTCTTTTGCCTCGGTTTTGGAGAAGTCGTTCCAGGTCCTCACGTGTGATGAAGTTGGATGCCTGGTCCCTTTCTCTTGAGCTTTCAGGAGCAACACGAGCTTCTTCACTCATGTGGGTCTGAGCGAAAATGTCTGCTCCGGGTGTATTGAAGGCATCTCTTGTTGGCTCCGAGGGTTGCCATGAATCTTGTGGCAATTGTTCGGTTAAAGTTTTAAGGAAAGTGAGTACCCTTTTCTGAGTTGCGGACATATCCGTTTGAGTCTTAGCAATAATTTTCTGCTTCTCCATCAAGTCTGCAATAGTAATAGATGGTGGTCCTCCTCTTGTGCCTCCGGCTCCTCGTCCTAATGAAGGAGTGAAAGTTATTGCTCTGGTAACCACTAGAGGCGTTACACTTGAGGGGATGCCGGGATTTGCGGATGCTCTGGCTCTAGTGATGGGAGGCGTTACACCTACTGGATTGTCTCCTGCTCCGCTAACGTTGGTGATAGAAGTAACGGCTCCACGAGATGTATTGACCACTGTAACTCCACTGACGGGTACATCGACACCGGGAGTGTTATCGTACTATCTCCATCAGGATTGATTGCTGATCCAGACATGAGTTCTACCATCTTGAATTGAATTGTTGATTGAATTAGTTCTAAGATCTACCCTTTTTGAAATTGATGAAATTGAATCGGATTTCGAAGAAATTGACTTTACAACCGAGAGATTAACCTCCCGCTGTGGTCGCCAATGTTTATGGGTGAAAACTATTTATGCCAGTTTTGGTAATTTGGGGTGTGTGGATGAGAAATGAGTCTAAACCTTAAACAAATGCACTACACGGGAGTGCTTGTAGATTCGAGAAATGAATCTGTGAAAATCCGGCCTAAACCAAGAAATGGCCGTTCCAGACTTGTTTCGGTCACAAAGTGAAGGAGATGGGGTTGATCTTAGGGAGGGAAGCGAAAAAGGTATTGAGATTGTGAAGGTGTTGGCTATGTATGACTTGTATCAGAAGGCTGAACTGGCTTGCAAGATGTAATATATCAGTTCCGGTGTTTGAATACGATGGTATCAACACTTGCCTTTGTTGTCTGGACTTGTTCCGTTGTTCTGGAAATATGGAGGAGAACCTATTTATACAAGTCATTTGAGCCTTATTCACGTCTCTCGTGGGAAGTGGAGGAAGTGGAGTGATGGAGTAGTGGAGTTGTGTGTTGGTGTTACACGACCAGTCTTGCCCACTTCTCCTGTCATCTCTAACCGTCCATGACTTCCTGACACGTTCTTATGATGGCACGTTGCACGCTGCACGCTATAAACCGCCAGACCAATATCCCAGTATGTATCCCCCAGTTTGTGACATGGCCGATCGTGCATGTGTGTAGACGACATGACGGTGTAGGAGACCATACCTCATTGTCTCGTGAAAGTGTGATCTGGGCCACTCAATTTGTCCGGCGAAGTTGAGTGGTCGAGATCAATTTGCAACAGAAATCTGGTGCCGCAAAAGCCGCGCATCATGCAAACTTCAGGCACGTGTTTCAAGACAACCAATCTTGGTTAGTCTTGGTCGATCAGTCTGGCGTGCATACAGTGGGATGGTGTACATACTTGTACTTCGTTATCCCATAGAAACGTGATCTAAGCCACTCAATTTGTCCGGCAAACTTGAGCGGTCGAGATCAGTTTGTGGTTGGGAAGTGTGACCACGCCTAACTTGGGCGTGCGAATCAAGATGTACAACCAAGTTTGGTCTTGGCCGATCGGGTGTGGAGATAGGTGGGCCCGCAGTAATCATGTTGATACTTACCAGTCCTGCTTAGTCTATTCTTGGACCCTTCATCCGAGCAGGAGAAAAGGGACGCTCGTGATCGCAACACAAACCCTAATTAGGTTTTGCCGGCCGTATGTCATACCCAGTTTGGGGCGCACGAATCAAGACGACCAACCATAGTTAGTCGTGACCGATCAGTCAGGTATGTAGGTGGGCCCACTGTGTTTGTGTTGACATGCTCTGGGCCCTTTGAATCTACATATACACCTTCCATCTATGCCTGCGAAGATGGATGGTTAAGAATGTTTTGCGATACATGTAATGTGCCGCAAACCCTAATTTAGGGTTTTTTTGTCCATACTGCTCTGGTTTGGACGGTTTGACAAGCTATGCCATCCCTTTTGGGGAGGCCGGCCATGCGGGGCCCGCGTTGGGTCGGTGGTGAATATTCCAATACCTTCTCGGGGTCATGTATTCAATCTAAGCCATCCAATCATGCTGGTGAAGTTGGATGGTCGTGATCGTTTCTGAGACTAGTATGGTCAGCCCAGATTCAAATATGCTCAATCGGGCTAGTATAACACACCGAGAGTTGTAGCTTGTATGGGTATTTTGTACATGCTTCATTATTAATGCTTGGAGATTCGTGTTGCTCTGCTGAGAACAACACTCATTCGTCATGCCGCACCGGTAATGGGTACATGAAATACAAGGCTGGTCATGCATTAATTAATAATGATGTAAATTCACAGGGTATATGGGAATATTGCCACATGCTCCAACCTATATGAATTTTGTATATTTAATTCACTGAATACTGGGATTATTGCCACATGCTCCATTCTGGGTGAATTAATAAAGTGAAGAAGTATTCATCACTTATCAATGGCTTCATCTTTTGCAAGATGTCAACACATAATTTTGGCATTTACAATTTCAGCCTTAAATGGAAATCCAGCATCAACACCTTGGTAACAAAGCATTCAATATTTACCGTTAGATGAAACCCTGATTAGATTCAAGGATAAGATGATTCAACTTCGACAAAAAAAATATCATTGAAGGAGAGCAAAGAAAATGAAAATGGCATTTACAATGAGGCTTTTGGAAGAAGATTTAAAAGAAGATACATGAGCACCGTGGCTTATGGAGATTTGGTTCAAAACTTAGAAAATAAAATTCAAAAGATTAAACTACGAATTATTCCAGCAAGAGATTCAAATGTTAAACCAATAGACCTGATGAATACTTCAAGTTATGATTTAAATTTTTAGTGTTTAGAATAATGCATAAGAGATTTTGTTTTTAGATGGATTTCAATTTATGCTTTATTATTTTTAGATTGTTTGCCATTGTAATAGTAATCTTATTTCTAAATATTTATTTAATAAAATTTTAAAATTTTGTTCTCCATATATATTATAATTTTATTAATCATAATAAAAACAATACGAATCAAGAAAATTGATGAATTTTTTGTTACTATTTCGTATACGGTTCATAAAAAGCTAGTAAAGACGAATAATTTTGTCTTTAAAATTCTCTTCTAAGGAAAATAAGTAGTCTTTAATAAAGTATTTAGGGACCAAAAAAAACCTTTTTAATGAAGAACAAAGTTGTCTGAGAAATTCATTTTTTAAGGAAAAATTAGTTGTCATTGATTATGATATTTAGAGGCGATTTTTAAGAGGGAAAGTATTTGTCTTTGAAAAAAACATTTCGAGGCAAAGTGAGTTGTCATTGATGGAATATTTAGGGAAAAAACACGTTGCTTTTGGAGACAAAAAAAGTTGTCTTTCAAAGTTCGTTTTAAAGGCAAAATGAGTTGTCTTTGATAAAATTAGAGACAAAAAAAAGTCTTTCGGAGAGGAGGAATTTTGTCTCCGAAAATTCTTTCAGAGGCAAAAAATTTGGTCACTAATAAAATATCCAGAGAAAAACAAGTTAGTCTTCAAAAATTGATAATTAGGGACTGTTGATTTTGCCTCTGATTAAATTAATTAGAGACAAAATTATTTATTTCAAATAATATACTACTAAAGACAAATTAAATTGACACAAAACTTTCGCTTCTGACACAATTTTTTTGGTCTTGAATAGTCATCATTAAAGACAAATCAAATTGACACGAAACTTTCGTTTTTGAGACAATTTTATTGGTCATAAATAGTTATCATTAAAGACAAATTAGTTTGTCCTGGAATTCACATTTTTGCGACAAAAATCTAGCTCGCAAAAAAATTCCTTTCGGGGTCGAATTTTTCCGTCATTAAAATAACTTTCGCAGACAATTTGATTTCGTTGGTGAAAGAGACTTTTGTTGACAATAAAATTTTAGTTGTTAATTAATTTTTCTCGTGACCATTCGTAATTTTGTTGCGAAATACTTTCCCAGACGGGGTATTAGAGACAACTTTGTGACAAAAAAAAAATCCATCTCAAAAAATATTTCGATACAAAAACATGGGATTTCCAAACAAATTTTTTTTGATAAATCTCCATTTTCTTGTAGTGTAGCGGCACCCTGTAGGGCCAGTGAAGCGCAAGAGTGGCGCTACACTGTAAAGTACATTGGCTAAGTAATGAAGCTTATTGTCCGACACAATAAGGCTTCATTGAAGGATTGGCAAGACGTGGCCAAAGTGACAGATGCAACATGCGATGTAGGCATCGATGCATATCCATGGAATTGAGTTGGCCCAAACTCAAGGAGGATGCAAAAGTGAAGAATAGACTAAGAGTTGGTCTATGGAATATATTCAAGGTTGGCCAAAGCTTGAATAATGTAAACAAGTTGGTAATGCAAGAGTTGCATTGTTGTTGTCAAGATAATTGGCGAAGTGAAGCATATATGACACATAAGCAACTAGAGTGAGCCTAAGGAGCTTGCATCGATGTTTGAAGCTTAAGGAATGTTCGTGCATGAGTTTAGAATGATAATCATGCAAGGCAAAGAGGGCTCAACGTTGGCGCAAGGCAGAATCTGGTATGGCACAACAAGTGGTACAATACAACTCAAGTGACGGTTGCAAGTTAGTTACGATCTTCACAAGCATGCCAATGATGCGTGATGAAGAGGAGCGGTTATAAATGAGTTTATAAGCGTGGGAGAAGAGTTCTAACTGCTAAAGAACAAGTGTTGGATGATTGGCGTGAGTTGGAGAAGAACTGGCCAGTTAGCACAGTTATTGGCGGTAAGCATAACTGCTTTATGGGACAAATGGTTGTCCCATGCGTGTGTAATGGTTATGCACGGTTTGGCCAAGTAAAGCTGTTATATAAATAGTCCTAAGGAAGGGAAAATTTGGCAGGCTTGCAAAGATAGCATATGTGAGAGTGAGGTTTGCATATATGAGTGAATAAGAGAGTTTTTGTGAGACTAAAGATTGGTTCAAAGGTAGGGCTGTCAATGGGTACCCGTTACCCGGAATCGGATCCGCTAGATCGGGTCCGGTTATGGGTCCTAAAGTTGGACCCATTAGCAACTTAGGACCCGACGGGTAATTACCCGATTGGACCCGAATGTTAACGGGTCCAAACGGGTAATACCCGTCGGGTACCCGTGGGTAATGGGTACCCGTTTATTTAACCTTTTGATCATATGTTTAGAAAAATTATAGGTATTTTTGCTAGTTTCGGCTTTGAATTTTTTTGATGTTTGATTTTTTTCTTACATTTAATATTTATTTAGTACATTAATAAAGAAATAATAATAAATTTTTATAAAAATAATTTATATTCAAGTTAAAAAGAGAAAGAAATTAAGATTTTAGTAGTTTTTTTTAATACCCAACGGGTACCCGGAACCGACGGGTATCCGGGACTTTAAACGGGTCCGGTTCTGGGCCAACACATTATGGAACCGGACCCGGAACCGATGCTGATATGTCGGGTCCGGTTCTGGGCCATGTACTACCCGGGAGGACCCGGACCCGTTGACATCCCTATTCAAAGGTGAACAAGTCTGTGTAAGTCCCCAAGTGGGCAAGTTTTGTGTTTCTTCCCTTGGATGCAATAGAATGAGTTGATTGTGTCATGTTTTAAGTGTTCTTGGTTGGATGATTTTTGTTGGTAAAGTATGGCAAATATTGAATGCATTATGGGGTGTATTTGATGAGTTTTGGGAAGAGAAAGAAGGTTAAAGATTTCCGTTGATAAACCTGAAGAGTTAGTTGTTTGTATTGGTACAAACTTATAAGGCTGAAGTGCAATTGGGTAAAGCTTTATTCACAGAACCATTGTTCTGCCGAGTTACACTTTCGCAGAAAATTTGCAGAGACATTTGGAGGTGTGACACCAGGGAAGATATTGGTTCTCATCTCACTAAGAACTTCACAGAAATCAGTACTTCTTGTAATCCTCAATTTGAATAAAGGATCTTCATTATTCTTCCGACTATTATAACTGCTGAAGACAATATTAATCTTACTAGAATTCCAGGTAATGAAGAAATCTTTAACACCCTTAAGATCATAGAGAATTGGAGTGCTCCAGGCCCTGAAGGTTTCCAAGCTGGTTTCTATAAGAGTCGGTGGAGTGTAGTTGGAGATGATGTTTGTCATATGGTGTCAAGATTTTTCCAGTCCAAGCAAATCTTCAAGCAAATCAATAAAACATATATTTCTTTAATTCCCAAGAAAAAGAAACCTCTTTGTGCAACTGATTACAGACCAATAGGTCTATGTAACATTTCATACAAGATTATCTCTAAAATTCTTGTGAACATAATGAAGCCTTTAATGGAGAAAATTATATCACCATATCAAGCTGCATATGTCTCAGGAAGACTAATTAGTGCCAACACAGTGATTGCTCAAGATATAATTCACTCAATGAAGAAGAAAAGAGGTCAAATTGGCTGGCTGGCTCTTAAGATGGACATGTCAAAAGCATTTGACATATTAGAATTAAACTTTCTTATCAAGGTCTTAAGATATTTTGGATTCAATGAGGACTTTTGTGATCTTATATATCAATGCATCAGTACAACTACATTATCAGTTATTCTCAATGGTTCTCCATGTGAAGAATTTCATCCTTCAATGGGCATTAGACAAGGTGATCCTCTTTTACCTTATTTGTTCATTCTTGCTATGGAGTTTCTCTCAAGACACCTTATAGCTGCTCAACAAAACAATAGTATCAAAGGCATTAAAGTGGCTGCTAATTCACCATCCATTAATCATCTGTTATTTGCAGATGACTGCTTGATTTTCACTCAAGCAAAGCTTACTTCAGTCAACAATCTTCTTGATCTTCATCATAATTTCAGCAGTCAGTCAGGGAAGGTAATAAATTTTGAGAAATCTGCAGTTCATTTCAGCAAGAACACAAAACCAGAAGTTGTAATATGTCTTACACAAATCTTAGGTTCAAGACTATGAATTCTAAAGAAAATTACTTAGGGTCTCCACTGATACTTGGCCATTCTAAGTAGGAAGCTTTCAAGTCCATAGAGGATAATTTTAATAACAGGTTATCTACATGGTCATCTACTTCTCTATCTCAATCAGGTAGATCCATTATGATAAAACATGTGCTCAATTCACTACCTTTCTTTCAAATGGGTTCTTTTAAATTTCCAGATCAACTCATGAAGAAATTAACAACTATTCAGAGAAAGTTTTTTTGGGGTCACTCCTCAAATGGAGGTTTTAATCCAGTTGCTTACACTAAACTTTGTAAGGCAAAAGATTCTAGTTGTCTTGATTTTAGAGACTTAGAAAAACTCAATCTTACACTTCTCACTAAGCTGGCTTGGAAAGTGTGCACTGCAGATGAGCAGCTTTTGGTTCAAATTCTGGGAAATAAATATTTTAAATAGGGTAATATTCTTCATCATAATATTGAATCTAAGAATTGTTCTTATATATGGAATGGTATTACCAAAGGCTTACATATTATTAAAAAGAATTACAACATGGAGGTTAACAATGGAAAAAGAGCTAAGATCTGGAAGGACAAATGGATTCCAGGGTTGAATCATCCTCCCATTCTAGTGAATGATATGCACAGATTTTATGAAGATGTAGTAGAACTAATCATTACAGATTTAGGTACTTGGAATGTATCTGTCTTAGATCTCTTATTTGATGAACATATATCTAAGCATATTTAGGACATTTTTATTGATACTTCCAAAGAAGATACAATGATATGGACACCTGCAAAAGATGGAAAACTCTTAGTCAAGAGTGCTTATAATCACCTTACGAAAAGCTCCAATTTAATTCAAGTTAATGGAAGGAATATTAATCCAAATGTATGGAAAGCATTATGGAGTTGTAGTGATGCTCACATGATTAATCTCTTTGCTTGGAAGTTCATTCATGAATGTCACCCAACTAGAACTAAACTGGTCATTCATAATCCTGACATTCAAATCCATTGTGGATCTTGTGGAGATGGTATAAAGACAATTGAACATATCATATTTGAATGTAGATATACCAGGATTGTTTGGAGGGGAATTCATATTGATATTGATGCAATTATATGACAATGTAGTAGTGTTTCGGAGTTGTTCATTAGCTGGTTCAATGGATCTATTACTGCTTCAGATGATAGATTGCTTTTTACTTGCATGATTGGTGCTTGGATTATCTAGAAGGACACATGTGAGGTTGTGTTTCAGGAAGTTTCTCTCAACTCTTTTACCTCCGTAAATAAAATTCAGTATCATTTAGGTTCTCACCTGCATGAAAATATAAATAGTAGTCCGTACAACATTAATGTTAAACTGTCTATGGATACCCCCTGTGCAAGGTATTGCAAAATTTAATGCTGATACTTTTTTTGATCATAATACTAAACAGAATGGCACTGGGATTGTACCGCGTGACTATACAGGGATATGTAATGGGATTAAAGGAAGATATGGTGATGGAGTCATAAATCCAGAGCAAGGGGAGTGTTTAGCTATTCTTGAAACGTTGTTGTGGGCTAAGGAGATGAATCTACAGGAAATTCAAGTTGAACCTGACACTCAACTGGTGATCAAAGCTATTACTGAAGACCCATGGATTATTCAATGGGAAAACATAAATTCAATTAAAGAAATCTAACATTTGAATACTTTTTTCAGTTCATGTCAGTTTTCTTTTGTCATTAGAGATGATAATCAGGTTGCTCACTCAATAGCTAAAAGTATTAGGGTGTCAGCTACTCATATTCAAAAATTTGATAACTTTGGCCAGGCTATCTATGATCTTTTAGCACAAGATCAAAACAACTTTTCTACTTAAGCAATAAATTTCTTCTTTATCAAAAAAAAAAAGAAAAAGAAAACGGCACGACCACCATGTATGCAAAGTCTGCCTCGCCGATCGCTTAATAACTATAAATACAATGAGTCATTGGATTCAAAAATTAGAAATCAAAAAAAGAATCCCTCTGAGAAGAGACTTCGGAAAAAATCCCTCCGAGAATAGACTTCGAATAAAAAAAAGCCCCAATTTTTCATAAAAAACCTAATCCCTAAACCAAAATCAAAATCAAAACTAATTTCTTCTTCCAGTCACAGATAATAATAATCACCATCTAAAAGGAACCTCCATTATTCTGCATTCAAATGATCACGGAAGTTGGAATGGCAAGAAAGGAGTGGGAGCGTTGTCCCGTTTGTGTTCCTGAAAGAATGTTCGAGGTAATTCTGACTTGGATGCCTGCTAGTTCTGTATTAAAGTTTAGATATGTTTGCAAAAATTGGAATAATGTATCGAGAATGTTGTATTTCAAAACCACCCATCTTGAAAATTTGGAACATGCTAATTGTTTGAGTTTAGTCAAGCAAGAATAAGATGATAACATTGTTTCCATCATGTCCGTATATTATGACAGCAAATTATTGGTTTTACATAATTGTTTTGAATTGAATGTGCCTTTCTTGTTCAACCCAAGGTTGTTAAGTTTTGAAGGATGCTGTAATGGGCTTCTATGTGTAGAAATTTTCGAAAATTTAATATGTATATGGAACTGGAACCCATGCCTCAATGAGTTCAATGTTATGCCCAAAACACCTACGATTGGTATGTTGCCTTCTTTGCTAGTAAACCCTCCCACGACAAACACAGGGTTCGATTATGACTTCAAGTTAAATGTATATAAGGTGTTAAGAATCATGAGCAACTAGAGAGACAGAGGATCTTGCATTCGAATTTATACTTTGGGTACAAATGACTGAAGGGTGCTGCAGAAGATTTTGTACTGCTTTTGCAAAGCACATATAGTGCTCACAGATGGAAATTTGAATTGGGTAGGCATTCAGTGCAATGAGTATGCTGATACGTTAGTTGTAGTATCATTTGGAATTGCATCAGAAAAGTTTGTCAAAATCCATCTTCCTCCGGGTATGTGTGTTGGAAGCAATGATTTGTGGAGAAGTCTTTATGGGGTGATGCCTGGCCAGCTGGGGGGCAAGCTTTCCTTGCTCTTAAGGGATGGTCATTCAGATGATTATTCTTTTGGGGCAATGCAGACCTATGGAGATCCTGATTCCTATGACACTAAGGTTTACAGACACATATGGTTTATGGATCATTATGTAAGGGGGAGTGGTTTTCATGTTGAGATGAAATATTGACTAAGGGGGAGATACATATCATCATAGTATTGTTGCCAAAATTGTGATACAATTGAACATTGATGTTGTGTAATGATATTATGACACTATATAACAATGATTGAGAGCATTTGTTTTCTCATTGTTATCGCTACTCATCTTCAACAACTATGATGCTGAGTTGAACACGTTTGGAATCATGAAATACTTGGAAGGGACGAAGTTTTCGAGTCGTGTTGAAGATGCCAAAGAGATCAAGCATTTGGATGAGAAGCTACAAATTTTAATTATTTGTAATCCATATGTATTGGTAGTTTTGTCACTAAAATTGACAAAAGAGGAGATTGTTAGAGCACAGCTCGGTCGAACTCGCATGCGTTGCTATCTCAAGCATGTTTTTCAATGTTAGTGATCAAAACTATAAGTCTAGATTTATAGCCTATTTATAGATGTGTCGTACTAGGACATAGATTGTATAGTTGAGCGTGGTTTTCACGACGTTCATCATTTAAAGACGAAGAACTACTAAGGGTAGCTTGTGGAACTTCATCGACAAAAGGTATGTGGAGACTTAAACTCATTTATCACTTGGAAAGTCGATTTATACTTTATCTCCTATATTGAGACATAAGTCGTTTATGATATAGTTTTCTATATTCACATTTGAGATTTCGAGCTGAGTTTATCTCGCTTACATATTTCTCGAAATATGTGTTGGCAAGCTTTCGCTTCGACCAAGTTCATTCTATATCATGTGAAAATTGCTGAGTAACATCTTACATGGTTTGTGTGATACAATTATTTGGTGTTATCTTGGAATGTTTCGTAATGATTATTTCAATAACTTAAAAATTTCTTTGATGTTAATAGTGTGTGAAAACGGCCATTTTATCCTCTAAAAAAGTTTCAATGATTGAAATAAAAGTTTAGAACACTTGACCATTATTGGATATGTCATGTATTGTACTCTTGCACATATGTAATCCATGTCCGGGAACCATAGTATGCGAACCCGTTTGCGCACCTGTTGGTTTGAGAAATCCGGGAACCTAAGTATGCGTACCCATTTGCGTACTAGCGTACAGGTTCATGTCCAAGAATTTCTGTTGGGATTTGAAGTTCGCGTACCCGTTTGTGTACTGGAGAAACTCAATCTTAGTTCGGGTATTTCAAGTATGCATACCCGTTTGCATACTTGAAGGTTCTAAAATCGGTTTTAAACATGAAGATAAATATTTATATAATAAGGAATGCAATCTTTGCAAACCGTGGATATAATGTTCATGATTGATTCGAGTGAATCAAACCGATTTTTCTTCAATTATGTTCTTGTATAATTATAAGAGAATATAGCAATTGAACAACTCTTTAACTAGTTTCATTTGAGTCATTTGAACTAGTTATGGTTAATATGAATAAGGTTGATATGAGAGTAATCATATGGTTAACCTCGGTTAACTATTTGTGAACCAAAATGGTGTACACGTTTGGGTACAGTTACATAAACCCAAATGAGGGTACATTTCATTTGTGTGTAACAAGATAAGTTAGATATAACGGTTGAAAGATATTAGCTTAGTTGAATCAGGTTTTTCATTTAACGGTGTATATTGAATGCTTTGTTACCAAGGTAACTTGGATTGGAAACCCTGATTTGAAAACTATATAAAGGAGAACTCTAACAACTATGAAACCTAATCCCCACGCCTCATGTGTGTTACTAGTTGCATCAACTAGAGTAGATTCTCCTTTAACCTTAGGCTTCTATCGAGACCCTGTAAGTTAACGACTTCAAAGACTTCATTGGGATTGTGAAGCCAGACCCAACTATTTTCTTTGTAGTTGCGTGTCTTGATCTTTTCCGATTTTATCGTCTTGAGTACAATTGAAATAATTGACTCAAGATTAATTTCTACGATAGGCAAGATAAAAGAAATCACAAACATCTTTGTCTTATCGTTTGTGATTCCACAATATCTTGTTTCGCTAGCCGATTAAGATTATTGTGAGGTGATTGATAATACTAGGTTGTTCTTCGGGAATATAAGTCTGGTTTATCAATTGGTTTATGTTCACCTTGATTTGTCAAAAGATAGAATAAAAACTCTTGGGTATTTCTGTGGGAGACAGATTTATTCAATTTATAGACTTTTCTGTGTGACGTAGATTTGTTTATCAAGTCTTCGACTTTGGGTCGTAGAAACTCTTGGTTGTGGATGAGATCAACTAAGGGAATCAAGTGCGTAGTATCCTGCTGGGATCAGAGACGTAAGGAACGCAACTGTACCTTGAATCAGTGTGAGATTAATTAGGGTTCAACTAAAGTCCAATCCGAAGTTAATTAGTAGTAGGCTAAAGTCTGTAGCGGCTTAATATAGTGTGGTGTTCAATCTGGACTAGGTCCCGGGGTTTTTCTGCATTTGAGGTTTTCTCGTTAACAAAAATCTGGTGTCTGTGTTTTTTTTTTTCCGCATTATATTTTTTTATATAATTGAAATATCACATATTGTGCGTTAAGATCAATCAATTAGAATATCCAACCTTTGGTTGTTGATTTATATTGATTGACACTTGAACATTGGTCTTTGGTACAGTTCAAGTAACTCCTCTTATATATTCAATCGGGCTCGCAGATTTATTTGATGATTGCGGATTGAATTAGAGTTAGAGATATTAATCTCTTTGATATACTTTATTCCAGATTGGGTCTGACTGTCTAGTTGATTCTCTAGAAAGTGTATTGGAGTAAGTCCATTCATATTGCCAAACGTATTGTTGGGTGTGGTTGTTAGACCCCCGCATTTTCAGAAACAAAAGACTGTTGATGGAGATTTATTGAGTAAAACGGTTAAAAATTGCAGAGCAAGAGGAGAAAGAATGAGTATTCATAAATTGATGGCCCAATTTTTACTTTTTATTAATTAGGATTTAATAGATGGAGGAGTAATTTGAACAGTTTATATACCTTAGGTCACATTTGTTATGCAAAATTTTGGAGCAATAACCTTTTTTTTTTTTGGAAACCCTATATGAGGAGCCAAAAGAAAAAGGCTCTTAAGGATGGTTCATGTGCATAGGGTTGATGACATAGTTTGCTGTTTTTGCACCCATTATGAGCATGTCAAAGTGGTAAACATACCTGCCTAAGGGGTATATTTACCGCTTAAACACGTGCGATAGAGACTCCATAGCTCGGTGGTCTCCGTATCGCTTGATGGTCAACATAACACTAGCGCGATAGAGACTATTATTCGTCGCCCAGTGGTTCATCATCCAGCGGTCAGGAAATCCACCCTTATAAATATTCAACTTCAAGTTCATTTTAACATGGCTTGTGCCCGCTTTACTCTAGAAAAAGATGCTTCTTTTATTCGATCCTAGATATCAGTTGATATCAATTTTACGACTTTTAATTTATGGGACAGTGTATTTCAAAGGTTTATGACGTTAGTCCATATGAAGATTCAAAAAAAAAAAAAAACTTTCAAAATAGATAAATATGTCAGAAAATATGCGGAAATTTTGTGGATGATAAGGGTCGACGAACTATGGAATATCGAGCGATATGGACAAAATCACCAGCGATATAATATTTATCTCTAGTGCTATAGCATACCGGTGGATTTGTGTATGCTGAATCAGGGGGTTTGGGAATTCTCTCCAACTATATTGCTGAATTTATTGCAGCTATAAGTGCTTTGGAATGGGCTTTGAACAACAATAAACTCAAGGTTATCTTGCAAACTGATTCTAAAGCTTGTGTTGTGGCCTTAAGTAATAGTCAGATACCTTGGTTCCTGGTGGCTAGATGGCAGAGAACAATTAGGGAGTTGCACTCCATTTGTTACAGGTATGCTTATAGAGAGGTGAATTTTTCAGCAAACCATTTTGCTAAGAAGGGGGTTTATTGGGCCGACCGACCGGAGGGCCCGTAGGGAGGGAGTCCCTTCTATGGCTACTTTTTTTGTCAATTGAAACCTAACGAAATTTTACAATTTGAAAAAAAGATTTGATGATTCTGTCCGGTTTTTTACGGACGAAAATAGCCCCGCAAATTAAACACTTCTTTATACAGTCCTCGTCTCTGTTTGTACTCGGAAAAAAAACTCACCGCCGTCATCATCGTTACTACCGGCTATTACACTTTTCAGTTTTGTCCTACCAATACAGCCACCGTATCCATCGCCACAACCACCACCTTCGCCGCCGTCGTCCAAAAACTCAGCCAGCATCTCTTCCGATCACCCCTACTTCACCTTCTTCAGTCCCGGAAATATCATCATCATCATACACCCCCATCATCATCATACACCCCTGCAAGGAAGCACCACCACCACCACCATTACATCCGCACATTCAGGTTCATCTTCTTCAATTATCACCACCACCGACTTCTTCCTCCACCTCCATAAATTCCGGCAACACCATTAAAAACCATAACCAATACCATCACCACCAAATTTTTAAAACCGTCCATCTCTTCCTTGGTTTTCTTTTCATCAGCACAACCACCACCACCACGACCAAATTTCATGAAAATTAATTTTATAAGAAATTCGAGATTAAATGCATCAAAGGCAAATAAAAATCACAAATTAAAAGCCTCCACCTCCACCAGCACCAGCAGCTCTATATGATGGGGAGTGTAATCTGTCAGTAACCAAATATGTTCCAATTTGGTCTTCAAGTTTTTGTCAATTCGTAAAATTCAGATCATTGTTTTTCAAATTCCTTAAGATTTCTTCCTTTCAATGATTAATTGCTACCTCTACCATCAAATTACAACAAAATCGAAAATCAATTTCATAATCCAAATTGCAGCAACAACATCAGACATTGGTGAAGAACAACTAGCTACCTCGGTCTGACTAAGTGATTATATAAAGAAAATTTTCTGATTCATACAAAACCCGTACTTGTCATGAGAAAACTTACAATTTCAACAGCCCATGGCTCAAATTCAGATCTTTGTATCACCCAACGCAATCACTGTATATGTTTCTACTTCAGCTTTAATATTTGTTTTCTTTCGCTAAAAACATCTGATTTCGAGTTATATGAGAACCCAAACCTGGAATTTTCGCTTTTAGGAACAACACTGAGATAGGGAGTATGTATAGTGGAGGTGAAACTTGTGGCGGTGATTGGATAAACAAGAAAGGAACCGAGGGAAAAGAAGCAGCTTTTTCTTAGAGCATAAAAGAGGCAGATGTGTAGTTAGAAGTTAAAGTTTCATTTCCACGTGTTCGAAGTACCTTGCATCTAAATCAAAAGCTGCCCACGTGTATGATTGACTTGGTCATGCTGAAATTTGACGTTGACTACCTTATATTATTTATTATACTACTAATTGGGAAGGTTAATTTCATTATTTATTTTGTTAAACCATATAGCCGTGGCCGATAAACAAATTACCAGTTTTTCGCTAAGATAAATTAGGAGAGGGCTGAGTACAAGAGCATAGCTCAGTGGTATCCCATCAACTCCGGTAAGGAGGAAGTCAGGGGTTCGATCCCCACCGTAGTAGAGGTTTGTATTCAAGTTAGTTGAATAGAGGAGTTTGGAGAGATAGGGTCTAGTAGTGGGGCTAGTCCAACTGGCTGGATTTGGATAGGGGCCTGGGTCCAGCTTTAGCCTATCAAAAAAAATAAAATATTAGGAGTGGACTACCTCATGTTGTAAATAATATTAGTGCCTTTTTTTCTACATAACAAGTTATGCAACAACTTTTCCAAACTCGCATCAATTTTCATAGAGCCTCCACTCACCTTTGTGGAGTGTCGGTGTTCTAGTTTACCTAAGGGTCAAATTCAGAGGTACCATCTTAGACCTGCCTCTCTTATTCAGATGGAATACCCAGATCAACCTTATTTTAGGTTTACCTATTTTTGATCTCACTTTTGTAATTTTTTCCTGATTTTTCTTTGTTCTTTCCTTTTTCATAATGGGCCTTGTTTGGTCTTGTAATGTGTTCCCCTGATTTTTTTTATTTGAAAAATAAAATAAAATTGCTCGATAAATCTCCATCGTTGAACCTCTACGGGCCTGAGGGTTCGTAGGTGGTTATACAAAGCGGTAGGGCCAACTGGCCTTGTGCCCAAAGTCTGCCCGGGCAATAACTATAAATTGCAGAGTCATAGTTTAGATTAAAAAAGGAAATCAAAAACCAAATCCCACCAAGAAAGTATTCAAAATCAAAAAAACCCTAGAAAGCAAAATCAAATTAATTTCTTCTTCTGCATACTCAAAGCAATTCAATATCAACATTCTTCTGTAATTTCTTCTTCTGCATACTCAAAGGGAATCAAAATCATCATTCTTCTTCACTCGAATGATCTTGGAAGCTGTAATGGCAAGAAAAGGGTGGGAGCGATGTCCAGTTCATGTATCAGATCGTATGATGGAGGTAATTTTAACTTGGATTTCTGCAAAATCTTTATTAAAGTTCAGATCTGTTTGCAAATTTTGGAACGATCTTTCGAGGATGCCTGTCTTCAAAACAATGCATCTTGATAATCTTAGGAAAACAAATCCATTGAGTTTGATAAAGCAGGAAGACGGTGACTCTGTTGCAATCATGTCCATCGATTATAATGGTAATGTACCGAATTTTTATAATTCCTTGGAATTGAATTTACCCTTCCTATTCAACCCAAGGATTTTGAGTTTCAAAGGATCCTGCAATGGGATTCTATGTGTTGAAATTTTCAAGAATTTAATGTGCATGTGGAACCCATGCCTCAATGAATTCTGTTTAATGCCCCCAAGCACCTACAATTGGTGGATTGTCTTCGCTAGTAAACCCTCCCACGACAAACACTGGGTTTGGTTATGACTTCAAATTGCATGTGTATAAGATATTGAGAATTACGAGCAACTGGCGAGACAGGGGAGCTAGTGTTCGAATTTATACTTTAGGTACAGATAACTGGAGAGTGCTCCAAAAGATACCGTACTACTTGAGCGAGACACATCCAGTGCTGATAGAGGGGAATTTGAATTGGGTAGGCATTCATTGCAATGAGTATGTTGATACCTTGATTGTAGTATCATTTGAAATTGCATCAGAAAATTTCGTTAAACTCCATCTTCCTCCGGGTATGGGAAGCAATGATTTGTGGAGGAGTCTGTATGGGGTGATGCCTGGACAGTTGGGAGGCAAGTTATCGTTGCTCTTGAGAGATAGTTATTCAGATGCTTATTCTATGTGGGCGATGCAGAACTATGGAGATTCAAACTCTTGGACACCCTTATACAGCTTTGACGCCTCAGTGGTCGAAAGTCTTTTATTGAAACCAGTTCACCAGGACAACTGGGGTTGCGTCATTCTCTGCGCAGAGGAAATGGAGTGGAAAGAAGTGAAGCTGGTGTTGTATAATCAGTTAACCAAAAGTATTACATCTTTGGATGACTTAAGTTTCCGCAGAGTTATATGTGTGGAAAAATATGTTGGAAGTTTGGTCTCTGTTGAGTCCATTTGGGATTCTGTGAGTGAAGAAACCAAAGCTGTGATTCTCGACTGTTACCAAACCGCAGCTTTGATGGCATGAGTTAATTCCTTAGTTCTCTACAAAGGTAATTCGCTGAAAAACTTGGAATAACGTTAATTTATAAATTTCTTCTCCATTACCTTCTTTCCTCTTTATTGTCGTTGTTTCATTATGTTTCTTTGCCAAATGAATGAACTCCGGTGAAACAGTTTTGTACATCATGGCATTATAAAAAATTTTAGGGAATGTTTGAGGCACTAGGTCGCATACCATAACCGACCTGACTAAACATGTACGATTGAGAAGAAAGATGAGTTTATGTAGATTTAGAATGTGTTTGATAATGTTCCTCCTTATACGTTAGTGGTGCACTTGCTTAAAGTTGACCATACTGTTGGTAAAGAGCATATGGATAAGCTTGCGCATTTTAGTACCACATCGCAAACACACTAGAGTTGAATTCAGTATTTAAACCTGAGCATTGCACACTCTTGCATCGTCCCAAGCATACAAGATCTGTGGCTGTGGGTTCGAGTGGTTAGCCTGCGCCCGCGACAAAGGGGGGGCTAGCCCAGGCGCCCTGGTGATATTGCATAGCGCTGCTGCTTTCCCGGTCACCATGTTTTTTTTAAATTCACATCCTTGTCTCCATATTTCAAGCGAGTTGACCACAAAGTTCTCATTTTTTTTTTGTTTTTTACATTTTTGCAAACCAGACCAGCTGTTTAGAGTCTAAGCAATTCAGAGTGGGAGTACAATAAGACAATTTTGCAGGTTCAAAGTACCTGCGAAGGTATCACCGGCCGTTTAGCTATTAACTCCAGCAAATATAAGAAATAATTACTGACAGGTTCTAAAAGTCTCATTGTTCCTAAGGCAAGGTCCAATCTCTGTCCTCAACTAGTTGCAAACACATACTGAAATATTGAAATGAACGTTTCGTTCATCCATGACCAAAGCTTCAAATTCTAATCCTGCTGCATTTATCAATCTTTTCTTCATAAATAGTGCAGGAATACGAAGATTTTAGTTTCTTTTACTTTGTTTGATTTGTGAGAGACCAGGAAGGACTTGTGGTTATTGAGATGGAACATTTGTATCTCTATGCTAAGCATTATTTATGGTACAGCCAGGAATCAAGTTTATGACTTCAAGCCTCAAAGAGGGAAGGAAATTTTTAGTTTTTTTCGCTAGAATTTTAGTCTCACATCACAAACATATAGGAGCAGTTGATTTCAATTTCGTATAGGAGCTGTAGCTGTGGGCTTGAGAGGTTTGACTGCACCGGCTGCTGCAACAAACAATGGGGGCTAGCTGCTGGCGCACTAGTTGTTGTGCTTATGCTGTTCTCCCTGCTCACCACGTTTTTTAATTTTATTTTCAGTTTCTGGAACCCATTCTTTGTGAATTTATGATGAAGTAGTTGATGTCTTGATGACCTGTTTACGTTCCGAGGGAGATAGTGAATTCACTTCACTCTCTCGACGGCAGCGCTTCTAATTGCCACTAAATTAAAGGCCCTCACCAACAAGGTGAGAACAGCTTCCTTTGTATCTAATTTAGGGGCAAGCCTCAGCGTGTATATTGAAGAATAACATCAAGGAAAACCGTAGAGCGCCTCTTGGAAGAATTTGGTGGAACTTCAAGACAGTGATTGTACTTAATACATTTTCAATTTCACCAAACATGAAATGTGACAAAAAAAAAAAAAACTGCAATTTTCATTCATTTTCTCAATCATTACAACTGGATATCATCCTCCTTACAATTGCCAACTCTCAGAATCTCTCTGGATTGCTTTCTTCTTCATTTTTATTTTTGGCTGCTTCAAAGCAATGTTCAAACATGAGCAAGTGTTTCGATATATTGAAATCCCTCTACGCAAAAACCTGGATTAACATCATACATTTCCTTAAAACTCTTATTTTTAAGGTCAAAGGATATCACCTTGTCCTTCACCATCCGTAGTATCAACCTTGATGAATCTTCGCCTTCCTCAATAAGCAGCACATCCAACCCATAATAATGGTAGTATCTTTGTTGGAGAATGCTGGGGTATACAATTGTTAATGAACTAAGATCAAAGCAATACTTGACATCCCATCCCGTATAATCCATACGCATCTCCCAAATGTTAGCAAGTGGCATACCGTCTGTACGCATCTCCATAAGATAAAAATGTCCCCTGCACTCGTTAAAGTATTCAACCTGCCTACTATAATCTCCTCCGGAACGCGGCTGTGTTGGCATTGCAACTGTCTTCATTGATTCACAATCAAAATCAAAATAATGAAGAGTTGCCGTCAGATGGTTGATCCAGTGCACGGAACCATTCCAATACACACCAGACTCGGATAATATACAAGGGGAAGAGAAAGGAAAGGAATCTCCTGCATCTCTCCAAGAGTCTGTCTGGGAAGAGTAGATTTCAATGTGAAACAAACCTTTGCTGATATTTTCATTGCAGACACTCACAACTTGATAGTAACTTGATTTTGCAGGATCAAAAGCTATAGTGACACTCAGAATAATAGGGGCACGAGCATTTCTGAATGGAACCGAAGGAAGGGTTTTGCAACACCTCATGGACGGATTGTAAATGACATAAGTTGTGCGAGGTCTATGATCAACTAATTTACAAAGAACAAGACCATTGCAAGCATGTTCAGAGTTTATGCGACAGGTAAGGTTTGCAGGAAGTGGGATATGGAAGGGAACGTAATCAAAACCGTTTCGTTCGTCCATGACCAAAGTTTTAAATTCTAATTCTTTCACAAATTCTGGTTCCATCGATATTTTCTTAATAAACAGTGCAGGCATCCTAAGACGACAGCTCTGACGATTATAGTTTCTTTCAAAGTATGGATCGGATATTAGAGAGTGCCATTGTTTTGATACGGTTTTGAATACACACAAAGATTTCAGTGGTAAAAGATAGAGAATGTTTATTAAAACATCACTATTGCCGCCTATAGTTGATGCTGATGATAAACTTTGGTTGTTACTAGAAACTGAAAGCATCTTTGAATTTTTCTTGTTACTGGAAATTGAAAGCATCTTTGAAAGAAAGAAACGAAAAGGGGTTCTTTTACCTGATACTGAATCTCCTCCCATCTAGCCGCCGTCAAAGTTCACTCCGTAAACTCTAATTGTATTTCCAACGGCATCTGCAATCCCGATCCACTTGCACCTTCATACGCAGTGACTATGGAACCGAAACAAAATCAACCCGGAAAACGATTTTTTTTTCTTTTGTTTTTGTGAGAGATGAGAATGGTGGCGGTGGTCATTTTATGAGTCCAAATTAGAAAGACGTTTGCGCTTTGGATAAAGTGCGACTGGTTTGTTTATGTTTATATATTGACCCCGTAGGACTAGAAAGTCCATTGGCTGAATAAATAAATAAGCGCTAGTACACCTTCGTCGAAGCTGTATTCTGATGCCTATGACCATTTTGGCAATTTCTCTTACTGTTTCTCTTATTGGATATCTATGTCATTTTCGCAACGGCGGCTCTTCTCAATTGATAAGAAAATAACATCAAGGAAAACCATAAGAGAAACTGCACGAGAAACAGAAATAACATTCACCAGCCTTTACCAATGAGCGACATCCAATTTAATGCTATACCAAGAGTATCCCCTATAAGCAGAAGAAGTGCAAACAAATTCCCCAACGCGTTTTGCTCTGGACCCTGTAAACGGAGACAACGTACAATGAGCACCGTAAAGTCGTTAAAACAAAAAAGAGATGTGCTTCTGATCAAGTGATTGACCAACCTTGTAGCCTTGGGGTGCCATTGTAAAGACGCATAGTGTGAGATACCCATTGCTTAATCCTAAGAATGATGTCAAAAAGATCATCCATACTTGGCCGTAAAATAGAAGCATGGGATGAGCAAGAAACGAGACAGAGTTGCACCTTTCTTGATAATATGCCTTCTGAGACTGGAAGGTATCTTCCAACAAAATCTAGAAAATTGTGCACAACAGCCGCATACCTGAATTCATAAAGAAGGAAAAACACAAGCACAAAAATGTAAGAAGCTCCCGCAAATAATTTGTTATGCCAAAAGTTACTCGGCACACAGAAAAGGGAGATTACCATGAAGCTGCAAGCCAATGTTTGGAAAAAGGATTTGGACCCAGTCTATTGGTGCATAAAGTCGGATTTGATTGGTCCGTAAGTTTGGCACATCCAATAATCAATTACACAATGCAACCCCATTTTTATTTTATTTACAAATTATTTCCTTTGATTTCAAAGCAACAGTTAAAAAACAAAAAAGTAGTATCAAAATGAAAACCAGAAATTAGAACTGAAAGGTTTTTGCTCCTAAAAAATAAAATGCATAGAGGTTCTGTAATAAAAAAAAGCCCAAATTCATAACTGCTGCATAAAGCTCAAATACATACCTGCTTCTGTTGAAAGGGATGACTTGGTAGAATTCAAAGATTGATGAAATAATTAAATTGAAAACGTCGAGTGAAGCCCTTCTCGAAGACAAGTTTAGGATTCTCCCAATATGTTTTTGACTTTTTTCCAACTTGTCATAGGAATATCTTGATTCTCTCTGAGTATTGTCAGATCGGTGGCTTTGGTCATCTGGGCATACTGTGAAAATAAGGGTCCATCAGTACAATGGCTGCAAAACAAAAACCAACCAGCTGTGAATGGAGAGGCCCTAACTTTAACCATTTTGTTTGAGGGTAGCTGATAGCCCGTATTGGACCATGTTTTTGCTTGCGCTAGCAGCGAGCGCACGAGCGTTTCAACCATTCATCAAAGTTTTTTTGGCTGATAGCTCATGTAGGGATATTTGTCTGAGCATCCAATTCACAGCCGATTGGCGTTAAGCTTTCAAACCGAACGCAATATAAACATAGTTCTCATAATCGTATCCTCCAATGTGGGACTATTTATCACACCTTAATAATATCAAGTGATTCAAGTCACAACCTCACAACTCCGCTTGGGGAACCCAAACGTCTCCTCCTCATACGAACATAAAGTTCTTAAAAATCGAACAAGAGAGAGGAGAACATAAACGCGGAAGCGTAAAAGACTACATTGATATTAATCTTGGTGGAATACAATCTATTTGATATTTTTGATTGTTTGATTCTTTCTTTCTTACTTACTTACAAATGAATACAACATGCATATTTATAGGCTACAAAAGAAGAAGAGAACTATGCCTATGGAGGCTAACAACTATGCCTATGGAGGCTAACAACTATGCTTATGGAGGCTAACAACTATGCCTTTGGAGGCTAACAACTATGCCTATGGAGGCTTACCAAACCAACTACTAGACAATCTAGTATTCTTGTTTGATTTGTCTAACTCTAGAACACTCATTTTACACATGTTAATTGTCTAACATTGACTCTAGACATCCTAGATATTTCTAGGTTAATCTAGATAGGTGTGAACACTTGACTAAGTTGGTGTTGAATATTCAACACTCCCCTCAACACCTACTTTCCAACTTCTCTTTATCTTAGACGTTTCGGTCCCCTTCATAGTTTAAGGATGCTTCGGTCCTCTTCATAGTTTAAGGACGTTTCAGTCCTCTTCGGAGTTTAAGGATGTTTCGGTCCTCTTCATAGTTTAAGGACGTTTCAGTCCTCTTCGGAAGTTTAGGGACATTTCGGTCCTCTTCGGAAGTTTAAGGACATTATTGTCCCCTTCGTAGTTTAGGGACATTTCGGTCCTCTTCGGAAGTTTAAGGACATTATGGTCCCCTTCTTAGTTTAGGGACATTTCGGTCCTCTTTGTAGTTTTAGAACATACGGGTTCCATCGTAGTTTAGGGACATTGCGGTCCTCTTCGTAGTTTTAGAACATACGGGTTCCATCGTAGTTTAGGGACATTGCGGTCCTCTTCGTATCAGTAAAATACTTCTTGTACTCTTTAGACAACTCATAGGATTTTCACCCACTTTTGTTGTTCTCTATCTCATCACCACTTGGTGATTGCTTCCGTTCTTCACAACATTTTTGTTGTTTCTTCTTCTATTCATCTTTGTTCCAGTCACGCTTTTGTTCGAAAACTGTAACACTTCTTTGGTTATCCAGATTCTCTCACAATCTTTCATTTCGTCAAGCTTCTGCCACAAGCTCTGACTATTCTTATTCTTGTTATATTGCTGTTACAATTTTGTCACGCTATCCAGATTGCCACATTTACTCGAATTCAGTAATGATTTGCAACGCTGTGACAATTATTGTCACACTTATGTTTCCCTGATCATCCTTGCATTTAAACAAACATCTTGTCTGCATCTTCTCTATTTCCTTTGAGGCTTTCAGCCCATCTAAATCACCTTCAACTTCTTCTTTGTTTCGAATTTTTCTTCAGGTTCCACGGCATTTGCCAGCCCAACATTTTTTTTTTTTTTTTTTTTAACAGCCCATGTGCTGTCTCGGTGGGAAGTTGGTCACCTCCTTCTTTTTTTTCTTGTCTGCCGTTGAGATGGACGTTTAGTGTGTCGGTCACACCATGAAAAGAGAGTTGAATGTCACCTCCTTTTTTTTAACAGCAGCAGCAGTCTCCGTCTCGTCGTCCTTCATGTATGCAGTCTCATCACAGCCCGTGTTCTCTCCACTTTTGCTTTCCGCCTTTGCTTTCCGTTTTTTCTTTCCTCTGTGCGGCGTGTTAGGTGTGTCGGTATCACACGTTTTCTCTACATCTCAAGCTTCGGTCAATAATGGCAGCTGCCACTCGTTTTCCCTTCCTGAGAAGCACCAACGAGCTACATGTCTCATCACCAGAAGCAAGCATTATCATCATCACCGGTTGGAGCTCTCATGGCAATGGCAGCAAAATACCAATCTCGACACATGACAGCACCTTCCTACGATGTTTTCTAGGCTAAAGCTTGTCATCTTTGTTACTACGCCAATGGCAGCAGCAAACAATCATATTTTCTTCCTTGTGCTCTCTCACATCAGCAGGCTCGTTTTGTTTTGGAAAACTTGTCTTAATAATCTTCCTTTATCTTGGCTCAAGAAACAAGTTCATAACCCTCAGCTCAAAACCAAACAACCTCGAACTTTTTTTTTTTTTTCTTCTTCTTCTTCTTCTTCTTCTTCTTCAAGATCACGAGCATGGCTTTAAAACCACAAGCGACGGAGAGCTGCAAGATAGCAATAATCCTTACGCCTTCACCAGCTAAGCATAAACCATTTTTTTTTTCGATTTCTTTGGAGCAGCGACGCCGTCACAAACAAACCCTAAACAGCTCAAGCTTGGACTTTATGACCATCTTTGATTCTTCTCATCAAAAACATCGGTAACATTTTATTTTTTTTCCGGCACTAGTATCTCGACTGCCATGTTTTCTCGGCATCAAGAACATGCCCTAAGCTCGATTTTCACCGTGAATTCAAACGACATCAAACTTCTCCTTCACCTGACTTCTAGCTTCAAACTTGTCACAATAACCATCGAATATTGCGCAACTATTTTTTTTTTTTTTTTTTTTTAGTTTTCTTTCTCCTTCTTATTGCAACTTTAGAAACTCTTTAGGAAAACATATAACTTCTCTTCATCTCCTCTCTCCTCTCACCTTGCTCGATACCATCTTAAAGATCGAACAAGAGAGAGGAGAACATAAACGCTAAGCGTAAAGACTACATTGATATTAATCTTGGTGGAATACAATCTATTTGATATTTTTGATTGTTTGATTCTTTCTTTCTTACTTACTTACAAATGAATACAACATGCATATTTATAGGCTACAAAAGAAGAAGAGAACTATGCCTATGGAGGCTAACAACTATGCCTTTGGAGGCTAACAACTATGCTTATGGAGGCTAACAACTATGCCTTTGGAGGCTAACAACTATGCCTATGGAGGCTTACCAAACCAACTACTAGACAATCTAGTATTCTTGTTTGATTTGTCTAACTCTAGAACACTCATTTTACACATGTTAATTGTCTAACATTGACTCTAGACATCCTAGATATTTCTAGGTTAATCTAGATAGGTGTGAACACTTGACTAAGTTGGTGTTGAATATTCAACAAAAGTAGCATATGAAATCCCCTGACGCTGGAAATTTAGCACACGAAATTCCTACTTTGATAGGTTATGAGTGTATGTTAACTGCTTTGGTTTAGCAAAGTTTGAAAAACTGGATTTGGACACCGGTGCACAAAGTCAAATTGGTTTGGTTCGACTGATAAGTTGGGCACATCAATTACACAATGCAACTCAATTTACATTGATAAAGTTTTACTTTATTTACAAATGTTTTTTTTGTTTTTTTCAGTTCAAAGCAAAAGTATAGAAAAAACAAAAACAAAAAAAGTATCATCCAACTATCAAAATGAAAACCAAAATTAACAAAAAAAAAAAAAAACTGAACCATACAGCTCTTGCCAGTCCCTAATAATGAAGGCCGTCTCATGCTGTTGCCTGTTTCTCATTCAGAGGGAGATCCTTGTCTCGGCTGAGTCTTCGGATTCACTTCATTTTCTCAATGACAATGTTAACTGAGAATGAAAAAAACATTCTCCCGATGCCTTTGTTAACAAAACACATTCACAAGGCATGTGTTAAGCTCATCCCTTAAAAGTTAAGGGGATACCTCATTTGTTGGGCCATTTTCTTCTCAATATACAAGACCTTCTCCTCGGTTTAATTCCATACAGGATTTGATAGAAATCTGCTTTTACCACTCCAACTTGAGCTATATCCGGCCTTGTACACACCATTGCATACATCAAACTACCAGTTTCCTATCACGAGTGATCTCCATGCCAAGAATACGCTTTCTTGCACCTAAGTCTTTCATAGCAAAAGACTTGCTCAATCTGACTTTTAACTCGTCAAATCTTTTTCTTATCTTTGCCAACAATAAGCATGTCATCAACATATAGCAAAAGAGTAAGAAAATCACCATCACAAATTTTTGAATGAATACACAATGATCTGACTAGTCCTCTTGTACCCATGTTCCTTCATGAACGATTCAAACTTCTTGTACCATCTTCTTGGAGCTTGCTTCAAACCATAAAGACTCTTCTTTAGCTTTGCACACCATGTGCTCTTTTCATACTGACTTCAAAACCCTCGGTTGTGCCATATACATCTTCCTCCAACTCACCGTGAAGAAATCTTTGTCTTGACATCTAGTTGTTCTATCTCAAGATCCAAACTAGCGGCTATTGCCAAGACAACCCGAATAAGAAAAAATCTCACCACCGTGAGAAAATCTCGTCAAAGTCAACACCCTTTCTCTTGCTCATAACCCTTCACAACTAAGCGTGCTTTGTACCTTGGTTGTGAGTTACCATCTTCGATCTTGATTCTCAGTACACCCACTTGTTCTTCCAATTTTAAATCGGGCTTGTCAACCAAATCAAAAGTGTCATTCTCATCTAAAGAGCCAACCTCTTCTTTCATGGATTTCAACCACTTGACTTTCAGGAACACTAAGCTTCTTCATAAGACTGGTTCACTGCGCATCTTGAGCATCACATACTCATGTGGTGGATACTTTGTTGAAGGTCTGGTCTCTTGGATCTTCTCAATCTAAAACCTTGTTGTTGTTGTTCTTTGCACTTCTTGCTCAACATCACCCACTGGAACATCTTCATGAGCTTCATCTTCATTGCCATTACCATCAGCATCATCATCATGTTGTTCAAGAGTAGGAACAACCGGATTTGGATCCAAGGTCATATCATCTTGAAGCTTTGGCATCTCAATCTTCTCAAAGTCTTCAATTGTCGGTCTTCAGAATCCGCATCCCTACTTGATAACCTTCTTCTCAACTGGATCCCAAAATCTGGTTTTGCTTTGTCGTCAAGCTTTGATCTCTCAAAGTTTGAAAAACTGGATTTGGACACCGGTGCACAAAGTCAAATTGGTTTGGTTCGACTGATAAGTTGGGCACATCAATTACACAATGCAACTCAATTTACATTGATAAAGTTTTACTTTATTTACAAATGTTTTTTTTGTTTTTTAGAAGCAATCACACAACACCTAGCAATTCGTGGAAAAACCCCTCCAATGTGAAGGGTAAAAAACAGTTCCAAAGCAAAAGTATAGAAAAAACAAAAACAAAAAAAGTATCATCCAACTATCAAAATGAAAACCAAAATTAACAAAAAAAAAAAAAAAAACTGAACCATACAGCTCTTGCCAGTCCCTAATAATGAAGGCCGTCTCATGCTGTTGCCTGTTTCTCATTCAGAGGGAGATCCTTGTCTCGGCTGAGTCTTCGGATTCACTTCATTTTCTCAATGACAATGCTGCTGCATTTTAAAGTTTTTCATGTATTAACGCTTCTTTTTCACTCCTCATAGTGATTCTCGATTCTCACATCTTGGTTTGTGCAAAATTCAACTTTGCAGGTCTTAAGTATGACATTTGCGATTCGTAAGATAATAAATTCTAAGGCAGCAACAACAAGGGAGATTTTGATGAACAAAATTCGGCTACGAGAAATGACAAAAGCTGTGACAGCTTCGATTTACTTCATTAACAAACTAAAAGAAATTCCTCTACCTGACATTTTTCACTCTCAGAATCTCTGGATTTCTTTCTTTTGGCTGCTTCAACGCAATATTCAAGCTGTCATGAGAGAGTATTTCGATATACTGAAATGCATATACGCAAACACCCAGACTAACATCATACATTTCCTTAAAACTCTTATTATCAAGGTCAAAGGATATCACCTTGTCCTTCGCTATCCATAATATCAACCTTGATGAATCATAGCCTTTCTCAATAAGCAGCACATCCAACTCAAAATGATGTCTTTCTAGTAGAATGCCGGGGTATACAGTTGTTAATGGACTAAGATCAACGTAATACTTGACATTCCATCCCGAATAGTCCATTTGCATCTCCCAAATGTCAAAACAGGGCATGTCATTGCCGTCCTTGCGCATCTCCATAAGATGCATATGCCCCCTGCACTCGCCAAAGTATTCAATAAACCTACTATAATCTCCTATGGAATACGGCTGTGTTGGCATTCCAACTGTCTTCACTAATTCACAATCAATATCAAAATAATGAAGAGTTGCCTTAAACTCGTCAATCCAGTGCACTGAACCATTCCAATACACACCATACTCCGATGCACTACCTATAAGCGAAGAATCAAAGGGATCTCCTGCATCTCTCCAAGAGTCTGTCTTGGAAGAGTAGATTTCAATATGAAGCACATCTTTGCTGATATCTGCACAGCAGACACCCACAACTTGATAGTAACTTGATTTTGCAGGATCAAAAGCTATGGTGACACCCAGGATATAAGGGACGCGAGCATTTCTGAACGGAGGTGAAGGAAGGGTTTTGCAGTGCCTCATTGAGGGATTGTAAATGACATAAGTTGTGTGATTATCTGTGGATGCATCTTGAACTTCACAAAGAACAAGACCATTGCAAGAATGCACCAATTCAATACGCGTTTTGCAGTTAACAGCATATGGATTACTGAAGGGAAAGTAATCAATACCATTTCGTTCATCCATGACCAAAGTTTCAAATTCTGATTCTCTCCTATTTGTTACCATTTTCTTCATAAAGAGTGCAGGCATCTTAAGACGACAGCTCTGAAGATTATAGTTTCTTTTAAAGTATGAATCAGATAATAGAGACAGCCATTGTTGTGATACGGTTTTAAATACACAAATAGATTTCACTGGTAAGAAATATAGAATGTTTACTAAAAGATCACTATTGTGGCCTATAGTTGATGCTGATGATTTTATGCTTTCGTTGCACAGTTTCTTACTGGAAACTGAAAGCATCTTTGAAGAAAAGGTTTGTACCTGATATTGAAGGTCTGGCCGGCTGGCCTGGAAGTTTACTTCATAAACCCTAACTTTGTGAGAGCAGAGGATGGAGTCGCTGATTTGTTATTGGATTATATTTCACGGTTGGAGTCGCTCGACCTTGGACTGGACTTGGTTAAAGCTAGCTACTATAGTGTTGCTTTAGCTAGAGGCCACACAGGTTTATAATTTACTAAAACTAATGGGTACATACAGTTGTGACTTTGGGGCATGTCGAAGGCTAACCAATAATTCAGCTGAAATTATCCAGCTAAAGCTGTATCTGGGACTGAAAGTTTGTCATGTCTAATGGGTTCTTGTTTACTCCTCAATCCTCATGGTGATTCTCATCTCTGGTTTGTGCTAAATTCAACTTTGCAGGTCTTAGAGATGAGCCGAAAGCATTTTCGGTTGGTAAGATACATGTGGTTGTAAATTTGAGCAACAAGAAACATTCTGGTGAACAACTCTCAATTAAACTACACTGTTGTAATTTCAGCAACAAAAGATATTTTGAATTCTTGATACGAGGCTGTATAGATACTGTTCTCTTTTGGCCTTGAGTTAATGGTTGCAAAGACCGTTAATCAATATGCTATAAAACAACGACATTCGCATCATTTGGAGAACAACGACATTCACTCATAGTTTCAAGTTTGAGAAAAACGAAAAAAAAAGCAAAACCAATCAACTGTGAATGGAGAGGCTCATAGTTCAAGTTTGAGAATTTTTGTGGTAGCTGATAGCCCATATAGGACTATGCTGGCTGCAATCGCAGGGACTGCCAAATTTTCATTAACTTTTTGTTTAGCTGATAGCTCATATAGGGCTATTAGTTTTGAGCATCCAATCCACAGCCGATTGGCGAACAGAATTCAATCCTAATACCATATAAACATAGTTCTCACAATCGTATCCCCCAATGTGGGACTATTTTATTACCTTAATACTATCAAGTCGCACAAGACATGCGGTTTGTAGTTACGCGTTGACTCAGAGCACATTAAGGAGAGATCTTCACGAGTCTTTGAGGACGAAAACTGTAAACCAGTTGGAAGGTACTTCAAAAGAGAAAAACATCCAAATTCAACTCGGTACATATCAAGTATCGGATTCGTCCAGTTTGGTGTTTGTCGTCGTAAGTAAAAAGCAACATCAAGGGATTCAACATGCACCAGCCTTTACCAATGAGCCACATCCAATTTAATGCTAGACTTTGATGAACAAAATTTGACTCAACAAAGACTTAAGAACAACAACCAAAAGCTATAGACAGTGGCGCTCAGGAGATTAGTGTAACGAGCATTTCTGAATGGAGGTAAAGGAAGGATTTTGCAATGTTTCATGACATGTCCCTCATCAGGAAGTTCACAAAGAACAAGACCATTGCAATAATGCTCAAACTTTAAACGCGAGCCGCGACGGTTAACATAAATTGGAATATTGAAAGGAACGTAACGATAACCGTTCCGTTCATCCATGACCAAAGCTTCAAATTCTAATCCTGTCCAACATCCTGCTGCATTTATCAAATTTTTTCTCCATAAATAGTGCAGGAATAGAAAGATTACAGCTCCGAAGATTATAGTTTGTCTCAAAGTATGGATCAGATATTAGAGATAGTCATTGTTTTGGATACGGTTTTGAATACGCACAAAGATTTCACTGGTAAACAATACAGAATGCCTATTACAAGACCACTATTGTTTCCCATCCTTGATGCTGATGCTGATGCTTTGTTACTGGAAACCGAAAGCATCTTTGAATGAAAGAAAAGAAAATGGGTTTTTACTTCTTTTTTTTTTTTTTTTTGCCTGAAGCTCACCTCTAGCCGCAGCCGGCCTCCAGATTTACTCCATAAACCCTAACTTTCTAATAGATTTCATAAGTCAAATTTACAAGGAAATGGTGTTTAATTTTATACCGGGGGGTTGGATAAAGTGGTTGTGTTTGTATCTTGACCGTCAGATTAGAAACGTTCGGTTGACTGCACAAGTACTTGGTCTAAGCCTTGACCTCACAACTTGCAGCCAAGTAGTCCAATTTCACTCATTGTTCCTGGAACCTGATTACATTCTGCACCAATGAAGGCCTTCTCATGAATTTATGTTGAAGCCTGTTTTTCATTCAGAAGGCTAACCAATAATTCAGCTGAAACACATTGCAATATTCAGACGAAGTTGGAACTGCAATTGAAAGTCAGCTAAAACACATTGCAATGTTCAGCAAAAGCCAATGCTGCACCTGAGATTGAAAGTGTTTCATGTATAAACGCTTCTTTTTCACTATTCATAGTGATTCTCGTTTCTCACATCTGGTTTTATGCAAAATTTAACTTTGCAGGTCTTAGGAATGAGCTGAAAGCATTTAACATCAAGACAGAAGTACACTGATTACTTATGGTTGTAATTTCAGCAACAAGAGACATTCTGGTGAACAAATCTCAATTAAAAGTAAAATGTCAGTAATTTCATCAACAAGAGAGATTTTGATGAACAAAGTTTGACTCAACAAAGAATTTTAAGAACAAATACCAGAATATAACAGTTAAAAACAATTTCACCAAACAATGTTAAAGCTACCCACTGCAATTTCCCTTCAGTTTCTAACTCATTACTAACAAACTAAAAGAAAATACATCCCCAACTTTTCCTCTTCCTGACATACTTCACCCTCAGAATCTCTGGATTTCTTTTTTCTCTCTATGTTTTGGCTGCTTCAAAGCAATATTCAAGCATGAGAGAGTGCTTCGACATATTCAAATCCATGTATGTGAACACCCGGATTAACATCATATATTTCCTTAAAACTCTGATTATTAAGGTCAAAGGATATCACCTTGTCCCTCGATATCCATATTATTAACCTTGATGAATCCTCGCCTTCCTCGATAAGCAGCACATCCAACTGAGAATGATGGAAGAATTGAGCGCTTTTTAGTAGAATGACAGGATCAATGTAATACTTGACATTCCATCCCGAATAGTCCATTAGCATCTCCCAAATGTCAAAACGGGGAATGTCATCCTTGAGCAACAGCATAAGATGCATGTCCCCTGCACTCACCGAAGTATACAATATGCTTACTGTAATCTCCTCCAGAATACGACTGCACTGGCATTGCAACTGTATTCATTAACTCACAATTAATATCAAAATAATGAAGAGTTCCGCTCCACTGGTCAATCCAGTGCACTGAACCATTTCAATACACACCAGAATGCCATAATCTAACAGGTGATGGGAAAGGAAAGGGATCTCCTGCATCTCTCCAAGAGTCTGTCTTGGAAGAGTAGATTTCAATATGAAGCACATCTTTCCTGATATCTACTCTGCAGACACCCACAACCTCATAGTAACTTGATTTTGCAGGATCAAAAGCTATAGTGACACTTAGGACCTGAGGCACACAGATATTTCTACTTCTTTCTTTACCAATGACAGGAGCTTCTCTGAATGGAGGTGAAGGAAGGGTTTTGCAATGCTTCGTGGACGGATTGTATATGACATACATTGGGTGATAAGATTCATCTGAAACTTCACAAATAACAAGACCATTGCAGGACTGCTCAACTTTTATATGTGTTTCACGGTTAACAGCAATTGGAATACTGGAAGGAACGTAATCAATACCGTTTCGTTCATCCATGACCAAAGTTTCAAATTGTGATTCTCTTGTCAACATTTTCTTCATAAACAGTGCAGGCATCCTAAGACGACAGCTCTGACGATTATAGTTTGTCTCAAAGTATGGATCAGATATTAGAGACAGACATTGTTGTGATACGGTTTTACATGCGCACAAAGATTTCACTGGTAAAAGATATAGAATGTCCATTAAAAGATCACTACTGTTGTCTACAGTTGATGCTGATGATTTTATGGTTTTGTTGCACAATTTCTTACTGGAAACTGAAAGCATCTTTGAATAAGTGAACGAAAAGAAAAGGTTCTTACCAGATTTTTGAAGGTCCGGCCGGCCTGAAATTGGATTCTATTTTCCAATTTTGTGAGAGATGAGGATGGTTATTGGATTCCATTTCCCGTCCAGGCTAAACTGGTTCAAGGTTGAAGTCGCTCGACCTTGGATTGGATTGGACTGGACTTAGTTAAAAAGCCTTACCCTCGCAACTTGCAGCCTAGTACGCCTTGGGTGCTAAAGCTTGAGTTCCTCGCACCTCTTGCTTGTGCTGAATTCAACTTTGCAGATCTTAGGGATGGCCTGAAAGCATCTAGATTGATAAGATAATAAAATCAAGTTGAAGAAAACCATTAGCATCAAGATTGTAATTTCAGCAACAAGATCTCTAAATAAAAGTGAAGAATTCCTCTGGAAAGTAAATTTAAGTGTTCAAATTCAATTGAATTAAATTGACTTAAAAATTTGTTTGAAGAGAGGTTGTTAAAAACCTAATTACTATTTGCCATCAGATTATGATGTTCAAACTGATTTTTATTTTTATTCTTTAGATTTCAATTGAACTCTAATATGGATATGAAATTAGGGTACCAGAAAGAACATCAAAACTAAGCTCAGAAATTTCAACAACAAAAAAAAAAAAAAAATTGCGATCGAATTTACCCGGAAACTGAATTTTTTTTCATTCATTTAAAAACTATTACAAACCAAAAGGAAGCTTATAACAGCTTCAATTACTTAATTAACATACTAATTAAAACCCAGAGATTACCGAAACCCTAGTACTAATACCTTTACAGAAAAAACCCCAATTTCAAGCAAACCAAACCCTAACCTCCAAAACCGTAAAGAGTTCTTCCCTGTCGCTTCAAAGCATAAACCACATCCATAGCAGTAACAGTCTTCCTCCTAGCATGTTCAGTGTAAGTAACAGCATCACGGATCACATTCTCAAGAAAGATCTTAAGAACACCACGAGTTTCTTCATAGATCAAACCACTGATACGCTTCACACCACCTCTTCTTGCTAATCTTCTGATGGCTGGCTTGGTAATACCTTGGATGTTGTCTCTCAGAACTTTCCTGTGCCTCTTTGCTCCTCCCTTTCCCAAACCCTTTCCTCCTTTTCCTCTTCCTGACATTTTTTTTCTAAAATTGAAATTACTCTCTCTGGATATTTTTTTCTTTGTCTTTGATTTGTGAGAGACGGTGGTGGGTGGAGGTGGTTATTTATAGATTTAATTTGGACTTTGTCAAACTTTTGAGATGGTGTTTGTACCGTTAGATGGAATGGCGATCCGTATGCATGGTTTTGATTTGTAAATTAACCGTTAGATTAGTGACGCTGGTTTTTTATTGGCCGAATAAGAAGTACTCGGATTGTGTTTTTCCTCTTGTCTTTCCTTTTTGTGTTTTTTCACTTTGAGAAGGAAATGATGTTATGGACCGTTGGATGGAGTTGTGATCCGTATGACTGTCTTGTAATTGTGTAATAACTGTTGGATTGGTAAGGTTTGGTTTCTATTGGCTGGATAAGAAATATGCGGATCACTATCTCTTTGCTCTTATTTTGCTTTTTGTGTTTTCTCTTGAGACGGTAATTTTAAGGTTGCACAAGAACCGTACCGGAAAACCAGACCAGAACCGATAAAAAAGACTGGAACTGGTCCGGAACCGGCTATGGGGTATAGGGAACGGTTCTCATTTTCAGAACCGGTGTAGAAGAGGTAAAGGTACCGGTTTTACTATGATTTTCGGCCAAACCGGTACCCAAAGAACCGATCAATATTAACCATTGATAACATTTATAAAAATTAATCTGGGCTGTTAGATTTTAGGTTAAGAGTAAATATCTCTTTCACCCATTTCATCTCTTTTTCTTGTCTCTTCTTCGTTATAAACCACCACTTTATACTTCGCCACAGAACGGATACCACCACCACAAATCCTTATGTTAGAGTATTGCTCGGTCGAACTCACATGCGTTGTTATCTCAAGCATGTTTGTCAATATTAGTGATCAAAACTATACGTTTTGATTTCTAGTTTACTTATGACTAAGTCTCGGTCTAGGATAGTAAAGTATAGTTGAGCTCCAAACTCCATGGTGATTATCTTGCGAAGACGAAGAACTATTCAAGGAACCAGTGGAACTTCATCCGACCAAAAAAGGTATGTGGAGACTTGAACTTATCTAGCACTCAAAAGTCTATCTATCTATCTACTACTCTTGAGACAACAGTCGTATAAGTATGATAGTTTTCATACATACACATTTGTTATTTCGAGCCGAGTTTACTCGCCTATCTTTTTCTCGAAATATGTGTTGGTAAGCTTTCGCTTTAACCACTTTCATCTTTATCCGTGACGAAAGTCATGATGACTTTTCAATCTCGAAAATGGCTTTGATGAAGATAGTCGATTCTTTATGTCTAATGACTATTAACATTATAGAAGAATGTTTCAATGATTGAAATGTAGAGTTGAGATTACGTAACCACCAATGGTTATAAGCATATATAGTGTGTTCGCACATTCATGTATAAATCCATGTACCGAAAACCAAGTGCGTGCATATGTGTGCATGCGGTATTGGTGAAGGAGACAGGTTGGGTATGATAGGTGTCTAAAACACCTAATTTTATATATAGTATTTATGCTTTCTTTGCGAGTTTTCATGTAAATTATGTATCTTATGTGTGAGTTTGAGTTTATTAGGTGCAATGGAGTCCTTGGGAGAAAAAGAAGGAAAAATTACTCATTTGAAGCTAAAAAGGGTAAAAGATCAATTCACGGACGAAAAGGAAAATCCATCAACAAAAGACGAGGTCATTCCGGTTTCGTATGAAGAAACTGCGAGCCTTTGAAGCGTATAGAGTTGCGGAATTTGTTAACTGAACTGTCAGTCTCGCATAACTGACAATTCAATTGAAATCACTAAGGGGTTGTTATTTCAGTGAGTGGCCCTTATCTTTGCAATGAGTGCCTAGAGTCATTCAGGTGACCCTTATCCAATGGTGTATGGTGTCTGGACCCTACATCTACTACAAAACCCTTAATTGGCAGGTGCAGTTGTGCAAGAGCAGGTGTTGTAATTGGCAGCAAAGAAGGAGAAGTGCAGATGGGTTTGCAGAGAATGATGTGCTACTGTGAGAATTGAGTTGGTGTTGATGGTATCAAGCAAGAGAAGTATTTGCTTCTATTGATTGTCGTGCCGCAGTATGTATGAGTTACATGGCAGGTGGTGAGATTGAGCTGAATTGCAGGCAAAGCAATGGACCTGGAGGTTTGTGCTGCTGTGATAAAATGGATTTGATGGATGGAAACTCGAGGCACGGAATGGTTGAAGTGTGTAGTAACTTGTGTAGATGGAATTGGTATCGCAGATTAGGGATGGAATTGAGTTTGAGATGTTGTGGTTGAAAATGCAGTAGTTGTGTACTGATGGTGATCGGAACTACAGAATAAACTTATATGCATGCTAGGAACCTTGCAGGAAATGGAGATATGGTGAGCTGAAATGCAGGTGGTTTGGTGGTGTTAGTGGAAATGGCTAATACATGGATTGAAGGCAAAGAAATGATGCAGCTGAGTTAGGTAGTGTCTGCAGCTGAGAAAGAACCAAGAAGTGTGAAGTGCAGTGATTTCAAGTTGACAAGAGCTTTGTATTGTTTTTGCTCTGAATGAGTTGCAGAAGGTTCAAATGGTACATGAGTTGATATAGATGTATGCTAGGATCTGAAGTTGTGCAGGGGAAGAGTGAAAATGGCCGGAAACATGCCAGAACATATATAACTATGACTGAATCGGGGTCAGGTGAGTTGACTCACCGATCCAGTAACTAACTCAGGTGGATTTGGGATGGGCTCTAATGTTTACATGCTAGCCCATGAAGGTATTGGACGTGCGAATTATACTTGCACGAGTTTGGCAAGTCGATGGATATAAAAAAGGAGAAACCTATACTTTTGAGGAGGATCTCTTCTACATTTGTTTTCTAGGGTTTAAAACCATGATAGGTTTTCTTTTCCTTCTTGTTATGAACTCATATTCTATGAATACTTGATTTTGTTTTGGTTAAGGAATAAATTGGATTTCCAAGAATGAGTTTTGTTCATTAAATTAGTTTTGTCTCCATGCTTTATCGTTTATGATTCACCATTAATATCGTTACATGAGTTGAATGCTTGTTTAGTCGAGTCGCGAATCGATTGAGTTTACTTTCATCTCTATTGATAGATTAGAGTTTATTATACGCAAAAGTGATAAATTTCTGATTGCAAGTAGCATAATTGTGGGTAGTGCTTGTAGTGATATATCCTACTAGTCACAAGTGATTCATAACCTTTGTTAAATCGGATTAGTGATTTTACATGTTCGATTGCATTGATTGGCCTGATTTCATAGAACTTAATGTATCTAGGGAATTAAACTTGATTAGTGCTTTTACACGTTAGGTTGTTCTCTTAGATAGAATTCATATTCGCATATTTTAATGTGTTTGTTGATGACAAGAGAAAATTAGCGGGATATTCTTGCGATTAAGGTATCCTAGGGATTTTGATAAAAGTTGAGATTAAATATCAACTCTACTTATTGTTAAAAAGCATGTTTGTGAATGAAGATGAATCCTTAACCAATATCTCTTCTATTTGATTTGCTTGTATATTTCTTGTTTTTCTATTAGTTTATTTTTAGTTACATAAATCAGAAAAATCCCCCTTGCTTTACATAAGAAACCGAAACATATTGGAAACCTTAGTCCTCTCTCTGAGAACGATCCTTTCTTTCCCTTGCTATATTTTATATTTTGAGTAGTAAGAAAGTGTAATTTATTTTTGACGCATACGACTGCGATCAGGGTACGGGTACTGGAGGAAGTTCATGTCCGTGAATTTCTGCTAAGTTTGGAGTTTATGAACTTACAAACCAGTCGCCTTAACTACGCGTACTCACGGAAGTTTTCCATCCGAAAATTTCTGCTGGGTTTTCAAACCCAATTCTGGTAAAGCTAGAGTACGCATACCCGTAAGCATACCCAAGCTGGTTATTTCTCAAATCAGTTGTTCATAAAATTAAAACAATAAATCAATAAGGAATGCAATCTTTGCAAACCGTGGCTATATTGTTCATGACAATTGATTCAAGTGAATCAAACCGATTTTGCTTCAATTGTGTCTTGTGTAGTTACATAAGATTTCCTTGCAATTGAACAACTCTTGAACTAGTTCTTATGAGTCATTTGAACTAGTTATGAGAAAGATGAATACGGTTGATATGAAAGTGCTCATATGGATAACCATTGGTTAAATATTCGTGAACCAACCAAATGTACACGTTTAGGTACGGTTACTCATACCTAAATGAAATACATTTCATGTGTGTGTGACAAGCTAACTTTCGATCTAACGGTTGAAAGATATTAGCTTGGATAAGTCAGGTTTTTCATCTAACGGTGAATATTGAATGCTTTATTACCAAGGTAACTTAGATTGCAAACCCTGATTTGAAAACTATATAAATGAGACATTTAGCAATTGGAAAAACTAATCCCCACACCTTCTGTGTGATACTAGTTGGTTTGCTAGAGTCGATTCTCCTTTAATCGTAGGTTTCTTCTCGAGACCCTGTCGATTAACGAATTAAAGACTTCATTGGGATGGTGAAGCTAGACGAAACTACTTCTCTTATAGTTGAGCGATATGATCTTGTCATTTTCTATCGTACAAGTTCAATTGAATAATTGGCTTGAGATTATATCTCTGATAGGGCAAGATAAAAATAAATCACAGACATCTTCGTTTCATTGTTTGTGATTCCGCAATATCTAGTTTCGCTACCATACAATTTAGATTATTGTGAGGTGATTAATAATTCTAGGATGTTCTTCGGGAATATAAGTCCGGGTTATTGATTGGTTCCTGTTCACCTTAATTTTATCAAGAGAAGGAACAAAACTCGTAGGTTTATCTGTGGCAGACAGATTTATCTATTATCGTAGACTTTTCTGTGTGATACATATTTGTTTATTCAAGTCTTCGACTTTAGGCCGTAACAACTCTTGGTTGTGGGTGAGATTATCTAAGGGAATCAAGTGTGTAGTATCCTGCTGGGATCAGAGACGTAAGGAGCACAACTCTACCTTGAGTCAGTGTGATATTGATTAGGGTTCAACTATAGTCCAGACCGAAGTTAGTTTGTGGTAGGCTAATGTTTGTAGCGGCTTAATACAATGTGGTGTTCAATCCGGACTAGGTCCCGGGGTATTTTCTGCATTTGCGGTTTCCTCGTTAACAAAATTTCTGGTGTCTGTGTTATTTCTATTCTGCATTATATTTTGTTATATAATTTAAATATCACAGGTTGTGCGTTGTATCGATCAATTGTGAAATCCAACCTTGGGTTGTTGATTGGAAATTGATTGATCCTTGAATATTGGTCTTTGGTACCATCCAAGTTTATATCTCTTGTATTTGATAAAGGCTCGCGAATTTCTATTTGCTTGAGTATGGATAAAATCGAGAGATAGAGATATTAACTCCTTGATATACTTTTTATTAAGATTGAGTTTGTCTGTCTAGTTGATTATCTTAAAAGTATATTAGAGTTGGTTCATACAGATTGCTAATCGAAATATTGGGTGAGGGTGTTAGACCCCCTCTTTTTCAATTGGTATCAGAGCAGGCAAACACGTTCAAGACCTCAAAAGTCTATGTTTGTAGTGATCTGACTCTATGGATAGTAAAGTCTCTATAAACGCTTCACCAGGAATAATTCGTAATCTTAGAGAATGTTCTAAAATTCTTGTTATTCTCCAAAGGAAGTTGGATGAACAAATCCAGATCAACCGTGATCTTGTTGCAGAAATTGCAAAGCATAAGGATTTGAAGTCTGTCAAAATTTCTTCGTTGATGATGAATAACACCTCTGATTCTTCTCTAAAGAATCTTAGTAAGTCAAGTGTTAAAAAGAGTACATGCTTTGAAAAACTTGATAGATGAAAGAAATTTCTTAAATAAGATTACTGTTGTTATCCCTTGTATGTTTTATGAGTCTCACAACCACGCTCAACATACATGTACACATTTTCAGAAAAGTACAAAAGTTGTGAGCAATCTCCACAAGAAAGCTGAACAACTGTATACTTATCTAAAAAAGTGTACAATACTAACAAGAAATTCTAAACAGAAAAGTAGTGTTAGTATGGGAGCTTTTGCTTTGAAATCAACATCACACTTTCAATGGTTTCTTGATAGTGGTTATAGTCGGCATATGACTGGTGATCTTTCGTGGTTTGTTTCCGTAAGTGACTTTGAAGGAGGACCAGATACGTACTTTAGGAGATGGGAGTTATTGCTACATTAGCAAGAAGGGTACGATCAAACTTCCACGTGTTCCAGAAATCCATGATGTGGTCTACGTCAAAGTTATGACTGCAAATCTTCTTTCTATTAGTCAAATTTGTGACAAAGGCCATAAAGTTGTCTTCAATGCAAATGGATGTGACATTGTAGACAAAACTGGAAAAGTAATTTTTCAAGGAACTCGTGGTAAAAATAATTGTTATCTCCTTGATACTCATTTTAGTAATTGTTGCAATTTTACTAAGGTGGAATCTACACATATTTGGCATGAGCTTTTTGGTCACATCAATTATCGTCTCTTAACTAAGATCATTAACAAAGAACTTGTTAGAGGCCTTCCCAAAATCAATGCAAATATTGATGGTGTATGTGGTGCCCGTCAAAAGGGTAAACAAACGAAAGTTCACCATAATTCATCCCGAGATATTCTCACTAAGGCTCCACTTGATTTAATTCATATATATCTCTTCGGACCAATTCAACAGGGAAAGAATTATGCCTTAGTTATGGTAGATGACTACATTCACTTGGGTAGCATTTCTTGATCATAAGAATGAAACCCTTGGTGAATTTAAGATTATTGTTAATAGAATCCATTGAACAAGGTCGTAAACTAAAGAAAATTAGAAGTGACCGTGGCTTCACCATGGTATTTGATGACAAACTAATTATTCAAAAATACTCACCACCTATTACTCCTCTAATGGAGTTGCTTTGAAAGAAAGAACAGAATATTCAAATTCCATAACAAAAACTTACCTCTAAGATTTTGGGGATAATCTGTTTTCACATCGTGTTACTTGATCAACCGTGTGTATCTATGGTCCAAAACCTTAAACACTCCATATGAGTTGTGGTATGGTAGAAAAACCAACTTACACTATCTTAGAGTGTTCGAAAGTAAGTGCTACATCCTAAAAGATCGAGAACTGGGAGGGAAATTTGATACTAAAAGTGATGAAGGTATCTTTTTTGGGTATGCATCTGATAGTCGTGGTTTTCGAGTCTTTAATCTCAGAACCCAAGTGATGATGGAATCATCAAATGTCATTATTGATGATATTAGAGATTTTCATCATGACTTTTCTCCTGCTGTATTTCCTCCAACTGAGACAACTGAGAAAGTCAAGGAAGTTCCGGATTCAGTTGAAGTTACACCTATTATTACTGATCCTGACCTGTCAAGTGACGAGGAGAAAAACACTGATCATGATGTGCCTATTGAACAAGAACGTGTCCCCCCACAACACCTCTGGGTTCAAACAAACCATGATAGTATCATTGGAGGAAGAGATTCTACTGCAAATACTAGAGGACAACTTCAAAATTTATGCAATTTTAGATGTTATCTCTCACAAGTAGAACCAAGGAATACTGATGAAGCTTTTAGTTATCCCTTGTGGGTAAATGCAATGCATGAAGAGTTAAATCAATTTCGAAGACAAGATGTATGGAAGTTTGTACATTGTCCTCCAAATATCAATATTGTGGGCACCAAATGGATATTTAAGAACAAGTCTGATGAGTTTGGAACCATTGTAAAAAAACAAAGCAAGACTTGTCTCTCAAGGATATTCACAAATCAAAGGAATTGACTTTGATAAAACCTTCGCTCTTGTGGCACGCCTTGAGTCCATCAGATTTTTATTAGCTCATGCTTGTTTTCTCAAGGTAAAGCTATTTCAAATAGACATCAAATCCGTTTTTTCAAACGGAACCTTAAAAGAAGAAGTCTGTGTAGCTCAACCAAAGGGATTTGAAAACCATGACTTCCTAGATCACGTCCTTAAACTTAACAAGGCGTTGTATGGGTTAAAACAAGCACCTCGTGCCTGGTTCAAAAAACTGACCTCATCTCTTCTTGGGAAAGGTTTTTCGAGAGGGGAGCTGATAAAACTCTGTTTACCAAGTGGAGTGGGAAAGATGTTGTAATTGCTCAAGTCTATGTAGATGATATCATCTATGGATCAACATCAGAGAAACTTGCACAAGAATTTCAAGTATCTCTTGGAAAGGAGTTTGAAATGAGCAATGTTGGTGAATTAAAATTCTTTTTGGGTTTACAAATTCAACAACACAGGGATGGAATTCACTTGTCTCAAGAGAAATATGCTAAAGATCTTGTCTCAAGATTTGGCCTTGAGAAGTTCGCCCCTAAACTAACTCCTATGCCTACCACTGGTAAACTGCATCGAGATGATAAAGGTATAAATATGGATCAAAACCTTTATCGATCTATCATTGGAAGCCTTTTATATATATCTTACAGCCACTCGACCTGATATTTCTTTTAGTGTTGGTTGATGTGCTAGGTTTTAGGCAAATCCAAAGGAATCTCATCTTGCAGCTGTAAAAAGAATTATACGCTATATTAATCACACTGCAGGGTATGGTCTATCTTACACTTTTGATACTAACACTGATCTTACTGCCTTTTCAGATGCAGATTTGGCAGGATATGTAGAAGATAGAAAAAGTACGCCAGGGGGGTTTCTACTATGTAGGAATGAATCTTGTAGCTTGGCATAACAAGAAACAAAATTCACAATCCCTCTCAACATGTGTAGCAAAATACATCGATGCAGGCTCATATTGTACTCAACTTCTACTGATGAAACAAATGCTTGTTGATTATGGAATCAACACTGGAATAATGAGAATCTTATGCGATAACACCAGTGAAATTCACATAACAGAAAATCCAGTTGAGTACTCAACGACTAAGCACATTGACATAAGGTATCATTTTATTCGAGATCCTTATGAGAATGGTATCGTTACTATATAATTTGTGCCCTGAGGACAACAATTGGCTGATATTCTCACCAAACCATTGGATATTGCTACGTTTCAAAGCATACGGGAGTCTATTGGTATTATCCTGGTTCATTAGTCGTCCATAACTCTTGCCCGTGCGCTTATGTCGATCTTTTGGGCAATTGAGTTTGGAACTTCTTGAGGTGTAATGGTATTTCGACATTTGTTTCTAGTATATGTATTTTTTAAGTATTTTAGTATCTTCTTAAAATCCTTATTTTCTTGTAAAAGTTAGGTCGCTCTTGTTGTTCTCTCGAGAATGACATCAAATGGGGAGAGTTCTTTCGAACTTGTGCTTAATTTCCATATCTTTGTGGGGGAGTGCGGCTGCAGAATATTTTATGGGTTATCTTGTATCTTTATAAACTCCTTGATGAATGCATTTAGCTTCGGATTTATGATTGCATCTAAACAAGTTGATATGTCCTTTTGTTTGGTCTTGAAGCGTCTCCATGAAAATTTCATTAGGATCCCGTTTTTGTACCTTTGTGATGAGCGTCGTTTAATCAACAAAATAATAAGATGTTTCCCACTAATTAACAAGTAATAAAGTGGTCGTAAGGATCTTTCCCACGAGGATTAATGCAATTGATATGTTATCTAAATCAGCTAGAATATAAAATAAGGATAAAAAGGATAATAAGATAAAGATGATGAAGAAATCCTTCGTTGTTACTCACCGTTAACTCAAAATTGTACCCGTTTATCTCTTGTTAGAATTAATTGTCACCAACCGTAGGAAAACAGGTTCGCTTGGATATCCACAAAACTCCTTGTATCACCGGATATGGAAGCGCTCGACTACCGGATTCTATTCAAAAGAACCACCTTGAGGTTCTCTTACAAGATGTAATTCCCCGAACGCATTAAGATTTATGAATTTAGGTTTGATCCCAGCAGTTAAACTCAGTACGCTTGGTCCACTTAATGGTGTTATCTCTACTCGCAATTTCTCCATAGAATCCCTCCGCGAGGTCTTCCGATTTCTACTTATGTAGGAGGTAAGCGACAATTACGGATCGACTCAACTCTCTACTAGCATTAGAATTATTAATAGACTAATCTAGTTGGCCACCCAAACCAATCTAAGAATCAATCATAAACCTTCGATATAGTAAAAACAATCTACAATGATTAACTTTAAAACTTGAAGTAAACTTGTAAATAATTGAGCTTCACAATTAGAACTTTGAATTCATCCTTAACAATAAAAAGAATATAGAAAAGAGATAGTTCTCCCCCCCATAGGGGGGGGGGGGGGAACGGTGAAAAGAAGATATCCCAAATTGTATCTAAGCTTCCCTATATATAGAGTTTTGTATTCTCTTCTTGAAGAAAACTAGGAAACCTAGCTAAGATAGGAAAGTGAACCTCCTTAAGAATTCCCTTGCATCACACCCTGTCGAAGTAGGTTTGCCAAAACTCCTTCCAAACATTTTGGAATAGCCACACCCTTATTATGGTCGTGTAAAGAAGTTTCCTAAGTACTGCCTATTGAGCTCGTGTAGCAGATGTAGAAGCCCAGCCCATGTCTTCTTTGTTTCTCGCACACTCATGACTCAGTGAAGACATGGTTCTTCTGAGTTTGGTAAAACCTCAGCCAAAACTCCCTTTTTTTTACTCCTTTTCAAACTTTGTTCACATCTCCAAATCCTTCCCTGAGTTTCCAACATAAGTTTCATTTCTTAGCTGACTCTAACTCACACCATTGCTTCCATCATCCACCAACAGATTCCTTCCAGCGATCACTACTCATTATCACTGCCAAACCCAAGCTCCGAATCCATGCTGAACTTCATGATCTTTAACCCGAGACAAAACCCATTATCTGTTTCAGTCATAACAACAACCTCCACCATCTCTTCCAATCACCATTAACAGTGACCACAACTTCATCCAAACACTCGAGTCTCAATTTCCATAATCACGTCCACAGCTCTGATCATCCTTCGTCACCGACGTTACTCCAAACTCGAGTTTCTCCCTCGGTATTCTCAGCACAACTCCATTTCTTCATCCAACCATTCACGTCTTCTCTATCGTGATCATCCAAAAATCAACAAACTCCTCGAGTCCATCACGGACCTAATTTTATGCTCGAACTCATCCACTGCTAACACCATCATCAAAGGCATCATCCTCTCCATCTCCGAGTATCACAACGAACTCCACCATCAATCTCCGGCACTAACTGAAACCAACTATTCTAGCCACGGACAACCAGTAGCAGCCCTTGTTTCTCTTCCATTCTCATAGCTAGTTATAGAAATAACTCTCTTAAACCCTTGTAAACATCAGCAAGTCATGACTCCATTACAGAATCAACACAATGGACAACAACAACACTTCTTTTGACTGCAGTTCAGCTCATACCACCAAAACCCATTTAATCAATCAGTCCAGATTCTCTTTTCGATCCACCTTCTTGAACTTCATCTTATCCCTTGGCAGATAACATCGAACCTTGGCCAGTGATGACAACTCAGTCTTGGAGAAGCAATGTGGAACTCCGACATTTGGTCTTTCCTGTTTGTATAGATAAACCTAATTTGCCTTTCTTCATATAAGAATTTTGATGATGTGTAATGATACTATGATATTGTATAACAATGATCGGGAGCTTTTGTTTTCTCATTGTTATGGCTACGGGACTTCAACAACTATGATGCTGAACTGAACATTTATGGAATCATGGGAGTACTTGGAAAAGATGAATTTTTCGAGTAATGTTGAAGCACCAAGTAGATCAAGCATGTGGACGAGAAGCTATAAAGTTTTATCTATTTTGTAATCCATATGTATTGATAGTTTTGTCACTAAAATTGACAAAGGGGGAGATTGTTAGAGCATTGCTCGGTCAAACTCGCATGCATTTCTATCTCAAGCATGTTTGTCAATATTAGTGATCAAAACTATACGTCTTGATTTCTAGTTTACTTATGACTAAGTATCGGTCTAGGATAGTAAAGTATAGTTGAGCTCCAGACTCCATGGCGATTATCTTGCGAAGACGAAGAACTATTCAAGGAATCGGTGGAACTTCATCCGACCAAAAAAGGTATGTGGAGACTTGAACTTATCTAGCACTCAAAATTCTATCTATCCATCTACTACTCTTGAGACAACAGTCGTATAAGTATGATAGTTTTCATACATACACATTTGCTATTTCGAGCCGAGTTTACCCGCCTATATTTTTCTCGAAATATGTGTTGGTAAGCTTTCGCTTCAACCACTTCCATATTTATCCTTGACGAAAGTCATGATGACTTTTCAATCTCGAAAATGGCTTTGATGAAGATAGTCGATTCTTTA